>VZRQ01011123.1:110115-121866 GCA_013397975.1 Machaerirhynchus nigripectus
ACCTTGCGGCGGGGGGGCAGTGGATCCTGGCTTCTCCTCCTCCCCGGCCGCTACCTGCGGATGGAGCAGCCCCCGGTAATCCCGCAGCCCGTCCCAGCCGCAGCCGTGCCGGGATTAGGCAAAGCAAACGTGTTTGTGTTGGATCTGACCCCGCTGACTTTATCCATCCCGGTGGCTGGAAGGGGGAGGTCACCCTCGTCCCCCGGGTTAGAAGCTTTTAATTTGTTGTGTTTTGGGTGTCAGTTTGGGTTGTAGGGTTGTAACAAGAAGTATCAAAGGGGCAGGGTCTGCTGCTATTTCCATTTCTTCCTCCCATGGCTGCTCCTTTGCTCTTCCTTTCTAGACCAAATCCAAGTAAAAGTTAAAGACTCAAACATAAGCAATCACAAATAAAGCACTCCAACAAAAAAAAGAAAACAAAAAAAAACAAAAACAAAACAACAGCTGAAGCCCAAATTAAACTGTTCCCCTTAGTGTTTTCTTGCTTTAAGCACTTCCACACACACACTACTATGTCCACTCAAGGAAAGCTTCCCATCTCACCCCTCCAGCACTGCACAGTCAACAGATCTCAGAGCCAGCGTTTCCAAATGAAAATTTGGCTCCTACAAGTCACAGGATAAACAGCTCCAAGTTTGAAGTTACAGCCATTAAACTGCTACGAGCCAAAGCCTCAAATTAAAATGAACTACGAAAGTGAGTTTATTTTTACTAGTCTGTGAGTGAAATGTGTTTTTTTTCCTGCTAATTTCAGTGTTCCCGCTTTAGAGCAGTACCCCAGTTCCCACACAGCAGTTGGTTGCAGAGGGCTGGGCTGCTGCTGCCTTCATCTCCTGCTTGCCTGATTAAATGCAGTGATGGCAGCTCAATTTGATAGTAATTCCTCATGGTAATTCCATCTGTTCAGTTTTGATTCACTTCCTAATGAACACTACCATCTCGAACTCCGAGTTGGAGGTCAGATTTTTTTTTTTTCTTTTCTCCCCAGGACTGTATGCCTTTAATCACAGTGCAGGAATTCCAGCAACAAACAAGAGCGAGAAGCAAAATGTACAGCGTGGCAGCACTCCGAGATCCAAACAGTGATTTGCATGATGAGTGTCTCTGTGCTCTACCCAGTTAACACTCATTAGCCATTAGCAGAGGGTCGTTTTCTATAAATATGGGAGCAGGGAGACACAACAACTACCTCTGCACACACCAGCACTAAACAATGAAATACTTCAGGGTCCTTTCAAACCAGGTAGAAATGAGGAAGATATACACAGGCCCCAATTCCCTTCAGATTCCTCAGGTGAAACTCTTGGACAACTTGACCAAGCTCAAAGAAGCACCAGCAATGAAGAACAGGTGGAAATAGTAAAAGCCAAGCACACAGAGGGTTCGGTAACTTAATATAAATGTGTAAAGTCCGTCTTGTAATCATTTGTGCTCTTCATCTTCCTGCTGCTGTTCTTTGGGCTTTTACAACTTGTTTCCCTAGTCCAGCTCCAGCCTCCTCCTCCTCCCTATTTTCTCCTACCTTCCTGCTGTTCTGAGAACGCTGCTCCAAAAACGTTGCTAAAAGTCAGAAGAACTCAAGATCTGTAATTTACATCATCTTGCAGATTTAGCCATGAAAGAAGAGCTTTTTCCTCCAGAAAAAAAATCATTTAAAACATTTCTCAAGTTTTGCACTCGGCGGAAATGACTTTGTATTTTCAAAAATTCAAAGTTTGGTAAAGTTTTGTCCTTCACACCCTATTTAACACAAAAGCTGCATATCTGTTTTGAGCCCATTTACAGGTTAGCAGCAAATAAAATCACAAAATAAGCTTCAGACTCTCTCTAGAGAAATATGAGAGTGTTCTAAGGCTGAAAGCTTGAAGGGTGCAACTTGCAAAGCAATGACCCAGCTGTCAGCTGCTGCCATGGAGCTTAGAAATACCGGCACAAAAAGTCGCTGGGATTGTAGAAATAAACCATTTTTAGCCTCCCTTTTATCAAACCTCTAGGCAGAGGTCAGTTTTCTGCAGGTTGGTGCAAAGGATCTGCTCCTCCACTTGGCTGAAGAGACTGGAGCCAGACATAACTTGCGTTCCAGGAAAGCTGGGCATGTGTTGGCACAGACTTCCACAGAATAGCTGGAGAAGCATGGTTCTGAGAAGGATCCAACTCTGGCAAGTGAATGGACTTTGATGTGAATTCCCCACTCCCAGAATGCCTGACAATTAAATATTTTTCCAGGTTTTAAATGGGTTATGATTTTTTTAACAAGCATTTTTAAAACCAATGAGATTAGTCCATGAAAACAATATGGCATTGCAGTTTCACCATGGGCAGTAAAACGGGAACTTAACCCAGCATCTCCCAGTACCTGGCAATTTGGGAAGACTGGCATTTTCCTCTTGTTTTCCAAGCAGTCTTGGAGGTGACACACTGACAAGTCTCCCTTCACGTCCTGGTGGGATGAAGCCTGCAAGCTGAGGTACTGACAGAAATAACTGCATGGAAAATAATTCTGTTTACCCCTAACAGTGTTTTTAGTCAGCCTTAAGAGCTTCTCCCCCCCTCTGTCCTATTTCAGTCAATCCAAGTTTTCCCACACTTAGATTTTCGGCTACAGCATTAGCCTCTCCCAGAGTTTGGAGGCTGCCAAGCCCAATGGTACTGCAGAATATGGATGTAATCATATTGAACCATTCACAACACCCATCTCAGCACTAAAATCCTGTCACCCCTGGTGGCATTTGTAATGTCCCTGCCCTGCTCCTCTAACCGTGGCAGAACTCAGACAGAAAGCCTCATGAACTCAGTTTGACCCACACAGATTCGAGGTTTTTTGGAGTGCCACGGACTCCCCTACAAGTCCAGGTTGAGGCTGAGTGTCAGTCTAAACCCTGCATTCCCCCACAACTGCACACAGGCTCCTAGGACTGTTCTTCCTTGTTTGGGCAAATGTTTCTGTGTGCACTAACCGTGAATCCCGGCTCCTCTCCTTAGTTAAACTAACAGCAGGTTCAGATAAAACAAATCTAAAAGCCATCATACATCATCTGCTTTACTAAAGGTGCTGCAGCACTCCCTCTCTTCCACAGTGATTCCCAGAAGCCAGCAATGCCATTTCAGTCATGCTTAGTGTGACAATTAAAGTGATTTCTAAGGCACACTGGCCCAAGAACCACACATACAAGTCCCACTCCACGTGTTTGGGGACTAAGCTTATTAAAGAGGAATAATCTCATGTTGTGTTCCTCCCTTTCATCTCTCCCCCTGTGCCAATCAAGCATTCCAGGATAAAAAGAAGTCACAATGCATTTAACAGCTTGTACAACACTGTTTCAGCATGGCACAGGCCAGGGGCATTATGCCTTTAGCAATCAGGGGCACAGTAACATGAGTTCAAAACTACACCCAAAAACTTGCTGAGCCCATGAGCTACTTCTCCGGCTCACCCGACCTCCAGAGGTCCAGATTTACTGTGTCCCCACAGTACTCAGATTTTCCAAGTACAGATTCCTGCAGCAACGTTTGTTATTCTATGCTTTTGTTCTCCGAGAGCACACTCAGCAGTCTAAGAGCTTCTGATTTAAGCTCACCTGTACATTTATGCTTAAGCATCACTTTTTTTTTAAATCCACCCATCAAAGAGGGCAGGCCTATCCTTTTCCAAAATGGATAGTGAAGTCTTGGAAATAAGCCAAGAGAGCAGAGAAAAAGCAAAGAAACCTATGCAGATGACACCACAGGCTTTGCTTTTCTACACCAACAAGTAACTTACCTTCAAGTTGCTCCTTCTGGGTCACAAACAGAACACAACCATTGGAACACCTCATAGTATTCCTTATATGTGCAATTCCTTAATAATACAGATACTCAAGGGCACTGGTATTGGTTTTTTCACTTACAACCTGGAAAGTCTATTAAGTCAGTGTGAAACCTTCCTTTACACACCTGACGAGAATTTTTTGATCCAACTCTGAGCAAAGCACAGATGAAAAATAATCAGCATGGCCTGACAGGAATTAGTCACCCTGACTGACAGCAGCCAAATGCTTCAGATGGGAGCTAAAGGCACTTCCATGCAGACAGATCCAAGTAACCTCTTGGAAAAATGAGGCCTACCTCCAATAATAGGATTTAAAGCCACAAACCTTTCCAGATTGGGACCAGCTCATCCCTGTTGTAAACAGCCAATCCTTTCTGGGACCATCTTACATTTCGGGGTGCAGCTTTATGAACGCGTGCTTAGCAACAATAGCCCGAAAAAAAACACCTATACGGGAGGGAAGGGCAGGAGCGCCATCTCCTGGAAAGAAGGTGGAAAACACCGGGAAAGAGAGCCAGGTCTCCAGTTTATATTCCAGAAAACAAGGTGAGGAAAATAAATCAGAGCAAGGTGCATGTTCACTCCCAAAACACATCCAAGTCTTCCTTAAAAAAAATTTTTTTTTTTGGTTCTGATAATAAGCTCCTGTTTGTGACAATGTTACACTGAATTTATACAGGAAATCCACAAGTTCCATTTATTTTTTGTTCTCACAGGGCATGATTTGAATGACACCATTTGCTTCCCGAGCTCGACCACCAGATCTACAAGGAAAAGACATCAGGTACTAACGGATTCTTCCACAGGTTTTTGTTGATCCTCATCAGCTGCAGGTTCCTCTTCTTTTTCTTCTGCTGTCTGCACCTGAGGTAGGATTCCATCAAGGTTCAGCAGCAAACCTTCACTGGTTGCAGACCTGATAACCAACCTCCGCACAATGGGATCTAGGAAACAAAGGGCACCGCCAAACTGGTCACTCCAGCCCTTTCCATGCCTCCAGGCTGACCGGTCTCAGCAAATGTTTTTCATCAAGCCAGTAAAAGAACACCACAAGAATCAAGCTTGACACTCCAAATCAGCAGAAAAACTACTTAAGATCAGGAAAGCTAATCCTTACTAAACTGGGCTGATGTAATTTGCATTTAAACTCATTCAGAAAAAAAAAACAACACCCCTTTCTGCATCTACTTATTATATTTCAAGTCAAGCAACCCCTTATAGTTTTTATTTGGGCATCTCAAGGAGTGTGTACTTGGCTTTTTATGGACTGGTCTCTGCAGCTACTACTAACAGCAACACTGGGAGAGATAGAAGATCATTCTTCCAGCAGACATTAGGCAAGTATTAACATAAAAAATGGGTTTTTAGCTTACACAAAGCTCCTTCGCTAAAATTATTTCATGAATCACCATTCCCTCTCCAGCTAAGCAGATGCCCTTTGCTTAAAGTTGACTTCATTATTCCTTTGTAACTCCTTTTGCTAAGGAATTAAAAAAAAAAAAAGCAAAAAAAACCCCAGCTTTTCCCTTGGAGGAGCAGAAATTTCACAGATACCTTGGGAACAGAGAGGTAATTTATTGACAACCCAGTGAAGAACACCCATTTCCCACTTTTGTTTGCTGTAACCTGAACAACCACGTTAGAACAACAACTCCTTACCGTAATTTGATGGCTTGAAGGTGCAGATGTCGTGGATAATTGTTTTCAGATTGGCAATTATGTGCTCAGTAGGCATATCCAGCTGCAAAGGGATAATGCCAAGTTAGTTATGGTGATGCTCGGAGCCCAGATTAATCTGAAAGCCCTGGTGTTTATATTTATTTTACATTTGGATACATCTCCTTTGTCTGTGCTCCCTGTGAAGGAGTTACAAATCCCATTACCAGCCTTATCCAAATGACTCGGAGAAAAGAAGTATTTTATGCACGGTGATATGCTCACTGTTCTCCATATTTCTACTCAGGGCACGAAATTCGCAGGGCTCTATAACAACATGTAGCCTTCAGGGGGTGAAAAGTCTTTAAAAATCAATATATACACAACTGGTTTTGCAAAAACCTTATTAAAATGAAGGATTTGGGGAAAGAAGCTTCAAGAAGCAGCTGTCAAAGACCACAAAATTGATCAACTTCTGAAACATCAGCACCTGAAACTGAAGGCATTAAGAACTTGAACAGAGCAGAATCAATCAAAAGAATCAACTCATCAGCTCCATAATGAAGACAGGTAATGCTCAGAGGATTCCAAGCATTTCAAAATAGCTCCCACATCCAAATGAATATCCCAGCTTCCAAACCAGCTTTCCACACTGAATCCTTGTGGATGCACACCTATTTTGCTGTTTGCAGTTTTGAACACTTCACTCCAGAGCAGCACAGGGTGTTCTTAAAAGGCTCAGGGAAGTTATTTGTTCCCTTTTTATTTTTTAATTAAGTTTGACTCCTTCGACAGCAAGATCCAGAGTTCCGCCTATACAAAAACCCACAGACATTTCTGCTCCAGTCAAACGCAAAACAGGGAATGAGAAATGGGTTCACAGCCCTGTTTTCCAAGCAGGTACCTTTTGTCTCCTCAAGCTACGAAGTTCTATGAAAGTGGGAATCATACAGACAAGGAAGCCCTTGGAATTCCCATGCACAGCTCAGAGCAGCTAATCACAATTAATAAACTCATTTGTCTCCAACACTGCCAGGCAAAGCTTCAGGCATTTCCTACCCTTCCTTCCTGTGCCACCATCAGTTAGAGGAAAACTAATCCTCAGGCAGGATTATGGAGAGACAAACCAGAAGGAAAACAAAAAACCACACTTTGGGGTAGAGAAAATAAATAAGCCAAAATTAATGTTCTATTTCAGGTGTAACACAAACAGTTCTTCTTTCTGCTCCAGTCTAGAACTATAGTTAACAAAATTAGAAGTCTTTATTTACTTGGTTAAAGCAAAGACTTTTTGACCCTCCTGTGTATATTGACCACAGACTTAGAAACCCATCCTTTATTTACTTACAAAAAAGTTTTTTAAAAGTTTAAAACCAGCTGAAGATGCCACACAACAAAGAGTTCCATTTCCTTCACAGCTCAGCTAAAGGAAACGGTTAAAAATCCTGGGAAACAGATTGAAAACACGTTTTTTCCCCCTCTTTAAATACTAACTTCAGTTGTGCTCAGGAGAGAAAATTTAAGAGGTGTCTACACAACTTACTCTGGCTATTCTCGTCTTGATTATATTCTCATCTTCTACTGTGTACTCGTGACATTCTCTGAAGAACTGCAGCATTTTGGGAATGTCACTGCCCAGGGAATCTATTTTTTAAAAAAAGGCAAAAAAGTTATCTGAGTAATGCTTATTAGCACAGGTAGGTGTGGTATCACTAAAGAGATAATTCAATCTTCACTAAAGAGATAATTCAATCTATCAATTAAGGCAAGTGAACTCCACTCCAAAATACAGTTTCACAAACAAGACCGTGGTGTCCTCACTGAGATTATGAAGATAGTTTCCATGTTCCCTCCTTCCCCATTCATTAGGATTAATAAGCATAAGGGCAGCTAGCAGGCAAATTTATTTGGATTCTAATCCCAGATTTGCCTGTTGTAGGAAAAAATGGATTCCTAAAGTTACCTTTACGTAAGGCAACACAAGCAGTGCAGTCACCTACAGTCTAATGCTGAATATAACTACACAACCTCATCAGAAAACATTTCAGTGGCACCCCTAGGCTTCCATTTCCTTCAGGAACTGGGAGTTGTAGCAAAGAATTGCTTCGTACTTCTCCGGGTGCTCGGGTACTTCCGTTTCAGTTTGTTCCTCAGGGGAATTAACTTGGGTATTATGGCAGGGACAGCCACGTAGAAATCAGCTTGGATTTCATCCTCCAAGATCTGCAACAAACACAGTTCGATAGATTTGATTTAAGTTGACCTCTAAAAGTGTCCAAGCACAGAAATCCATCTCTTCATACTGGCTGCTGCCCCCCACCTAGAGTTCACTGGACATCAGGCTTCTTCTCCTCCCTAGTACTCATTAAATAAGGATGTTTACATAATTATTTTTTAAAAATATATACCCATTTGATTAATTCAACTCCTCCCACGATGGCAGCTCCATGCTCTCGAGCTATTTCAGCTTCTTGCTCATTCTGGTAAGAGAAAAAAGTAATGATAAACAGCTGCACTACCAATCAGGCTGTTGGTCTGCTGTCAATTGAGCTCAGGGAGAGAATTTGAAACAATTAAGTCCAAAGGGTAATCAAATAAACCCATGGCAGCTCTCTGGGATCATCTCACCCAGATAAAATGATGAATTAGCAAAGGACAGCTGCAAGAGCTTGCTGGACACAAAACCCCCATGAACATAAAGGAATCCTGGCTCACCCACCTCTGTGAACACCAAAACCTTGTTCACTTCATCTGTAAAGCGATGGGGAAGAGTGACACTGCTGGAGAAAGGATCCACTTTTTTCTGGCAAGTGAATTAAAAAAAAAACAAACAAACAAACATTAAAACAAAAAGAAATCACCACTTGAGGGTTAATTACATAATCACAGGGAGTTGGTCCCCTAAATATGAAACAAAAACCACAAACGAGGTGAGGAACTGCAGCCTGCCTTCACAATTCACCCTGTGACAACCACCAAGTCTGGGAAGACTCAAAGCCTTAAGAAGTGCCAGAATTCCCCTTCCAGCCCACCTTCTTCTGCAGCGCCATATCCAGGGATACATTGATGTACACAAACTGCTTGGGATAGGTGAAGTCCAGCTCCTGGAATTTCTTCAGCATGCCCACAGCCTGCTCCAGCTCGTAGGTGGGTCTCCTGTAGAGCCACGTCAGGTACACATCATCCACGGGCTTGGCCATCAGCGGCCGCCTCCGAGGGGGTGGTTTGTCCTTGACTTTCTCCTGCCTGGTCCTCTTAGCATCTTTTTTGGCAGTTCTGAGGCCAAAAAACCCAAACACATTGTGAGGTTACCAGCTGAAGAGTTTGGCATATCATACTACAGTGGATCATGGCAGTTTGACCTTATAAACAAAGGTTTCTCTTCCCTTTCCTGTGGCATTTTGCATGCAGTTAAACACCAGTCCCAATTCTCATTCTCCTCCCTATTTTCAGAGGGTCTCCAGCCAAGGAAAAGAATGTTAAAGTAATAACTGGATACCCCATTCCTCTATAAGCAGGGTAAAAGAGTCTGCAGCACGTCAGACCACTTCATTCTCCTGTATCCAGAAGTCGCTTTTGCTTCTCCCAGCCATGCTGTATTATTATGGGGATGACAAATTAAACAATAAAAAGCCAGTTGAAGTACAGGAAGGGTTTGAAACCGATTTCAGGAGCTCACCAGCTTTCATGCTGACATGCAACCCTGCTATATCCCGCAAAAGCACAGCTCAAAACCACCGCATCAATCTTTCCCTGTGATACTACCACAGAAAACACTCCCTACGAGTCTATGCCGTTCTCCAGGAGCATGTGGGATGCCCCTAGAGTCAGTCGGCTGTTGGACCAGCACTGTAAACAGCAAACCCTCCACACACACCGCCCAACACCGCCTCCACGGCCAAGGCAGCCTCCTGGGATGCCGGACCTGCACTCACTTGGCTGCCGCCGCGTAGGGCCGGGCGGTCGCGGGGCTCACGATGGCGGGGACGGCGAGGCGCTGCTCCAGCCTCGGAAGGACCCACCCGCACCGCGGGGCCAGTGCTGCGGGGGAAGAGCAAACATCGCCTCAGATAAGCGCCGCGGCCGCCTGCACCCCCGAGACCCCCGAGCAGGCCCCCACTGCCCCCCGCAGGGCCGCCCCAGAGCGGCGGGTGGAGGCGGAGAGGGGGGCGCCCATGTGTCCCTCTGCGCGGTTCCGTCACCTCGCCACAGGCAGCGGGCGCTGGGTGCCGCCATCTTGCCGAGCCGCCCTGGTGCACCGTCGGAACCGTTCCCCGCGGAACCCGCTCCCCGCGGCCGAGGAGAAGCGTTCCGGCGACCCGTGGCCCCGGGCGCTTCAGCGGTGTCACCCCTACCGCGGCCCCTCCGCCCGCCGAGCCCGGGCCCACCGTTCCGCGGGTGCGCGGGTCCCCGCTCCCGGCGTGCGCCCGCTGCCCGGGGAGAGGGGATCCATTGCCGGAGGCTGGTTAAAAGCCTCCAGCTCGCTTCTTCACCGGCCTGAGAAGGCCCTAAGAGCAAGCCCGGGGTTGTCTCGTAGCACTACGAGCCAAACTGGTCCCCCCTCCCCGAACCAACATGGCGGCGACTCCTGAGGGCTGAGGGCAGCCACAGCAGCGGCCCTCAGACTTGGGAGCGTTTACACCTGTTCAGCCACGTCTATTTGGGAGAACATTGCCCGCTTAACGCTTAGTATTGTCTGCTGTAAGCCACATGAAATTCCAAAAAGAGATTTTCTGCCTGCCATCTCACCCCTGTTCCCTTGCATATGGGTTGGGAAAAGAGCCCCCTAACCCACTCTCCTGGAGCAGCATCCACGTACAAAGACTTTGTTTAACCATCTCCTGAGCTGTTCAGATTCACGCCACAAACTAGGGGTTAAAGGGAGCTTTTATTCCACACTGATGTGCTTTTGACTAAAAACATTCCAATCCCGCAGTCTTCCCCAATCAGTGCATGTCCAAGAATTTTTAAATTAGGGCTATGTGGCTATGTAGACTTCCACAATCAAATCATGTCCAAGAGTTTTAAAATCAGGCGTATGTGGCTACGTAGAACTCCCAAATGGATCGGCATCCAAGAATTTTTAAAATCAGACACGGATGGCTGTGTTAAACAAGGTGTAACAAAACTGTGTTCATCCAATCCAACTTGGCTCAGTGTCCTGGGAAAGGATGGAGATGGGGAGGTGTGAGGGCCATGGGAGGCCCTCCTCGGTTAAAAAGCCTCAGCTGAGGAGTGACAAACATTTGTTTAAAACTCAAGGGGGGGAAATGAAACTTTTTTGGATGGGCACTCGGCACGTGTGACTCCTGTAGTGGTGATGGAAATGTGAGAAGACTGTTCAGTGTGGACCTGCGGCCAGATAACCTGCGTCCTTCCCCATCATCCCGTAATCCTCTGTGTGTCTCTGGCTTTTTACACACAAGGTCTCTACCGTGGACCACGGATTTTGGGAGAAACACGGGCTCACAGTTAACGCGCACCCATACCCGATACCTCACTAGCTCCAAAGCCCATTTCCTACCGACACCCCTTGCTCCATCGCTGAGGCACTTCCCGCTCTCTGGGCATCAATGAACTTTTTGGGTCCAGCATGAGCTCAGGCAGCTGCAGTAGAAAGCAATTTCCAATTAAAAGCCCTAAGGCCTGATGTTTTGTCCCTCCCTGTGCCTCCCCAGCCACCTGTTGCTTCCTCAGACACTCTCTACATCTCCCTAATGCTTTTTTTTTCCCAGCACCGTATTCCCACCTGGGCACGCACAGACCCACATCCCTCCCCGCTCCTGGCTGCTGCTCGCATTTTATTTTTCAATCCACCTTTCCCTCACGTTCGTCCTAGTCGGCCACCAAAGGGATGCTGGTGTGTCTGGGAGGCGGTGGCCTTTAGCACCAGAGCCACATTTACCTACGCTTCCCTGCTCCAGCTGCCCACAAGGATCCGTGCCGCTGACACTTGGGCGCCGAAAAAGAACCGATTACCTAGAGGAGGAGAAACAAAGGTGTCTGACACCGACGAGATGCCCGCACACTCAAATCCTCGCCGAACGCGGGACACCCTGTATTCCCAGGTGGACTCCTCCGTCTCCCACCGCAGCGCGATGACAGCCGCGTCCTCGGCTGTAAAACCGGGGGGTAAAACCGAGGGGGGAAAAGGAGGGGTAAAACCGCGGGGGTAAAACCGAGAGGGGTCCTTTCGGGCCCCTGCCCGTGCTGCCGGCGCCCGTCCGTGAGCGCTGACACGGCCCCGCGAGTGCCCGCGCTCCCCCCGCCGCGGCCCCGGCACCGCC
>VZRQ01011123.1:122072-181710 GCA_013397975.1 Machaerirhynchus nigripectus
GCCCCGGAGGCCGCGGCGGCGCTGCGGCCGGAGCTGCCCGAGGGGATGCCGCGCTCGCCTCGGAGCCGCGGGTGGCGGCCGTGGGGCGAGCCGTACTCGTGGGGCCAGTTCCGGGCATGGGGGGAAGATGGGCCGTGGGACGAATCCCGGCCGTGGCGTGGACCGTGGCCGTGGGGCAAATGCATGTCGTGGGGTGAACCCGGGCCCTGGAGTGAACCCCAGCCGTGAGGTGAACCTCAGCCGTGGGACAAATCCCAGCCGTAAGACGAACCCCAGTCCAGGGGCAAATCCCTGTCGTGGGGCAGATCCTGGCCATAGGGTGAACCCTTGCCATGGGGTGAATCCTGGTTGTGGGGTAAATCCCGGTCATGGGGCAAATCCCAGCCTTGGGGTGAACCTCAGCCGCGGGACTACTGGAGGTGAACCATGGCTGTAGGGTGAATCCTGGCCACGGGGTGAACGCTTGTCCCCAATCCCCTTCACGTCCCATGATGGGACCTTGGCCTGGCACTGGGGGTGACCCCAGCGCACTGGTGAGGGTGTTTTTGGGATGAGGGTAGTTTTGGGGTTAGGATGTCTTGGGGAGACACTGGTCTCCACCTTCTCCCAGTGGTCCGCCGCAGTTCCGTAGGAGGAAGATGACAGGAGTGTCACCTGCAATAAAACCTGGGCTGCCAGCCCAGGCAGTGGTGCTTGCAAATGAAAGCACACACCTAAACACTGAGTTTTTGTTACAGTCTGGGGCTCGCTTTTCCAACTGAAGTGCCTCCTGGTAAATGTGGTGGAGGGCTCTGTTGCTCCCAGCCACACCACATTTTATCTGACCTTCTGGAAATCTTTAGACCAGTGGCTTTTATCGGGCCATTTGGAAAATTTTGAATAGGCTGAGTATTTGTTTTGGGGAGGTACAACTTCTCCTGAGCTGCCGTGCTGATAAGGATTTTAGATGGCCTTGGTTAAGCGGAGAGTTTTTTACAATTAAATCCATAGCGGTGCCCTCCCCTCTCTGTGACGCTCCTCCACAACCCAAAGCTAACCTAGAGGGGCAAACACCCACCCAGAAGTCGTTCATGGTGTGTAGACATGGCTGAGAATGAAAGTGATGATAATGCGTTTATTTAAAAAAAAAAAAAATAGCACATTATTCCTAACAACAACGTGACACAACCCAGGGAGTTCCTAGAAGCTCTATCCCAGTTTGGAGGGCCAGAGAGCTCTTGTGAAGGCGGAGCACGGCCTTTACAAAGACGGCACTGCCAGTGATTTTATTTCTGTGCTCTCCCTATGAAAAATAGGGAAATTGGTCCTGCCAAACGTCCCTGTCCCGGAAGGCAGAAGCCGTGGGCACGGCCACGTGCTGGTGGTGCCTCCCAGCAGATCCAGGCTGGCGGGACACCAAGGTTTGCTTTGCACCGCCTGCGAGCGCCGCAGCCTGACCTGACATCCTGGACGGAGCTCTGCTCCCTCCGTGCGTCCCTCCCCACTGAGTGCGGTGTTCCCAGCCTGATTTTAGAATTTTGCTCAGGAGCAGATGGACAGCATGCACTGCTGACACGTCCCTGCTCTGTGCTCTGGAATAATGATCCACATCACCGAACTGCAGGATCGTGTTGGTTCACCCGAACAGAACTCGTGTTTGAGCTCCAACCTGGGCATTAAATCTCCAGAGGTGACTGAGGATGCCAAAAGCCCCGTTGCAGTGTGCCTTTGGGGTTTCGCAGAACAGTGTAAATTCTGCAGTGCTCTGCTGTCTGCTAAACAAATCCCGTTAAACACTTTCAGTTTTGTTCCCTTCTTAGTGTTAAAAGAGGGGGCTGCTCCGAGTGCTGAAGTACAGCACAATTTAATTTATTCCCTTTTATCTTTTCTTCCTATAGGGGCTCTTTCTCATTTAGTCTGTGTATTTAATTGAAAGATAAAACTCAGTGTAAATGGCCCATAGGTGTTCCTGTACAAAGTTTCGTTTTCTCCTATCCTTGGAAGGCCAGATCCTAACATGTCAGGGGTGAGACTCCCCATCATCAGACTGCTGGAAAACCTTACCTCGTTTGCAGCACGAAAAAGGCAAAACTTTGCAGATCCATGTCAGTGGCTGCGGAGTTTCCCACCAGGTCTGCACGGTGAACTTCTGCTGGCACAGCTCTGTCAGTCACGGGTCACACTCCGTCACCAAGCGCGCAGACAGAGCTGTGCCAGCAGAAGTCCCAGCTGCAGGAGCAGTTATCTGCAGAAGTGCACTTTTACTGATAGAGCTTGTTTTCGTTTTCTAAAGGGTGTTTTTCCCTGTCCCCGGTAGCAGTGCCGCTTCCAGGGATGTAGCCTGCTCAGGCATTTATTTGCCTGGCTGGCAAGGGAAGGGACGGCTGCTCCGGGTGTATTTGCTGTGTGGGGCTCTCCTCTTCCCATGCAGAATCTGTAGGAGCTCCATCACATTTGCAGTGGGAATTCTCTTGTGGAAGTAAGTGACATTATGGCTGTTTTCTTTACACCCGAAGGTGTTGATAAAGCTTCCATTGCATGGGATAAACTGGGATTACATTGTTGTTTTCCATTAACAACCTTGGTTTTGCAAAAAGCCAGGCAGGCTTTCCACCAAGTTTAGCTTTCACACCAGTCCTAGGACAAATAAGCCAGAAAGTGATCCCAAGGTGTGTGTGTGTGTGGACTCTGTTAGGAGAATGAAAAGGCAGCAGTGGAGAAAAATTAATTAATTTCCACACTGGTTAAGTCTCTACTTAATTTAAATCAAAACCACCAAGAATTAAAACTTACAGTTAGGTAAATCACAGCAGCCACTGGCTTTTTTGTTCGAGGCAATGTGCACAAATGGGGGAGTGTGTTCCTTTTTTCTTATTAAAACTTTCCCTGGGGTTTTAAGTGATAAAATTATGCATCAGTAACGTGCATAATTTCCAAGCCAACTTTCTTGAACCACCCCCAAAAAGTTCTGCTTCTATCAGCTGTAATCTGCAGAACACTTTTGGGTTATTTGGGTTTAAAAGGGGAGATAAATCCAAATAAGTGCTTACTACTTGCTTACAGTTTATTGGAAAGAGCTTTTGGGGTGCCAGAAGGGCACTCGAGACATGGGATGTAACCTGATTTGCAGACTACTGAGAAAGCAAAAGTAACAGTGGAGCTTAGTTTTTTGGGAGCATAAGATGGCATTTGTGAAAACTTTAAAAAAGTAAGGTAAAATATATCTTAGGCATATTTAGATTCAGGAGGATTTGCTGTGGATTTAGTGCTTTAGGGCATTAAATGCTAAGCCTCTTGTAATATTTTTTTTGGTCCAGATTGTGTGGTTCTCTTGATGGCAGGCTGTAATCAAGGCTCGGGTGCTTGTTACAATAACAGTGTGGTGTAACTTCACCTTCTGATTAATTCTTTAGGTTCCAGTGATTTGTCTGTGCAGCTTCTCCATCTCACCTGTAATGATGAAAAAAAAGAGAAAGGTTTCTTTATCGAGGTCCTTAGGTGGTGACTGTATTTCTGGAATTCTTCTCCTCTCGTTCCCGGTCTTCTGTGTGCACCTCGGGGCTGTCATCAAACTTCCCACCACGAGACCACCCCAAAAAGATCAGTTTAAAGTAAACTGTAGTGTCTGTGGCAGGAAATGGCAAAAAGAACTTAACATGCACAGGATTTGCTGGATCCATTTGTGCCTTCAGATCTTGGGGCTGGATACAGAGAGCACCGTGGAAGCCTTTAGCTGAACATGCTGACTGGCTCTGCTGGCAGCTTAGTAAATTCACAGAAGGGCTACGTGACGCTTAACTCCAATGGCAAGGTACTGAGCCTGACTTGGGTGCTGTTATGTGGGAGAAAATTCCTCTGTGAGTTGAAAATGAGAAAAAAAAAATCCACACTCCCCCCAAAACAAAAGCAAACACCAAACCAAAGTTACTCTAAATAAAAGAGAGCACTGCAAGAAAATCTTTCTGGAATCCTGTTTAGAAGAACAACTTTTGAAGTCTCTTGGGCATCTCCCTACAGAAATTTAATTTTAGGAGTGTTTCAGACACCACCAGAAAGCAATTTGCCGGGTGGTCATGGAAAAGAGAATTAAAGCTAGGCAGAAATGCACTGTGTGGTGTACTACAAGGAACACATTTTATCTCTTTCAGGGGGAGATGTTAAAACAGCACCTAGAAAAACGCTCCAAGACGAACAAAAAGCAGCTCCAAGCAATTGTAGCCACAAGTCAGGTGCAGTCAGTGAGCACAGGGATTTTGGGAGCTGCACCAGGCCAGGGAGCAGAGGAGAAACCCGGTGAGCTGCTGGGTGTCTTGCACACAAGTAATTTAACTACAGCTTGTGACCTGCGTGTGCAGACACGGAGCAGATACGGCCGTGTGTGCTCACCCCTACTCTGGCGTTTCCTGAAAGGAATCATTAATGGTGTTTATGACTGCACAGCACAGCACCATTTATGCTCTGCCTTTACCTATGTGTGCTGTATTGTCTTCCCTGTTCTGCTTGCCTGGGGAGGAGCTTGGTGTTTCCTCTGAGAAAGACAGAAAAAATGTGAATAAAAGGGCTGTGGGACTCCAAATGCAGATTTCCAGGATATGAAGGCTGGGGTGTAAGTGCATATTCTAAATGAAAGTTAGCCCTTCAGCAGAGTTTAGTTTTGGGTTCCCCCCACTTGCAGCTTGAGGGTTGGGAAATTTTAGACATGAAGAGACAAATCCTTCAGAGCACCCTGCCATCATCCCTGCTGATGTGAATCTGGATTATTCCTTACCCTAAACAAAGCATGAAGGGAAACCTCTTGTGACCTCAGCTAGGAGCAGCAGCAATTTTTATGGCTGGGAAACTACCAGAGGCAGCTCTTCTCCTGTGGGCCTTTCCCCTTCCCAAGTTATGCACCCACCTGTAGTCTCCGGAGGCTGTGCTGGGAACGGGAATGGGAAGCAAAGCTGCCGAGTAAGTGTTCTTTATCCTGGCCACCAGTCCTTCCACAATTACTACTGCAAGTCAACAGCTCCCCAGACTGCTACTTCCAACGGCCTGTAAGGAAAGACCCAATTAAACATCTTACATGCTTTTTTTAAAGGCAGAAAATATTCCCGGGCTGAGGCAGCTCTGCAGGCTGCAGGAGACGAAGGAATGTTTAGCCCTGTGTTGCTGCAGAGGGACCCTCCTCCTTGCTTTGGTGTCAAAACCCTTTTTTTTAGTTCATCAGATTCCAGGAGTACAAAGAAAAGTTACAAAACCCATAAGCTTTTGGTCAAGCTGTTAATAATAATAATAATAATCAGGGCTTGTGGATGGTGCCCAAGTTTGCTGTTTACCCTTTAGGGCAGCTGAATGAATTGCTCGGGTAGTTTTCCCCTCGCTTTTCAGGAATGCTTCCATCTGAGTGAACATCTTTGTGCCTTCTAATCACAAATTAGTTTTGCCTTTTTTTTTTTTTTTTTTTTACTTCCTAAGAAGTCAATCAAAACGCCCTCTGAAAAGGCTCTGGATTTAAGCACCATCTAAAGAAAGAGCTGAAGACCTCCTTCTGCAGATTTGAAGCTCTTTATTTTCCACAGGGTACTCCCAGGAAAGCTCAGGAAGGGGGAAAGGAGAAAACATACTTTGTATGCTTTGCTGGATACCACCATCCTGTGTGAGATCACAAGGGGGGTGTGTGTCCCACAGAAAAAAGTCCTTTATCTTTAGTCAGCCTCAACACGTGGAGAATATCCTTTGCTCTTCCCTCTTCCCCTGTTGCTTAAAATTCAGTTTCTACTTATTGTGTTACATTAATTTACAACTGGCCCTGGCAGTGGTAAAGAGCTAGCACAGGATGAATGACTGCCCAGCCAAAATTTCCACTTGTGAACGCCTTTCCTCTAATCCCTTTTTGTTCTGGAAGGTTAAGAAAGCAAAAGGAAAGCAGGGCCAGATGACTTCTCACATACCAGAACAGTTCCAGGTGCCAGGAAGAGCTGGGCTCACGTTTTTTCCTCCATCCAAGTCACATCTTGCCACTGGGAGCAGGTCAATCTCCAGGAACATGTTTGTGCCTGTGCAGCGAGCCTCTTCCTTCTCCTCCATACTCTGGAGCAAGAGACTGAAGGAGTGGAGTGCATCAGAGAAATTAGGAATGTTTTGACTAGGTAAGAGAAGCAACCTATTAAGTATTTTGAGACCTGTGGATGGACCAGGAGGTTTCAGACTAGGTCTGTGCTGAACCACAACGTGTTTTTCTGCCTGCTCTAGGAACCCCCAGGTGCTTCCCCTGCAGGTAAAGGGGGAATAATTCAGTTTTAAGTCATTGGCCATTTATTTCATGGCAGCTGCAGGTCTGAACAAAACAACCCTGGACGCGGGGAGATGAGTATAACTCACAAGTATTTTCTGCTTGGAAAATTACGTGGTTGAAAACCTCAGGCTGTCAACAAGGCTTCAGCATTCCTGAATCCATACCTGCCTCTTGCACCTACCCACTGTGTCAGTGTTCTTCCTTTTCTCTCCATTTCTGTACAGCAGGGGAGGTAGCACCAGGGCTTTGGACTGCATTTGTCTTCTTCAACTTCCTTTCAGAGAACTCTGTAATTACCCTCTCGCATGCCAGTATGTTAGGAAATACCAGAAAACCAACCTGTTTGAAAAAATACAGCAAAACTTGCCAAAGGTATTCCCTGGCTTTAGGTGAAATCCCTGCGGGTGGCTGAACAGAGGAACTCACAACAGTTCAGCCTCTTCTGGAGCAGGGTGCTCAGAGAAGCTGTGGCTGCCCCTGGATCCCTGGAAGTGTCCAAGGCCAGGCTGGACGGGGCTTGGAGCAACTTGGGACAGTGGAAGGTGCCCCTGCCCGTGATAGGGAGGTGGAACTGCACAGGCTTTAAGGTGCCTTCCAACCCCAACCAATCTGGGATTCTGTTTGGAAGTTTTAGTATGGTGTAAATGCTCATGGGAAAGACTGGGATAATCAGCTACAGAAGCAGCTGAACTATCTTTCAGTATTCAAATAATATGCTTTGCTCAGGCTATTAGGCAAACCTTTCTTCTTCTGAGATTAAAATGCAAAGTACATTTAAACACACCCTCTGGAGAACAGGGTTTATTCCTATAAACTGGGGGGCTTTTTAACAAATCCCTCCTCTCTTCTCCTGAGCATACAAGTCCAGCTACTTTGAGCAGGAGTGCAGCATCCTGTGGCCTGGTCAAACTGAAAAGGCTCATTTATTGTGCCAGTGATTGCAAAACAGTTTCCACTACTGGTGTGTCCTTTTTCCTTTGGCTTTTTTTTCTTTTTCTCCTCCTTTCTTGTAAAATCTTGAGCTTTGACTCATCCAAACTTACCTGTAGTTGAACGAGGCAAGCCTTCTAACTCTAAAGCTGCTTGAAGTAAGTTTCACAGTGGCAGATTTCTCTGGATTGCAGAGGGTGAGTAATTGAAGTGTTGCTGGGCTTTGCTTATTTTGTGGAAGTGCTGGCAGTCTCCCACTGAAAAGGGAAGATGATACAGTGGCCGTGGAAATAATCTCATTTCTTTTCTCCTAGCACAAACTTTGCTTTGAAGGATGAAAGGGTATTGATGATTCCAACTGTATCTTAAGGTTCATTGAGAAGACCTCTCCTGAGTTCCTGCAGTGTGCATGGATTCATAATTCCGGTGTAGTTTTGCTCAAAAAGCAGGTCAATAGCTGACTTCTCTCCAGGTATTGATCCTGAGGAGTTGAATGAGACACGGTGTTGGCTTGCAGCAGCAGCCTGAGCAGGGTCTTTCTCATCTCTCAGGCGTGACTGAATGGGTGTAGGATCAGCCTTGTCAATACAAGGGCTCTGGCTCGGAGGGACACTCGCACACCATGGCACTGCTGCATCACTCTGCTCGTGCTCTTGGGAGTTTTCTGTCTCCCCAGTCCCATGGCTGCCAAACCAGTCCTAGGAAAACCTCCTGCTTTGCGTTGCAGCTGTGCATGGCTGCTTCTCTTCCATGCCCACAGCCCAGGACAGTGTTTTGTCTCGATCCAGCGCTGGCTTCTTCCTTCCCCAGACTCCCAGTGACTTCGGTTCCTAATCCTTTAAGCCACTCTGTCCTGGATCTCATTAGAAGCCCAGCGCTCTCCAGGGGATGGAGCAGCATTGCAAATGGGTCATTTCTCTGAAACAGTGCAAGATACTTGTGTAAATAAATAAGTACACTGTTTAAACCAGCCCTTTGCGGGCTTCTGATGAGATTTATTTACAGGCTGGCTGCTGGAAACACTTCTTGCCCTACAGTAGCCCCTTGCATGCATTTCTGGTAAGCAGAGCCTCACTTCTGGGGAGCAGCCTGCCCTGTGTTTGCATGTAAAGCAGCCCCAAGAGCTGCTCTGGAAGCAGAAAGTGTAAAAGGCACCTGCAGACAAAGGCAGGTGTCACTCGGTGACCCGATGTGGATATTCAGGAGTTGTCATGCACACGCTGAGAGCTAACAGGCTGCTTCCAACAGAGCAGGAGCTGTTCTTCTGGAGTGAGGACTGACTCTTAACCAAGCACAGCAACAGAAAGTAGCTATGTAATGCTGTGCAGGATTTCCATGCAGTACATAGTTCAGCTGGCCTTGTAAGTGGGGGTGTGACATGGAGGAAAAGGAAGGGTGGAAACCTGGATATTCTTGTGTTACCTGTGATTTAAGAAAAGACTGCTTCATTTAGAGGAGATGAGGGAATGGGGGAATAACTAGTGGGTGTATGTCAGTGGGACAATTAGCGTTTCCATCAAGTGAGTGCCAGTTGGCTCTGGAATTAATCAAATACAGCTCGTTCCCTCCCTTCCCACTCCTCCCCTTGGCTTTTGCTGTTTGCTTCCATGACTTGTCTGTGTTTCTCTGGGCTTTTATGATCTTTGTTGAAGAGATAACGTGGAGCCCCCTGGGATCCCAGCACCACTGAATTTACTGCAGGTAAATGGTTACCTCTTAGCTTTCCCTATTCTCAACTTGAATTTTCCTTGTGCTCTGTGTCAGACTTTCCTCAGGGATTGTTTCAAATCTCCTCAAACATTATTTTTAATTATTTGGGGTTTTTTAATAGAAAAAACACGATGGGGCATTTATATTTGATTCTCTGGTAAGCTCTGTCCCCAGTCAGGGTACTTGGAATAAGAATCTGGAAAGAGACTGCACCTGGGATAGCAGACTCGGGGTGCCTGTTGAATTCTTGGGAGAGGCAGCGTACACAGAGGTGGTTGGACATATTCCTGCAGGAAAGCACCATGAAAAAAGCTCAGACCCACACAAAAGACCATCAAAATTCCCCATTCTCTAGTATTTTCTTGCTGGGGTATACACACTAGATACTGTGTATATGGATATAGCAAATCGTTTACTTTAAGCTAACACATCTGTACATACCCCAGTATTGGCAGGTTTCTTTAAATCCTCTTAACGTACCCTTGAACAATCACCTGATTTTCCTCCCCCCCAGAGTACTCCAAGCCCGTTTTTATATTTGTGAGTATTGGCTGTGCTTCTCTTCTCCTTGGGGAGGCTGAAATGGGGAGACTTTTGTCACACTCTCCTAAAAGCAGAGCAGTGCAGACGAGCAGCCTTCCTCTCCCCCCTCTGCAGCCGCTCAGGCCTGATTACAAAACACATAAATAGACATTTAGATAAAGAGATAAAAATGGTGCTGTTTTCCAGCTTTCAGCCCAACTTCCCGGCGTTGGACAACGTGTGTGTACACACGCGCACGCCCCATCAGCCAGCAGGATCGGTAATTCCTGGGAGGGATCACCATATGGAAGGGGATGGACAGTCAGCTGTGCTCAGAGGAAGGAGGAGCGACTCAGGGCTGGCTGCTGGATTCGTTCCAAAATGCTTTGGCAGTTTGACTCATCCATATACAGAGGCTGGGGGAAAAAAAAAAAGGAATCACAAAGAATGTCACTGGGCTGGAGGCGAGGGTTTGGAGCTGTGCCAAACATCCATGAACACAGGGCTGCAGCAGGATGCAGGCACAGCTCTTCTCCATTTGCCCCCCCATTAGGCAACTTACTTATGCATTGAGGAATGAAAGAACTTCAACAAAACACGTTATAGTCACTGTAATATAAGAAATGCATCTTCTGCACTCCTTGGGGAAGGGACTGTGTGTCTAAAACCCAGAAGTTCCTGTTGTTTCTTTTCCAAAAAACATTTCTTCATATTAAAAGCCTCTGCTGCTACCCAACAGCTCAACCTTTCCTCTTTGACGCTCCTACCTTCAGTAGTATTCCATTATTCCTTTTTCCCCACAGGCTTTAAAAGATAGTCAGCATGCCCCATACACAAAAACCCCCAGCAAATACAACAACATAAAACCCCAAAAGTCCAAGGAAAAGGCAGACACAGACTGACTGCTGGAAACACAGTACCTGTCCCTGGCCCTTCTTGTATCCACCTCAGAGAGCTGCTTAGGCTCACCCAGGACCACCCCTAGGATTCCAACTGAGTAATCTTGCTTTACCAGTCATCTCTGGGTTTTTGGGAATGGACTTTAGGAACCCCCAGAGCTTAAACTGTATTCTCACTAATGCACTGATGTCCTCATCTCCAGATTTTCTTTAATTTACACAAAATTGGGAAGAGATTTTGTGTTTAATTTACACATAATCAGGGTCACACTATTTAAGTTTACAGAGTTGGATCTGTAGCAGAGAGCAAGTTTTAGTAGCTTCAGAAGTTTTGGAAGGGGAGACTTTAGGAGAAAAGCCTACAGAAATTTGCACTGATCCACATCCAGTTTTGGGGTTAACGGATTCAGGGAACCCAGTGTAGCTCCCCGAAGACTGAGCAAAAACAGGTTGGGATTTCTGGATGTTGTTTTAGTTCCAGGACAAGCAGAGTGGGAGATGGGAACGGGAGGAGTTGGGAACCCAGGCAGAATTCATTCTCTGCCTAAGAAAAAAATTACACACGGTGACTTTCAAGTCTTGCTCAATGTTGCTGTGATGCAGAAGGAGGAAAAAAAAGTGCTTTTGATTTAGGTTTGTTTTCCCCTTTCGGTAACTGTGGCAATGACACTGCTGCCTGTTTGACTCACCGCTATTTCAAAGCAATATTGAAGTGACTAACAGCCAAAAAATGCGCGCATCCTTCGCCTCCCAGCTCGGGCTCACTTCTCTGGAAGGCCTCTGACAGCCACACATGGCGCTACATGGGCAGAGCACTTCTCCTAACGAGCCACATTTCAGCATCATTTCATCGGGTGCCCTCCTGAGGAGCAATCCCAGAGCTTTCAGATGGTGTCAGGGGTCAGTGGGCATCTGTGGGCTGGTGTGGATGGGGAGGGGATGCCTCAGGTGGTCTCGCCCCCATGGTTTTAAGGACTTCATCACAGAGCACTCAGCCAAATCCTGTGTTTTGCACAGCAGAATTTGCTGTGTCTTGGGTCCAGATGTGGTAGAGGTATGGGTCAGTTTAAGATGAAACCGATTAAACAGCAAGAGCAGGTGGAATAGGGCTCCTGTGGCCTGGCAGGGGCTGTGAGGAGTCTGTTCGAGTGCTCCCCACTTCCACACAGGCACCTGAAGAAGTGAAGATAAATCCAGCAAAACCCAAGTACCAGAGATTTGGCACTCCCAAAGCACAGCCTGTTTGTGTGTGGGGGAAAGGCTGTTGCTGATTTTGGGGTTCTGGAATGAGGATGGAAGGATTTCAGGTCTAATCCCTTGTCCTTAAGTAACTGGTTTCTTTCATGGCCCCGTGCCAGGCAGTGTGAGCGCAGAATCCTCTTATGCCGTAGCTCTGCTCGCCGTGTGACTTCACCTGGAAATAACAGGGGGCTATAATTAGATGTGGGGCTCACATTTGCCCCTGGAATTTCCTTGGGCATTCGTCAGGGAAGGAAGCAGCAGCCCTGTAACTGAGACCCTTGGCAGGGGACAGCCCTGACTGCTCCTGCCCCTGTGCCGTGCCAGAATGCTGGTCTGGCTGTTGGCATCAGCTGGAAAACACTGCAGGACTTGACCCTCACAAAGGGCAAGTGGACTCTTCGGTTAGTTGGACTTACTGAACAAAACCCGCAGCTCATTACCTCGAATTTGAGTCAGAGTTGCTTGAAGAGCTTCACAGCTACTGCAGCCGGCTGTAGCAGAGATGTCTGTGTGAGGGAAGAGCTGCATCCTGTGGAGCAGCTGCTTTGGATTTGTATAAAATCAAGGCTCGTGGATTTTGTGTGTCTGGGGAGGAAAAGACCAGCAAACTCGGCTAACCTCGTGTTTTTAAATCACACACAGTCCTGCTCAGCACAACAGCCGAGGGAGGCATGGAATAAAATTGCTCCCTGTGTCCCCTGGAAAGGGGATGGTTTTTGAATGGGACATCAGAGCTGCCTTCTGACAGTCAGGACAATTGGATGAATTAGGTGTGCACAGGCTCATCCTTGGGCATCTGATATTCACATTTTGCACTGGGCTGGAGCCCTTTGTGCCCCAGAAGAGCTGAATGGGAACTTTACCTGAGCTCCTTTTATGGCTCCTGGGCCATTAGGAATACAAAGGTCTTGACTGATCCCAAGCATGAAAAAGCACAAAACAAAAAAGCTGCATAGTTAGTGGGAAAATGGAGCTAATTCCTCCTCAGACTGCAATTTCAAGCCTTGTATGAGTGGAGTGGAGAAGTGGGACTTTGTACGTTGAAAATAAGAGCCTTCCCTTCAATCCTTGGTTCCTTGTGCAAGCTACAGGAGGGAGCAATCCGTGCGCTTTCGCCGGCAACAGTGGAACGCTCTGGTCTTGTCTGCACGTTCTGCAGCAGCAAGCAACTCCATAGGTTATGGGGGATAAACTGGGAAACCAGCAGGCGACTGCAGAAACCCCAGCTTCCTAGGAAGAAACGCTCTTTCCATCCCAGAATTCTGCCCAGGTGCGAGCACCTGCTTGGCTCAGCGGGCTGATGGCAGCCCAATATTTACTGTGCTTGAACTCTGGGACGCGTTGTTGCGGGGTGTCCCTGGGGAAGGGCAGCTTGTGGCGGGATAGAAGGGAAGGAATGCTGTCGAGTAACAGTTGTGATGGTCTTTCAGACTAACAGGGATGCCAAAGGAAAAATATGATCCTCCAGATCCTCGCAGAATTTACACCATCATGTCAGCGGAAGAGGTGGCCAACGGGAAGAAGTCACACTGGGCTGAATTAGAGATCTCGGGTGAGTTGGTTGGGGTTTAAATTCCCATAGCTGGTGCCCCGGACCATTCCAGATCCGATTTGTGTCTGGTGGTTCCAGAGTGAAGAGGTGGTTCCTTGCTTCCCTCTTTCAGGGAGAGTGCGGAGCTTAAGTACGTCGCTGTGGTCGCTGACACACCTGACTGCTCTGCACCTCAATGACAACAACCTTACTCGCATTCCACCTGATATTGCCAAGCTTCACAATCTGGTTTACCTGGATCTGTCATCCAACAAACTCAGAAGTTTACCAGCAGAACTAGGAAACATGGTGTCTCTCAGGTGAGGGGAATTATTCTGGTTAACTTCCCTCAAAGTCTCTCTCGTGGGATCGAGACCGAGAGTTTTCAGTTTGTTTTCTGTGCTTGTATTTCAAATAATCCTGAAAAATTCCAGGTTGGTGCAGAGCTTCGGTGATAGTAATTACTTTTGGGTTCATTGGGCTTTTTTTCTGATCATTGATATATCACTGTTTTCATCCCTGGTTTCATCTTGGGTTTTGTGGCTTTTTTTTACCCTAAGAAATGTATTTCAGTCGTGCTTTGACAGGGGAAGATTGGCGTATCTTTCCATAATAAAATTCAGGTGAAAAGTGTTCTCTTTGAGGACCAGCAGTGTACAGCACCTTAGGAGTTTCCTTCTGCAGTGATACTCACCTAGAGTGTTTTTGCATTTGCTGCAGGGAATTGCTTTTAAATAACAATCTGTTACGGGTTTTGCCTTATGAACTTGGACGGCTCTTCCAGCTGCAAACCCTGGGTTTGAAAGGTGAGCTCTTTCCAGTTCTATATTCCTATGAGTTCTCTGGAATCCTGAGGGGGGCTGGGCTCAAAACCTCCCTCTGTTACCTCAGGGTTTTCTTACAGGTTATTTTAAGCATTAAGTTTGTAGCAAAAATGACCAGGCAGCTGGGAAAACAATGCTTGTCTTTCTTAATGCTGCTAAACTTCCTTAGGAGCCCATGTCAAATCTGCAGACAGGGAAATAAACCCTTTAACCTGCTGAGTTAATTTGTCTGTTCTCATTCTGGGAGATTTTCTTTGGGTAGAAAGCCTCAAGAAAGGCAGGCAGCTGATCCCCCCCGCTGTTGTTTTGTGCTGTTGGCAGGCAATCCTTTATCCCAAGATATTCTCAGCCTCTACCAGGATCCAGACGGAACCCGAAAGCTACTGAACTACATGCTTGACAATCTAGCAGGTACAGCCCTATGGATCTGGTGGGCAAAAAGGGTTTAAAAGTAGGATTTGATGCTAAAACAAGAGTCTGGACCGCTGGAGGGAGAGTATTTCCTCACTGCTTTAGTGTTTTTGTCAGGTGGCTCCACTCATATCTCAAAAAACACCCTCACACCCAGTGGAAGAGGCTGATGTGTACTGTCTTAGCTTTTCCCACGTTACAGCCAGATGTTCTCTCTGTTCTGTCTGAAACCCTTCAGTTACCAACCAAGGGCAAAGTCTGCCTTGCTGAAGCCATTTTGGTTCTCCCCAACAGAAATAATCATCTGAATGCAAGCAGAATGTCAAATTTAGCTTGAGAAACACCCAAGCCATTAAGAACAGCCAGTACCTGACTTCAGTCCTGCTTTGTGGTTCTGTAACTGAGCCTTCTGCTTTGCCACTCGATGTCTCCCAAGTTAAGGCACTTCAGGAATGAGGGATACGGGGCGAGGTTCTTGGAGAAGGGATGGCTGAACCATGCCAGGATGTACCCCTCCTTCTTCAGAAGATTATTCAATGTGCAGGAGTATTTTGGTGGTGCTTCTAAATCTGAAAACAAGAGACAAAAATAGTCATCAATCTTACAAATCACAATTTTTCCCTTACTAGAGCTACCTGTTTAAATGATTTTTACCTCTCCTGAAGACTCAGGGAACTGGGGATGCAAAATACATTATTGTTCAGTCGTCACTTTGACTTAGAAATCGTAACTTACAAACAGAAACCCTGAATTAATCGCTGGTTTAATTTTTTTGTAGTTCATCCAGAGCAGCTGCCTCCAAGGCCATGGATTACTTTAAAAGAACGAGACCAAATTCTGCCCTCAGGTAAATCTGTGGTTCTTTTCCCTGTCTTCGCGAGATGACACACTGGGAAACTTGTCTTGGGCTTCATTTTCCTGGACCAGAGCGAAAACAGCAATTTGTGTTCATTTTTACTAAAAAAAATTAACATATGGCTGTGCTGTCAATACCATTTTTGTCATTTGAGCGGGATGGTGGGCATTTCTTCTCCATGTTGGGCTTTGTCATAGCTCTTCCAGCCACTCTTGTCCAAGCCAAAGAGCTCAGTCTCTAGAGGCTGATAACCTTTCCCTTTGTCTCTCTCGTTACAGCTTCATTTACAGTTATGTGTTACAATGTGTTGTGTGATAAATACGCCACCCGGCAGCTCTATGGCTACTGCCCGTCTTGGGCACTCAATTGGGAGTACAGGAAAAAGGGAATCATGGAAGAAATCGTCAACTGTGATGCAGATATCATCAGTCTTCAGGTAATTAAAAGTGACTGCATTTTCCATCAGAAACAGAAAGCACGAACCTCCACCTTTAGGATTAAAAGTTCCCCTGGGAACACCATAGTCACCTGCTTGATACCAAATTCCCGGACAAGCCGTGTATCTGTATTCCAATGTTAAAAATGTCAGGTGTGGTTTACTGCTATTCAAAATATACCTGTCACTTTCCCTTTGGGAGGATTCCAGGAAACCCAGGAATGCACATCAGTTCCCAGCAGGCCATCAGTCTAGGAAGTGCTGTGGATTGTGCAGACAGCAGCTTCTCTGACTGCAAGCCAGGGCAGGCACGAGGAAGGGTTTCCTTCACTTATTTAGCCTGAGGTGTTTGTGTTCAATTCCAGGAAGTTGAAACGGAGCAATACTTCACCCTTTTCCTGCCAGCCTTGAAAGAACGGGGATACGACGGATTCTTTTCCCCAAAGTCACGTGCCAAAATCATGTCCGAGCAGGAGAAAAAGCATGTGGACGGCTGCGCGATATTCTTCAAAACGGAAAAGTAAGGGGTGGCAGCAGCTTTTAAAAATTACACTAAAACCTCAGAACAGCTTCCAGTAATTAGGGGGGAAGTGTCCCAAAGCCTGAGCTGCCTCTCAGAGTTTTCCCTGCTTCCAGAAACAAAAATGCAGCTCTTGGGTGATGTCTAGAAGCGGCTGGAATGGTTTGGAAGAGAGGGTGCCTGTGGGAGCAGACAGAGATGGTTTTCAGACGGGGACACAGCTGCTCACTGGGGTTCTCTCCCCGTTGCCCCAGGTTCACGCTGGTGCAGAAGCACACGGTGGAGTTCAACCAGGTGGCCATGGCCAACTCGGAGGGCTCGGAAGCCATGTTGAACAGAGTGATGACCAAGGACAACATCGGAGTCGCCGTGGTGCTGGAGGTGCACAAGGAATTATTTGGAGCAAGTGAGTACAACCGTGGTGTCCATACTCACCTCCACGGAAAGGCTTGAGTTATTCCTAGGTAATCCATGCTGTTCCTGTTGGTGGTGCAGCCAAATCCAGCCCATCGCTGGCTAAGACAGGCACAGGTGACGTGATTTCCTGGTCTGGCCGTGCTCACAGCAAGATGCCCAGCATTTGCTTTTCTCTTTTCGAGCTTTTATCCCTGCTGGCTCACTCTGTTACATTCTGCTTGAGCAGCTCAGCTTTCCCAAGGTCACTGTGTTTACCTTGCTCTAACCAGTAGTTGTCAATAATGTTCAACTTCTATTTTCAACTCTTTTCCTCCCCTTGATTGACTACTTCCACCCTCCCCCAGTGATTAGATGTCAGTGCTAATGTACTGATGTGGAAGAAGGAGATTATCAGGTATCTTTTCCTGCCTCTCGATTGACTCACTGTCACATTTTCATTAAGTTTGATCAGATGCAGCAGAAAACTCCAGCACAGGTAAAACTGCCACCCTGCTCTGTCTGCATGGCTGGGGTTTTGATGGCTTCAGAGGAGGAGAAATTCCAGGGCTGGAAGGAGCTTCCTGGGCCATTATGCAGGCATTTCAACAGGTTTAAGCAATGAACACACACCCGTCTGCTGGTGTGTCTGACCTGAGCCCTGAGGAGCTGCACCCTGAGTAGGAACAAGCGGGAACCCATTGCATTCACAGAACCTTTCACTGCTGAAATTGTTTATCCAGGTATGAAATCGCTTCACATGGACAAACAGCTGCTCATTGTGGCCAATGCCCACATGCACTGGGACCCCGAATACTCAGATGTAAAACTCATCCAGACCATGATGTTCGTCTCAGAGCTGAAAAACATCCTGGAGAAAGCCTCAAGCAGGCCCAGTAGCCCGACAGCAGATCCCAACTCTATCCCTCTGGTGCTGTGTGCGGATCTCAACTCACTGCCTGATTCAGGTAAGCCTGGTTTTGGCTTAATTTTTAACTTACCTTCTTCGACTCTTCGAGTCCACTTTTCCCTCTGACGGCGATGGGGTTATTTTGCACTCCCCAGGGAAGGTACATATGAAAGCTTTCCTAGGAACAGCTGCCTTTGGAAATCTGGCTGAAGAGACCACGAGTCCTCCGGTTGAGTCGCCTGCTTTTCGTGCTCAGCTGGACAGTCCAGGAGAGCTGGTTGCAGCTGCAAAAGTGTAGAAAAGCACAATTAGGTCTTAAATAAATCACTAAATAAATAACCCGTGCCTGAAGCAGCAATAAGAAGTAGGAAAGATGTGAGTTCCTGATGAAGGCTTCCTAAGGAGAGGGGTTTGCTTTGCTAACTCTGATCTCATGGCACATCTCTCTGGCGTTCTGGTTTTTAGCACTCCCAGGCCAAAGTTGCCTTCCAAAGCAACTCCCTAAACCCTTCCCCTCGCCAACAGGTGTAGTGGAATACCTGAGCAATGGCATAGTAGCTGACAACCACAAGGACTTCAAAGAGCTGCGCTACAACGAGTGTCTCATGAACTTCAGCGGCAACGGGAAGAACGGAGCCTCGGAGGGCAGGATCACGCACGGCTTCCAGCTCAAGAGCGCCTACGAGAACAACCTGATGCCTTACACCAATTACACTTTTGACTTCAAAGTAAGCACCGATCTCTGGGAAACAGCGGGCTCTGCTGTGTTAATTCCCTGACCTTGGCTGCCCCTGGTTTAACGAGGATGGATGCAGGGTGTGCCCTAGCCCGACCCCAGCGCGGTGCCTCCGGCCGGGCGGGGCCCTGCCCTCACTGCGCTGTCTCTCCCTCTCTCCGCAGGGTGTGATTGACTACATTTTCTACTCCAACACTCACATGAACGTGCTCGGAGTCCTGGGGCCTTTGGACCCTCAGTGGCTGGTGGACAACAACATCACGGGGTGCCCGCACCCGCACATCCCCTCCGACCACTTCTCCCTGTTGACGCAGCTGGAGCTCCACCCGCCGCTGCTGCCCCTGGTGAACGGGGTGCACCTGCCCTCCCGCAGGTAGTGCAGCCCCGCCGGGCGGGCTCGGACCTGTTCTCACGGACCTGTACACTTGTAAATCCCACTGTATAGGAGTGAAGTATGGCCAACCTTAAGCTGCTTCTTCGAGCTCCTTTCCTTATGTGTTTGATATGAGATTTTGCACATTTTGGTGCATATTGGTATCATTTGGCACTAGGGCTGGAACCAAAGTATTATTCCCCTTTACAGGTTTTTAATTTAATTTTTGTTTGTGGTTTTTTTGTTTTATTTTAAACTGGCTTTTTCTTTTCAGTAGGAAGCTGCACTTCTAAATGGACAAAAGAGATTTAAAAACTTGCATTTAACGTATTTCAAGGTAATGCTTTTTTCCAGAACGTGGCAAATTGAGCCAGCCTTTTAGGAGAAAGAAAAACAAAACTCGAGATGCTTGTTTTGTAGGAAAAGAACATTAGAAATACTGTTTGTTTGAATACAAAATGGAGACTGAACTCTGCATCCAACATAAATTTTGCACATTAGCAAAGCACTTAATACGTGACTATAAATGATTGGCAGCATGGCCCTGCCCCTCATCTCTATACTATCAGAAAACCAAAGATAGACAAATACCTGTGATCAAATTCGAGCTCTAAATCCTGATTCCAATTTGTTTCAGCGCTGTTGTCGGTCAGGGCTGGTAAAAGTAAAAAGCTGCTGGTTCCTTCCCACATGTTAACGCTCTTTGGATGTGTTGGAAATCCTTGTTTTCTTTCCTTTTAATGCTCTGGGTGGCCAGTTCAAAACCTTGTGCCTCAAGAGGCATTAAACATGATGCAATTTTCTGAAAAAAACCCTGTTTGGCTGCTTAATGTTTTAAAAAAAAAGGCACAGTGATAGGAAAAGGTCGTGTCTGTGTTTTTAAGTTTTTCTTTATTCTGCTTTTTTGCTGCTATAAGATTTTCTTGAATTTCTATTTGAAACTTTTCATGCACTTTACTGTTTCTAGTCTCCAAATGTGATATTTTTAATAAATGAAAAACATTTTCCATGATGTGAATGAAATTTTTAAGCAGATTGATAAGCCTATATTTATGTCTCATTCGTATACTTCAAAAAAAGTCCAATTTGAATTGTGAAATTAGTTTTAAATACTAAAGAGCCATCTTCTGTCTTGCAAAACTGCCAAGTCAGGCTGTTCCTCTTGAATTAAACATTTCCTTTGTCATTTTATACATAGGAAATTTTCCATGGGGAGGAAAAAAAACCATCAATTGGACTTAGAGGAGAAACTATTCCCTGACTCTGATTGGGGGCCAGGGAGGGGGTGGAGCGGGCCAGAACGCAAAAATGGGTTCAGCAAAGTGACAACTCCCTTGGAAAAGAAGTGCCTAAAAAATGGGGGCGTCATCTATGGTCTGGGATCAATTGGAAGTGAGGGGAGCTGGGGGAGATTCCGGTGCAGCACTTGTTTTGTGCAAAACCAAACCAAGACCAAAAAAAAAAAAAAGGAAAAGAAAAAGAAAAAGAAAAAAGCCCACCCAGAGATGGATTTTCCTCTGGGTGCAGGTATCTGTGCTGGAATATACCTCAGCGTTCCCCACCTGGCCATGGCACATGGATTGGAGAGCACTGGAAAGTAGAATAGCATGAAAAACTTAATTCTGTGGACATTACCTTTCTGTATTCGGCTGCTGTATGTTTGTTGGGGAGGGGGGATGCTCCGCTCCAGAGGCGTGCTCAAACCTGCTCCTCCTGTTCCTCCACGCACGGTGATCCCAACGTGAGCAGTGTTTCCTAACCATACTTCACTCCCAATATTTTTTGAGCTGTTTGTATAAAATGGAATTTCCAATTCACCCGTGATTGTCTATGAGCTGCAGAGGAGCCCATTTAGTAATAAAAATAAAAACCCAGCACCAATGTTTTGTAATACGGGGGTGGGAGAGGACAGGGACGGAAAAACCCAAACCCTGGCAAACGCTGTAAGCTGCTCCAGTTGGATTTTCCTTTGGTTTCTAGCGATGGAAGTGTTCCGCTGCGGGAAGGTGTTCCACTGGATTTTCTCTGCTGCACTTCCCAAGGCTCCTCACGCCGTGCGGTTTTTAACACAAAATTGTTATTTTAACAGACATTGCACAAAAAACCAGTCTTGTTTATGTTTCAGTTGATGCACATGTTTACCTGCCTCTCCTGTGCGGCTCCCTCCTGTTCCCCTGGTTTTCCCTTCCCAGCAGGAGCAGTGGGGGGACGGTGCTTTTTTTCCCAGCCTCAGGTCCCAGCACGTTGCAGGCAACACCTGGAAAAAAGGCTCCCAGCCCTTCCCTGCTCCTCACTGCCTCCATTTGCTTTCCAAAATACGGTGCCTGGTGTCCACTCCCAAGCAACAGCACTGCCTAAAGCCAGCAGAGAAAACAAAATCCAACACCCTTCTACAAGCAACTTTTTAAAACTCAATCTGGTGAATCTGTCCGATACGGGGTTTTGTGTGTGTATATATATATACATATATATATATAAAAGAGAATTTTGTACAATGTAGCTGAATATTTTTGCTTCCTTCTTTCACTGTAAGCCTGAACCTTACGCAAGTTTGGTCACACTCCCTCCCTTTCACCCTTCAGTGTTCCAAGGTGACACACAGATCCCGAAAGAACCATGTGGGAACCACTCACATCTTAATCCTCTGCCAAGCATCAGCCAAGAACTCACTTTAATTAGAAACAATTTTAGGTGGATATCATAAGCCTCTAGATCCAGGTATGGCACAACCCCTCCCTGTGGTAACGGTGAAGGTAAAAGTGATCCCGGTGCTGGGGTTCACCCATCCTCTTTGGAGGCTCCCACGCCATCTCACAGTGGTTACTTTGAGAGCTCAGAGGTTTTTTAAGTCAGATTTCTTTCTTGTGTCTTGCCTTTGCACCCGGGAGTCCCGTCTCTGAAAAGATGGAAGTGCACGTGGAGTGGGGGCAGCTGCAGTGTCACTCCCGGGCATGCTTACACTTCACTTTTAGGGGGATTTACGCCCCAGTTCATGGGAATAGCTGCTTAGCTTTATAAATTTGAGAGCGTGCCAGGCTCTGGCATGAGGAAATGCTGCTTGCCCTGGACCTTCAGGCAGCTGGGGAAAGGGAGATCACCAACCCCTGAACTGCTACATTTTTCTTCCCTTTAAAAATTACTTTTTTTTATATTTAATCACAGTGGAGATGGGATATTGCTCACCCACGATGGATAGGTCTAAGCATCCACCGGTTTCTTCCCACCTGTGTACTTCCATGTCCTTCTGGAATCAAGAAACAGCCCTTTTGCAACCATTCTTGCCCCTGCTGTGGTTTCTGAGGAGCACAGGGCAGGAAGGAGGGGGATACAGATACTGGGTGGGTGTTTCCCAGCTTGTCACTGCCCAGGGACACATTTTTGACATCCAGCGGGGTTGAGTGGGTGGGTGACACAAATTTCATTCCTGTGGACCTTAAACACCTCCTCCCAGAATGGCCAAGCCAGATTGTAAACAGGGATAATCCTGCACAGCGTCACAAGTCACACCTGCGTCACCTCAGTCCATGTGGCCAAGGCACATTGCTGTGCCAGGCCAGAGTCCCCATCCCAGGAAAATGGGACTCCACAGAAAGCCTCAGCCAGTCACTGGGAAATTTCCCACTTCCATGTTTCCACAGCCAGACCAGAACCAGACCCTATCCAACTCCTGCAATTACAGGCTCCTGCCAGGAGCTGTCAGAAAAAGGCACCAAATCCTGGGGCAGAGGAAGGGCACCGCATGCGAAAGTGTCCTTGGCAAAGCAGCCAAAGGCTTCACAGTGCCACAGTCTGGCCTGAGTCCCCACCCCAAAATGCCCAATTTTTACAGAAATCCGGGCAGAAAGAGCTGCCACAGCTGAGGGTGGAAGCACATTCATCCATTTATTGGTGGCAGCCGGGATGGGCTGCAGTTGCGTGCAGGAACAGCACAGGCACCCGAAACAGAGGGAGACAGGGGGTGCCTGAGGGGAAAGCCTTTGTTGGGGGAAGCAGGGAAGGGCTCCTGGCCCTGCCAAAACCCGGGCAGCAGAGAAGTGCCAGCATTGTGCCACTAAACCCAGCGTATCTCAGGGCAGGGAGGTCGTGTCATTGCTGTCCCACGAGGAATTCGTAACTGTGGACTCCTTGGATCTGGGCAGTGGGAGGGATGGGGTGGGGGGTCTCCAAGGGGTCCGGCAGCACGGTGCTTCCCGCTGCGGCCGCAGCAACGCTTTCTTGGTGCCATTCCTGCAGATTTCGTGGGAGGAAAGAAAGGAAAACGCAAGGGTCAGGGGGGAGGGATGGTCCCGCCAAGGCGTTGGAGATACCGGGTGTTTTCCAATCGCTGGGCATCACATACCTCTGCGTCAGCTTGTGGATGAGCACCTGGATCCAGGGCGCCTCAGGGGTCACGCACACCCGCCTGTTCCTCTTCAGGGTGAGGCTGCAAGGCCACAAGACCCCTCAGCCCCACGCACGCCCCTTCCCCAAAGCTCTTCTAACCCACAGAGAAAACCCCTCTGTTCCCTCGGCACGGATTTGAACCCTGAGCAGCAGAGGCATGGAATTTTGGGGCCTTTACCTCAGCACAATGAGCCATGCTGGGAGGAACCCCCTTTACACCGGGAAGAAAGGGTCACCCCAACATTTGGGCATTTCCCCCCTATGCACTTTTGCACCAGTGCACAAACGAGCAATTTGTAGGAATTGGTTTCCAGGCCTTCCACTTACATGATCTCCTTCCTCCTGCAGTGAATGCCTGGTGGGGTAACGTCGATGGTGAGGATCAGCCCCAGGTTGATGACGTGGGCGGTGGATTTGATGCACTTGCACCTCTTGTTGGTCAGCAGGCTCTCCAGTGACAGACCTGTGCCCCAGGGCAGCCCACACCAGGTCTCGGCCCCCCGTGGGGGAGGCAGATGGGAACTCCCCCCCCAAAACATCCCATCCCCTCCCTGACACCCATGGGCTGCTGCTAATGGGGTTTGTGGTGAGGCTAATCCCTCCCAGCACAGCCTCAAAGCTTCTTTTCCTGTATATGGAGGGGGTTTAGCTGCAGGGTTGGAAAACTTAACCAACATTTTATGAATTAAACCCACTGCCCACCCACCAAGCACTTGAGTTTTATGGGGGTCTGGAAGACAAGCATCTCAAACCCACGAGGCGAACCCCCCTCTCTCCCCCTCAAGCTTAGCCACAGGGTTTAAAAGACAAACTCAAGCTCAAAGATAGGCAAGAAACAAATGTGAAAGCTTAGCAGAGGCCACGCTCAGCCCCATCTGGGACACCCAATGCCGCTGTCCAGGCGTTTGGAGGGGGACATGGATGGGCACCCATAGCCACTCACCGCCTCCCGGCACCGAGCTGCTCAGGAGCAGGAGCAGGGCCAGCGCCGCCGGCAGCAGCCGCATCATCGCCGCCCACCCTGAGCTACGCCAGGGCTGTTTTATAGCCAGGCCCCCGGCCCAGGGGGATTTCGCAGGCTGGGAAGCGCCGGAGGGGGAAGAGAAAGGGGCTGCCCCACACCTCAACTTCCCTGCCCTCGCTTCCCCCCCCTGCACGTGGCACATGCTGCCTCCCCGCCAAAAAAGGTGGAAACTGCTGCGTCCGCCTCTTCAAACCTGCTGTGGTTTTGGCCAAAGGCTGGTGCCCCCCATGCCTCCCACACCAAGCATCCCAAGCGCCCAGCATGCCACAGGAAGGGAGGCAAGGGACAGTGACAGAGGGCTGCCGCCTTTATTGGGCATGCTGGGTCACGCCGAAAAGGGACACCCAGCACGTGGCTACGGGATGGGAGAGGCTGGAAGCAGGGACGGGCATTTTTAAGGGTTTAAAGGCATTAAAAGGGGCTCAGGCGGCAGCACGCTCCCCTCTGGACTAGGGTAAGGTGACAGCAGGATGGGGAAGGGAGGCAGTTTTGGGCCCAGCACATCTGGCCGTGCCTCTGGTGGCAGCTTCCTCAGCGGGGAGCCTTTTTCTTCCTCCTGCCAAAAGCAGAAGGGGGAGGAACATGTGAAGACAAGTTCCCACGGGATGCCCCCAGTCCCGCTGGGAGCCCCTGGTGTTCAGGGGGAAGGGGGAGCTTACAGGTGAGGGAGGTCCTGCAAGAGCTTCTTCACCCAAGGGGTATCAGGATCCACACAGACCCTCTTCAGGTTCTTTAGCTTAATCCTAGAAAACACACGGCCCTTCAGAACGTCACTTCCCCTCCCACCCTTCTCACAACGAAAATGGGCATGAAACTGAAGTAATTCAGGGGAGACAGGGGGAGCAGGGGGCGCGTACCCCTGAGAGCCACTTACACCACCTCGAGGCGCCGGCAGCTGCTCCCCACGGGCCAGACCTCGATGCTGCTGTATTTCTCCGGGGAGATGAAGGCTCGGGTGCTCTTGAGGCAGCGGCAGTTCAGGTTGCCATTGGCTTCCAGGATTGCTGGAGGGGCACACGGCCATGGCTCATGCATCACCCCAAAACCCACTGGCAACCCCAAAACCCTCTCTGGGCAATGCATCTCCCGTCACATCCCACCAGGATCACCCACTTTAAACCCTGAAAGCCTCACAGAGCCCAGCATCCCCCAAACCCACCCCCGGGAGTAGGGGGCATCTCACCTGTGTCCCCAGGCTGGTGGGTAGCCAGCAGCACCCCCAGAAGCAGGGCCGCCCATGCAGCCATGCCGGCCTCAACCCCGGCCCCAGCCCCGGCCGCATCCCCCTATTTGAGCCGGGAAATAGGAGAAGTGAGGCGGCACGGGCGGCCCCGGGGTCGCGGTGGTTTTGCCCGACCCCGCTCCCTGCTGACGGCACTCGCTGAGTTTGCAAAGCTGCCGATAAAATGCGGGCTGGGGCTTGGCAGAGGGCCCGGCTTCCCGAAACTGGCTCTGCTTTCCCCTTCCTTTCCTCTTTCGTTTCCTCCAGCTTTGTTCTTAGCGCACACAGCCCCATGAGCCTGGAAGTTTTCTGGGGTTTTCTGTCCCGCATTATCAGATATTACTCATTTCTCCTACAACCACGCTGTCCCCCTGCAAGGCACAGCCCAGCAGTGCTCTGGTGGCATTTGCTTTTGATTTTTCTTACCCCAAAACTCTGCCAGGTGACCTCACACCCATTCCCAATATATTTCCTTATTGGCCTAGACTGGCTTTTAAAGCCTTCCAGCCACCTGTAAATCCCAGCTCCAACATTTGGATGTGGGGCAGTTAGGCTGGATTCTCCCATCTCCCTATCAGCAATATTGTGCCCTCAAATCACCACCAAGGGAGATAACAGGTTATGATGGGAAGGACCCCTGACAAGGGGGAATGGCTTCACACTGCCAGAGGGCAGGGTTATATGGGATACTGGGAGGAAATTCTTCCCCGTGAGGGAGGTGAGGCCCTGGCACATGTTGCCCAGAGAAGCTGTGCCTGCCCCATCCCTGGAAGTGTCCAAGGCCAGGTTGGATGGAGCTTGAAACCACCTGGTCTAGTGGAAGGTGTTCCAGCCCATGGCAGGGGGTGGGACTGGATGGGCTTTGAGGTCACCTCTGATCCAAGCTGTCCTATGATTCTGTGTCATACATTGCTTCAAAGCTAGGAGATCCAGGGAAAACACAACAGAAGGAAAAATCCCGAATTTTATTGGGCTTGAGCTCTCAGGACAGGACATGCAATGCTGTGCCACACAGTCCCCAGATACACACTCTGTCACTGAGCACTTCACATGGAAAGAGTCACAAAGTCATTCCTAAAGAAGCAGGAGCAGCCCCTGACAGGGAATGGCTTCACAGTCCACAGGCAACTAAATAAATGAAGGATTCATATTCACGCTGATCCAGGGACCAAGAGCAGGGAAAAACACCCCCACGAACCCACCATGGGGCTGGGGCCAGCAGTGAGCCACCCTCCCCACAGCCACTGCCACCAGAGCCAGATGTGGGGCTTTCGGGAAGGGGAGGAAGCGAGGGCAAAGTGAGGAGCAGCCCGGTCTGCACACCTGGGCATCATCCGCCAGCCCACCTGGGGGCTCTGGGCAGCAACTTCCTTAGCAGGAAACTTATCTTTTCTTCCTGTGAAAAGCAGAAGGAGGAGAAACATGTTAAGGCAGAGAAAGGCGGGTCCGGGAGAGGAAGCTCCTGCCCCAGCCGAGGGAAGTCACTGCCGTTTCCCCAGGGCAGGCATCGCTCGCCGGGATGGCCACAAACCCAGCACAGGCACAACAAAGGAGGGCAGCTTTCCCAGCCCAGCATCAACACACTATTGCACTTGCCACTGGCAAACCATGCTCCTGCCACTGCTTCCCTCATGTTTTTTCCCCCAAAATGGGTTGGAAGCGCAGCACTGTGCATAAGCCAGGGAGAGTGTGACCCACAGAAAGGTCGTGTTGGTCTGAACACTGCTTTGCACAGCAAAGAGTTGCCCCTCATCACTTTGCAAGTGAGTCCTTCGGACAGCAGCAGCCCCTCCAAGAGCTCCTGCGCCCACGAGTGCTTCCCAGGACCATGGATGGGCTGGGATGCTGTCCAGGGCCACCTGAGCCAAACGGGTTTCCATCGAACAACTTACATGCTGGCAATGCGCTTCAGCAGCTTCTTTACCCAAGGGGCCTCGGGATTCACACACACCTTCCCTGAGGTTCTTAATTTAATTCTGAAAAGCAAGGAGAGTTCCTGAGCATTCCTGTCACCTCCAAAGGCAGGGAATCAAGCAGCCAAAGCTGAGAGGGAAGACTCAGCTTTCGTTCACAGCACCAGCGATTGCAGAAAGCTGCCAGAGACAGAGGAAGCCACAACATGGCCGGGAACAAGCAAGACGCAAGACATTCCCACACGGAGCAGAAACTTGAAGCCCAAAACTTTGTTCAAAGACAACTTCTTCTGGACCTTTACAAATGCATGAGCACAGAGCAGCTACAAAAATCTGGGAAGATTCATTATGGCTCATGCTGCCTCAGTGTCTGAGGAAGTGCTTCCTCCAAGCTGCAAACACACCCTGCTCCAGCATAAGGAAAGCACTCTGTTCCCTGCAGGAAAGATTCCTTTAGGCCCTGAGGACCTGTGTTTCTGCACCTGATGTTTCTCAGCAAGCAAGCTGGTGGCATTTTTGGGAAGGTTTCATTTCCAGCAAGGCGGAGTACAAGCGAGATGGTGGCAGCAGCAGAGCCCACGGCACTTACATGATCTCCATGCGCCTGCAGCTGCTGCCCACAGGCCTTATCTCAATGCTCTCGTATTTCTTGGGACTGATGTATTCTGAGGTTGTCTTGGCACACCTACAGCTCAGGTTCCCGTTCACCTCCAGGATGGCTGAGAGAGAGAGAAGGTGGCAACTTACAGGCACAGACAGCACCATTAGGGATGCAGCAACTCCAGGAGCCAAAGGAAGTTCCCCTTCCCGTGTTTTCACTGACAGCACTGCAGGGACCATGGTGAGAAGCTGCCACCTGCACCTCTGCCTTGGTTCCCTGCTCCCACACAGCTCCCAAAAGCTGAACCAGATCCCTGCAGAGGATGGTTGTGCTTTTTCCCTAGCTACAAGGCAAGCCCTTGGCTCAACAGGCAGGAGGATCCCAAGCTCCCCCAGTCCCTCTGGGCGCAGGACGCGGGTGATGCCAGCAAAGCCACCTGGAGCTCACCTGTGTGGGCAGAGTGGGACATCACCAGCAGCAGCAGCAGCAGCCATGGGAGCAGTGGGGCTCCCGTCCCCACCCCAGCCGGCGCTCCCATCCTCAGGGAAGGCTCAGCCCCGGAGATGCTCTGCGGACCCGGGCGCACAAACACCCCTATTTATTGGGGAGGGGCATGCTCCGACACAGGCACGAAATTCACACCTCAGCGGTCACACCCGGCCGGCAGAGCACAGAGCGAGGTGATGTCATTTCTCAGATGCTCCCCACAGCCAGCCCAGAAGCTCAATTGCCAATATTATTAACTAAAACCAGCCATTGGGACGGAGTGCAACGTTTGGATTCCCCACGCAATCTCCCCCACGCCTTGTTTCTGTTGGGTTTCTACCCACATCACCCTTCATTCCCTTGAGCATTTACCCCTCAGCCACAAAAAAAAGCCCAGAATAAAAGCAGAGCACAAGCCCCTGACTAAGCAGGGGGGTTTTTAGTGTACTCAAAACATTTACATATTTCTTTCTTGGGGCTATATTTTCCCCACGCTATTTTTGCTGCCTCTCTCATCAGCGAAAACACCTCATGCCGTGCCGTGGAAAAATAATCACTATCTCTCTGCTCTATGTTTCCACTCAGATCTTTCAAATTCCACGCTTGGCCAAGCGAGTAACACACCCAGGATGGCCACAAGAGCACCCCGTGCCCTCGGATGTTGGTGGGACAGGGCCTTTGCCCTGAATGAAGTTGGCAAAGTCACCAGTCGGGAAGCAAAAGGGGAAGGGGACATGTGGCGAGGCGAGGAGGAAGGAAGAGGGCAGAAGAAAAGAGATGTGGTTGTGTGATAATGTTGTAATTTGGAGCTGTCAAATCACATCAGCATTTTATATAGCAACAAAATGGTAAATTAAAAAAAAAAGATGTTCCACTCAAACCCAAGCTACACATCTCTCTTGGAAAATCTCCGTTTTTCCTCCAACACAGGTCCAAAAGTCTTGTGAAGTGCTTGTCCAAGGGACAATTAAGGAGTTTAACTCCCTGTTCACCAGGGTCACAGAGAGGCCAGGGACAACTTCCATGAGCTATTCCCAAATACGGACAGTCCTACAGAAAGAATGAGTGCCTTGATCTCATGGCCTGTCTAGAGGAGATGGCCTTAAAACTGGTTTTTATTCAATCCTTTCAGAGTTTTCAATTTCCTTGCAGAGAGTTATTAGGAGGAACCTAACCAAGGACTGGTTTTGCTGGGTTGTGGCGGCAGTCTCTTGGAAAAAACGGTGGGAAAGGCAGCAATTTATCAGGAGAGATGACAGGTCACCTATGCAAACTGCTATGGAGGCATAAAAGACATCTGAAAATCTTTCTGAAGTTCCTGACTTCAAAATGATCCTGCTTTTTAGAGCTGGGAAAACACCAGGAGAAGTGAAAGCAACTTTCCCCAGAGCTGCACAGTGGAAAAGATGGAGCTGGAACATTCAGCTGGTGCTCTTCCAGGACTTGGGAATCCAACAGCATTGCTGGCAGTGCTTAATGAAATTAAGAATAAAGAAAGAAGAAAATTATCCCTGGATACATGCAGTGGACAGACCAAGATGAGCCAGATCATGCCCCTGATTTGTGGCCACGGGGAAGGTGTCCACCTCCTACCTTCCCTGGAAAGAAGTGGGAGCTACAGAAGCGTCAGCTGGACGGATTTCGAGAGGGTCTGTGAACAGGCTTGGCAGCAGCCACGCTGTTTTGATGGGTGAGTAATGTGTAATTGATGAACACTGTGGTGTTTTCTCAGAAGGAAAAGCCGCAGTCGTGGCAGTGGCCACTATTTCTGCACAACGAGTGGTAATTTTGCAAAGGGAGAAGCAGGGTGAGGATGTGACCCGTGACTAGATTTAAGCTGACTGCTTCCTGGATGCCAGGAATTCAGAAGAGCGGCCCTCACATAGGGATGTGTGGCCTCACCCAGGCCAGCATCAACTGAAACATATACAAAGCACCCTCACAGCTTCTCTATTTTCTGCAGCAGCTGCCCCTGTACAGGCAAGATCTTGATTTTAGTAATTTTTTAGCTAATTTTTGTTGGATTTTTGTAATGTTTTTTACACCTGCCGAATCCTGCCCACGGTACCTAAATCAGAAATCCCAAAATAAAAAAGGGGGGTGCAAATAGCACCTAAAGGCCATATGGAAAACATTTTCCATGTTTACCAGGATGGTCAGAACCCAACCCTGACGTCAACACCATGGAGATGCCGGCTCTTCAGGGAGGATTCACAAGAGGCTGCATCAGAGACATCTGCAGCAAACAAACCTCTCAGCCTCGCTGAAACCACTGTTGTGAGAGAAAGTGATTTTTCAGCTTACCCCTCCTTTCCCCACAACTCACTCAGGGCTCCTTGCAGGAGAGAGAAAAAAAAAACCCTGGGGCTTTTTTAAAAAAAAGTATCCCCCAAAAACCCCAACTGCAGTGAATCTTCACCTGTGGTTTGTGGTCCATCACCTGCTTCAAAGATAAAGATGCCTCCTGCTGAAACCCGAGAACCCTGAAACCCACACATATTTCAGCGTCAACACGAGAGCACCAGAATTAGCCAAAACCTAACGAAATCAGTCCAAAATTAGGTTGGGTGAACAACACATCAAGCTCACTGTTACTTGCTGTCTTCAAGTGAAGATGCACGACTTGCTGGTGATGCAAGGGGAGAAAATCGTGGTTTTGGCTCCTTTTTGGAGACAGCAGAGTGGTGTGATGACACCTCTGCAAGCAGGTGAGAAACCTGCCCTAGCATCTTTAAAAGTATTTGGTGTGCTGAGGGCTAAAGAAGGGAATACGGTAAGAGGGAGCTTCGAAAGAGATTGGATAAGGAAGATGGAGAAAGGCTGGGAGCAAGAACAAGAGAAACTAAAGAAAACTTTTAAGGAATGTAAATCAAACATTCCTGCCTCCCCAGTCCACCCTGAGCCATAGGACCTCTGAGGAGCAGCTTCCTGCTGAAGGGACAGCAATAGCAGACATTGTCACTGCCCGGCCTCAGAGCGGGGACAGTTTCTGGGACATCCCAGCCACCCCAGAGATGCAAACGGCGCCGAGCAAGCGCAGGAGAAAACCCCCGGACCGCTGTGCCAGCTTGTCCTTGCCACTAGAAAAGCACCGTGGAGAACACCCCAGCACCCCCTCGCTGCTCCTGAGCTCTCAATCCGTTTCTGCTCCGAGTTACTCCGAAACGAACCCAATGCTGAGCAGAGAAGCGGCGTTATTCCTCAATGGCGCTTCTGCCTGGCACGGAGGATGTGCAGCAGGAATGGGACCCAAGGGCTTTCCCAGAAAGCGTCACTGGGGCTGTGGGCCCCGGCTCCCTCCCTACACATTTGCATGTGGGCGCAGGAACCGGTCTAGACGCCGCAGGTGCCGCCGAGCCCGCGGGCGCCGTTGGCCATTTGCATCGGGGCACTGTGTGACAGTGACAGCTCAACCCCTGGCTGCAGAGCAATGGGATGAGGAGGGAAGCCATCATCCCGTGGCAGGAGGGAGCCAATGGACAGCGGCTGGGGGCATTACAAGTGAGCTGTGCCTGTCGACTTGGCCTTGCTGCCCCCGTTTCAACTTGATGTTCTACACAGCCTCACTGGGTGAGAGGAAGATCTCTGGCTTTGAGCACTTCCTTCTGGGGCTTGTGAAGAAGCACTCCAGGTCCATTCACAAAACCAAAATGTGCTCCTTGAAACTCCTCCAGCTACATCAAGCCCCTGCTTCATAAGCTGGGAAGTTTCTGCTGAACTCAAAGACTGCGAAGTTTCTGCTGAACTCAAAAGCTGCGATTGCTGGAGCTGAGTTATTCCTGTTTGGGCAGCACATTCAGGCAAACGCTTGGCAACAGTCAGTCCTGGCACCAACCAGGAGTGTTATGGCAAAGTCTCCTCCCCTTCCCCTTGGAGTTTGACATCCTGATAAAGGCAGCTACAAGTTTGGTTAGAGTCTGGTTAAACATTTTCTATTTTTCCAATTATTCATGGTTTCCATTTTAGTTGAGCCCATAATTAAGTTGTCTCCACTATACTTGCAGAATAACCCATAACTACTACTTCTGGTAGAGCTTAACATGGCCTTGACCCATTTTCTAGTGGTTAAGTCAGAAGACAGTAGGTCATCCAGGGAAAAACAGTGCCTCTCCTCAGCCACAGCAAGTGTACACACACACACCCACACCTGAGTATAACACAGCAGGAGTGGACCCAAACTCGACCATCACACTTGTGCTTACACCCAGAGCTGTTCTTTTCAGTACTGTCTGCTTAATGCTTTGAGGCCCCTCCTCTTCTTGCAAAGTGTCTCCCCACTTTTTTCCCTTGGGGAAGATGCTCTCCCCGCATTTCTCCCACAAGCCACCATAGGAGTAGAGTTTTTTATATTAAAAAAACAAACCCAAGCCAAGAGCAACTGTTCTCCAGCAGCAAGTAGAAGTGCACATGGTAAGGAGGGGAAATCCAGGTCGTCACTGAGAAGGAAACTGCAATACCAATGGAAGTGAGCAGCCCCTCCTCTTGGAAAGCCCCCTGTCAACTTTTCTCTTGAAACCAGCACCCCTGAATCAGCACTCTGGACGTCAGCGCTTCACAACTGGAGATGCTCCCAGAAGACACAGAGGAACTCCAGCCCAACTTCTGCAAAGGACGTAAATCTCAGCAGCTGAAAGAACTGATACTGAAAGGAGTTGTCTTGAGCTAAAATAATCCAGCATTGCTCAGATTTGGGGGGTGAAAGAAAGGTAGGTCATGCACACAAATCGTGCCCCAGGCTGGGAGGTCACCAAGCCCCATCCTGCCAGGTGGAAAGGGAGGGAGAAGAAAGGGCAGCACACAGGGAGAGAAGAAAGGCTCCGGGAGACACATGAAAGTGAAACCAAGAAGCACAAAGCCATAAAAACCATGAAACCTGCTTTGATCTTTCCTCAGCTTTTATCTCACCCATCACTTACGACACACACCCTGAAAACTAATAAGGCCTAAAGACTCAAATCTGTCCCAGGGCACAGCCTTGGGTAGGATCCAGAACATTGCTGAAGCTGTTTGGGTATCTCCCCTCCCTTCCATACCCCACATTCCCATCTTCTTTGGGGCAGCCAGGAGCAAGCATTTCACCTGGCAGTTCTAGCCCTGTGGAGTTCAAGGAAGGCACTTGGAAAGATATTTCCCAACATAACCTAAGCACAACAAAATGAGGGACTTTCCTCTCGCCTCCAAGTTGGGGCTGGGGGCACGTGGGCGGCTCAAATGCTGGCACTGTGTAGGTACAAGGTTTAGACTTGCCGTGGCATGAGGAAGCTGTGTAAAGATAGATTTAAAACATGTATATATTTATATATATAAATATGTATCAAAAAGCACCATCTAGGTTCCCATTTTGCAGTGCATGCAGGCTCAGAGCTGGGACCACTAGAGAGCAGCAGACACCACCGTCACGGAGAGCAGACTAGCAAGGAAAAACTGCATCTGCCCAAGCACCCAGATCCCAGGCAGGGGATCACAATCCAAGCTAATTAACTGTATAGAAAAAAGGAATTAACATCTTTGTAGGTGCTACACGTGCCCGCTTGCATCACAGAGGGGCATTTTTCCCCTTAAAGCCAGCTTTCAGAAGAATTTCTGAACCACGAGAACTCAGACCTGGACAAGGACAGAGGAGGCAAGAGCTGAAATCAAAGAAGGGTTTCGTCCTCTCCCAAAACACAGAGGTTGGTGCTCTTTGCTCAATTCTCAGGCAAGAGCAGTAGCAGAACTGGCTTGTCTTGATGCTCTGCAGCAAAGCAGAGTTTAGAGGAGGTTTTTGGGTGGGGAGAGGCATGGAGGCAACCTGGAAATCCGGAAATGCAGGTTAGACCCCACAGACCCTGCAGCAATGTAAAGGGACCTTGAGGAAGACTGCTGCACGGATCATGCTCAAAGTTCAGGAGGACAGACAGCTGCCTTCTTTCTCCTGCATGGCTGGGGGACTGGATGAAATCTACATCACTCCCGTTTTCCCAATGCCAGAGACGTGTTGTTAGCATACCTAGAGTTTTGCCAGAGGCATGAAGATGCAAGCTGACGTGCCCTGCCTCTATTCCCAGCGGGAAAGCTGGGAGGTTAAGCAGTCCTAAGCTGAGACAGGAGCCTGAGACCGTTCAGCTGCACACCTGGGAACAGCTGGAAGCTGTGAAGTGTCACACAAGTCCAGAAACACCACGGCTGAGGCTTCCCACTGGGAGCAGCTGGCCAAGCAGAGCACAGACTGCCCGCTTCTGTCACTTGCGTGTGTGATCCCACCCTGTTCATGGTTAAATCCTGGGAGAGCACACAGTTGGGATCTCTTTATTAAATCCCAAAAAAGCAACGATGGCATCAAAGTTTAGGAGAGCTCAGGGCAAACCTCCTTCCTAATTTCTCCTGGGTTATGCTTCCCCCAAGACACTGTTGGACGCTAATTTGCTAAAAGGTAACACGGGTGCCAGCCTGCAGTGTCAGACTTTCGCAGAGAGGAAAGATAAAGGACAGAGAGCCTGTGGAAAGGGGCAGCATTTTCCCCAGGGTTCATGCAAGCTGCCTCCCAGGAAGCATCCAGCCCTGGAGACTGGCAGATATAACCAGCCCGTCTGACAGTTATGTCCAAGCCACCCTGAGCCTGGTTTTTCCTGGCTGGTATGACTGGTTATCATTCCAGCTGGAGGGGAGTGATACTGGGAAAGCCACCCCATGGGACTGGAGGGCATTCAGCTGCTCTCCAGAGAATGCAGAGCTTTGCAGGGAGCGTGGATAAAATGCACTTCCATGCCATATGTTTTCAAAAGCTGGGAATTTCAATACTTGGGAAGTTACAGCCAATGCAAACCAATGCTTTGAGTCTATCCCACTGCTTCAACACTCATCCAGCCTTCGGAGGCAACTGCAATGGGCCCTCCCCAGCTGAATTCATCATACTAAAGGAAATTATGTTTATCTGTCCCAAACTCACATGCCTGGGACTGAGAGACCAATAGCAACACAAGTGTGATTCACAGCACATTTCCATCGAGCCCTGCCTCACCCAAAGTGTTTTCTGTGCTGCTGGGTCAGCCCGTGGAAGTGTTCAAAGGTCACGGTGTTAAATGCCGTTGAGATATTTTTGCTACTCCAGCTCTATCAGCCCCAGGATTGTGCCTGCACTGCTCCAGGCAAGGAGAGGAAGGGTACTGCATCCTGCCTTGATGCCCTCAAGACATGTGATAATGTGCAGGAGGTCACACAGTCCCCATCTCAGCTCTCACGCTGCTCCAAGGTGGCACGCCTGCGTTCTGAGGGGAGGCAGACGTGTTGCCCATGACTGGCCCTGCATCACCTCCGTGCCAGGCTCCTCCTGACACGTTCTCTCAGCCCTGCCCACCTCCCCTCCCTCCTCTCCTTCAGACAAGGGCAATCCAGGTGAAGGTGCACACCCAATCACACCTCTGTGTCAGCTCCCGAGCCACCACAGTCCCACCTCCTCACAGGTAATGCCACAGCTATTTGCCCTGCCCAGCTGATATTTCCTGGTGATATTTCCTCAGTTTCTACGCTATTTTCTGAAGTGATTGAGCTATCGGTAGGTGTTTGCATAAATAGCAGCACACTCACACCTTCCCTCCCCAGCCTCTCCTAAGGTTAGTCATCCTCCTGCCCAACCTCAAGCCCACGTTTCTACCACACCTGCAGAAAAAAACCTTCTTTTGAGGCACACGTAACCAGAGTAAGTTCTTGCATTTCAGGGTCACGACAGCCAAGTGGCTACAGCCACTTGCACATATAATCACAGACTGGTTTGTGTTGGAAGGGACTTAAATATCACCCAGTTCCACCTTCCACTATCCCAGGTTGCTCCAAGCCCCATCCAACCTGGCCTTGGACACTTCGAGGGATGGGGCAGGCACAGCTTCAAGTTACAAGTATTTAAAATGGAAGTAAAAACACTGTTCTAACCCCAAACCTCTGTTCTGTATACAGTGTTTCACTGAGAAAGATAGGCTGGTTCAAAGACACAATGGGAAAGTTTGTGTGGAAAAAGCAGAATCCTGGCTCTGCTCCTTCCTCCACTCACTGTCTCATTTCCTTCTACTTCCAACATGACAAGACTGGTCAGGCACACAGAATCTTACACGCCTCCCCAGAAAGAACAAACCAGAAGAAACAAGACACAAGAAACCCAAAAGGCTGTTGCTACAGGTTCACAACAGGCTAACAGCTGCTCTCCACATTCCATCTTCATTAGAGAAAACAAACTCTTCCCTTGAGACCATCTTTTCAACCATTTAGAAAACTGCTGTTGGCACAGAACTCTTAACAAAGAGTAAATTTCAACCCAACTGCTTCCTTGACAAGTTGCACTGACACCAACCAGCCTGTGTTCTTCAAAGTACTGCCTGACAACACGTGGCCAAGAGAAACACTGCAAACAGAGACTTCTACTTGCCCCTGAAACAAGGTGAAGCCAAGGCATATTTCAGTCAATAAACAAGTTCCTGTTGCAATTCAGTAGGAGCCACAGGATAAACTACAGTGAAACAATTAGAAAAACTGTGTGTACTTACATATGGAAGGGTGACTGCTATCAGTAACTGTGAGCGGAGCAGTGAAGCAGGAGCCCTGTCACCTCTGGAGCCACACTGTGCTTCCCAGGCCTCTCTGCTGAGAAATGTGGTCCCTGGGTCTCCCACAAACAGCAGGAAGCTCGCTGCAAGGACAGCCTCTGCACGCAGGCTCAGCTGGGACCCGCCATGCTGCCCAATTCCTTGCAAAGTATTCCCACCTGAGGAGATGAGCCAGCGGGGAAGCACCTTTCCCTGCCTTCCTCAGCTACCAGGTGATGGGCAGCAGGTGGAAATGAGTTGAGCTAATGAGAAGAAGACAAGTTAGTGACATTTTACCCTCTGAGTCCTTTCCTAGAGGCTTCTGCCATCCCTTTGCAAATGTTTCAGTAAAATCACTAAATCACTGCTGCTTTCACAGGCATAAGAGTACCCTTTCATTTATGTCCTGCTGCTCTCTCCCCTCTTTGTAGCAAAGCTTTTTAGCACGTGCCAATCCCTGAAGTCAGAAAGTAGTTTAACATGAAATGCATGCCCAAGGAGCCAAAAACCCCAGGATTAACAGGCTCTCCTCTTTGCTTTCACTCTGCTTACATACTTCCAGTGACCCATTTTACACAGCCCTGAGGGCTGAAGGGGCTCTGCAGCCAGACTTCTCCGGGTTGTTCGTATTTCCACACAGATGTGGCTCTGAGCTTGTTTTTCCCTGACCACGATAAGGAGGATGCACACTGCAAAAGAGGTGGTTTCTCACTACTCCAGCTGCTTTGTGGCAGCTTACCCGGGACAGAGGCAGCCAGAAACAGAGTTCAGAAAAGTCATTAAAACCACGAGTAGGCAGTGAAAAATATTCAAACCGCCTTTATTCACACCTAAAGAAAGCGGTAGCAGGTTCTTGCTAGGAAAAGCCCTCCCACAGGATTAGTCCCATTCACAGTCCCCCTCTCCATCAGGGTCGGCCAGGCCTGGGCCACATCTCCTTCACCCACAGTGCAATAAATACCTCAGATAAACACAATGCCTTGGTTTAAAAGAAATCCCCTGACAGGCTGCACATAGAGGCTTGTCAAGCCTCCAGCACCCTGCAGGCTGCACTTGAAAGCCTCTGTCCCAGATGATTTATCTGTCAGGGAGGTTCCTTTTCCCCAGAAGGGCATGGAAATGGTATCACGAGGTTCAAATAAGCCATCACACTCAGGTACCTTTCCAAATGTGTTCGGAAGAGTTTATTTTCAGGCCTTTAATGATAAAATCTTATACCCAGAGAATCTGACTTTCTTTCTCTGGCTTTGGTAAGGCATAGGAAATGGCTTCTCCTAAACCCCCATTCCCTGGAAATCATGCTCCAGCCTAGATCCTCCTCCCTGCACGTACAACCAGCACTGCCAGTAAGCTCTAAAAATGCCTGTGACAAGAGATAAAGTAACCAGAGATTCTCCATCTCACACTTTGTGATCTTTCCTTCTATCCGTCTGCTCAAAACTTTCTGTTAAGACACAAGGTCTGGCCAATTACTCCTGGCTCAATCTACGGCAGGGTATTTCCACTTCTGAAATGGAAATCAAGAGACCGGCCCAGCCTCCAAGTGCAGATTTGAATTTCAGACTTCCTCAAGTTCAGGAGCATTCTGACTTCATTTTCATTTAGCCCACAGGAAGGCAGGACAACTTTGCTTGCTTGTTTCCAAAAACCTGTTGCTAAAGAGAAGAACTTGCTGAAGCTAACGTTTGCAAAACCCAGGTGTTGATTAGGTATTTTATATCCAAAGTCCTCCCTTCGGGATAACCCTTAGATGTACAAGACCTGAGTTTTGGAGCTCATAAACGTCTTCAGAAAGTAGAGGCAGATGGAGGTGTGCAGCGACTGGAAAAATCACTCTCTCTGCACATAGAAGGAAAAATGCTGCTCCTGTCTGGCAATCCAAATAACCTCCCTAAACCCCCTCTGCTGGGACCTTGATCAGCCCTACTGTAGCAGTACTTTTCAAGGAATTCCATACCTGTGTGCATCTTGTTGAAGGAGCAATCCCTGCTCCAACAGCCAACCGTATCATTGGACCCCAGTCCAGGTTACTGGTAGAGGTGACAGGTGACCTGCCAGCCTGGATGATGTGCTTCCAGGATCCCACAAGGTGGACTGGAAGCTGGAGCACAGACTGGATGTGGTCCAGACTGAAGATTTATTGCGAATGCGTTGAAAGACCTGTGGCAAAAGCCAGCCTGAGTAGCTCCCTCCTTCAACTTGCCTGGAAAAAGTGAGCCCTGGTATCCCTGAGTGACACAACAACACAAGGACTAATCCAGCCCTTTCACTGTTCCATAGCCAAGGTGACAGCACAAGACTGAGCCTGACAAATGATCCGGCCCAAGCTGGCACGCAGATGTGAGGGTTTTCCAAGCTGGTGGGAAAGCAGCTTCACTGAGCCGGGTAAATTTCCCATAGCACAGACACACTTCTCCAAACACAGCCCCTTGAGGCTGGGTTTGAGGCAGGGGCAAGAGGAAGGCCATAAAAGCGTGTGCTGATGTCAGCCACTTGAACAAGGACTGTGATCTCCAGGGCTGACGACCCAGCACCTCTGAGGAGCAAGACATTTCACAAAGTCTTTTATTTGCCTTTTATGTAACAAGGCACACAGGGCATCAGTTGAGGGGTGACAGAGTACTGTCACCTACTATTGCTTATTAAAAGAAGTTATTCCCTGCTCCCAGCTTGAGACACGATGCCAGAAGATATAAACTGATCCCAGAGCAGCAATATCGAGCAATGGCCAGTGCTGACTGAAATGCCCCACACGCTGCAGCATCTGAAAGATGGGCCTGGAAGAACCTAACATGAAAGCTTTGACCCCAGTGAAGCAGAAAATGATTTATGACCAGAGGCAGCAGGGCTTTAACCCTCTGAGGACGCAAAGCTATATAGCAGGAGTGCAGCCCTGTGACTCCAGGTGGACCTTTTGTTCAGGGATGAATCCCAAGGGCATGCCAAAGGCAAGGCTTCCATGGCAACTGTGGGCAAAGCCCCTTAAATAGAGTAGGAGAGTTAGCGAGTTCTCCATTGCACAAAGTCTCTCTCCAACAAGTGTGGCAGTACTGAAAACTTCCAGATAAACACCATTAAAATGTACATCAATACAGCGTAAATAGGACTTTATTTAACAGTCAAGCAAGCCTTCGGCTGCTTCCCACAGAAATCCAAAGCCACCCCCATCTTTTATATTGAGAATTACAGACTAGTTACAGCTGCAACAGCTGTCCAGCACTCAGCTAACTACGGAAAAGCACTCGACACGTTGTATGACTGACTGTGCCTTCCTCATTGCCTGCCATGATAAAGTGCACAGGTTTTTCCCACTGGAGCAGAAATCCATGTTTTTACAGGCACTAGGAGCCACACAGTGTCCCTGCACATGGATCAGAGGAGAACACGTCATCGCCTGCCTGGTGTTAAAGAAAACACCCTGCGAACTAACAGGGAATCAGCGCAAGAGGGAATCCCCAGCTTGGGCTTGTAAGAACGCTCCAACAGCTATTCCAACGGCAGTGGGAGGCTGTGGAGGCAACCAGTCCAAGTGCAGATCCTGAGAACAGAATAAACCCCAATTCCTTCAAAGGAGCCCCGTTTTATTTCTCAACTGACACACACAGCACACACTGCATTTACGGCGCTGACCGTGTGCCTTTTCCCCATCGCCCAGGCAGGATAAAGGTGGCAGGATTACATTTCATGGAACAATAAAAGCATAGGAAAGCACAAGGCACCACACAGATAACCTGTAGGTGCACTGTGCCAGTATCTTGGGCGAAGAGCTGGCACAGACACCACACCCAGTTTCAGATCATCTCTGGCACAAACCCTCAGACCACCAGCCTTGGCTACTGTCATCTTGCCAGGACAAAGCCAGGAATCACCTCCAGTCCTTTTGCTCCCTACCAGAGTTAATAATTGAGCTCTGGATGCCAAAGGCTTCCTAAATCCCTGACTCAGCCACCGTACATGACAAGACCGCTATTTAGACCGCAGACATGTTTTCCAAAGTTCCTCGGAGGCTCGGGATTATAAACTGCACTCTGACCTTTGAAACATTTGACCCACAGCCACACAAAATCCTTGCAGAACAAGCCTACAGGCCCTTGCAAAGCCAACAGTCTCCAAACCCTGCTTCTCCACGGGCCTCACACATCCCACCTTTCCAAAACAGCTGTGCCATTCCCTGGTTTGAGCTGATTTATCCTTGACAACCAAGCACTACAGCAAGGAGCTATTCCTGGCTTTGTTCTACCGAGGGGGAACAAAGGAAGCAAGAGGCTCAGGAATACACAGAAGTCAAGGAGGAAATGTGTGACAGAGGAAGGAGTTGCCTTTGCCTTTCTAGGCCCAGGACAAAATTTCCCTAGACCACAGATACTCTTCTCCTTAACTTCACTGGGTGGAAACAAAGCCAGTGCTGAGCGCTCTGGAAATCCCATCACAAACGTTTCCTCCATTTAGATGTTTAATAGTGTTCACATCTCTGATGAAGAACCTACTTGCCACGGCCAAAAAAACCCCCACCAGCACCCTTTGAAGGAGAAGTTAAATGCTTCATTAATTCAAAAATGGTTGAGATTGCAAATCAGAACCAGAACGTACAGGTCTAGAGGCAAGATCACTAATAATTCATGAGCAAAATGCTATGTTTATGCAACACTAAGGATGAGATTTTAATTGCTTATTACTCTAATTGATTGCATTCAGTTGTTATGGCAACTTTCTGCTTTCCGGAGATGTACTACACCAGCCACAGGCTTACACCACGAAGCACAGCCATGTGACACCCCACAGCTGCAACATGTATTTTAAGATAAATAATACTATATATGTGCCAAGTATTTACTGGTTCCCATTATGCTGAGCTTCAAAGCTCTGACAGCCAAGTGGGATCACAAGAATAACTCATTCACCTGCTAGTCCAAGCAAAGAAATGACCTGAGACCGTTCAGTTCTACTCTCTCCTTTACTGTACGGTGCTCTAAGTGCACAGAGTGCACTAAGCTCTGACTGACAGGAACATCCTTCTTATTCCATCCGAAAAAAAGGGGGAGCTGCTAAAGACCAGGGTCTGAACACACTGACTGATTTATTCTGAATGATTTATTGCTGCGTGTCGCTTGTCATATGTCACCAAGTGGTGGGGAAGTCAAGTTTCCTGTTTAAAAGGCCATAATTATAATTAGTTAATTATGGAATGACAACTCACCAGAAACAGCAGTGCTTCTGCTACAGATCCCTTGTGGCCCAGTCCAGCCATGGGAGAGCAGTAGGATGACATCTCAAGATCCTTCCAGAAACCTGTGTGAACTTTCAGCACTATGCTTCCAATAGGTTCAGCAGCACAGGGAGTAACATCCCAGAACCTGGACACAGCTAGGAGTTGTTTCAGGGGACAGCTTTGCCACAAAAAGAATCCCTTTCAGCCCCCTCAGCCCCCACCCAAACCAGTCTTACTGACAGAGCAGTTATGAAAATGAGCACGCATTTAAACTCCCGAGACCGCAAGCCTTCCAAGTTCCACCACGTGGTACAGGTGAGCCCCAAACATCATTTAAAAGCCGTGCACACCTCTGCTATTACAAACAAGCCAACCACCTAAATCCCCATTCTTTGGGGGAAGCCAGGCCAACCTCCTCAGGGGGATCTGCAGCTATCCGACCTGGCAAAATCTAAGTTGAGCCTACATCATTCCAACCACAGAAGTGAACCCTACAACGCTCTCCCAAGCTGATTTATTTCCGTGGGATGAACTTGAAAGGGGCTGAATGGCGCGCCTCAGGCCTCATTAAGTCTCCGAAGCTGTGCAAGCCCAAGCCATAGCCCATGGCTTCCCACCCTCCCCCGAGCCCACCTACACAGCGCACGCTCCAGCCGGCTCCCGAGTCAGGTGGGTGGTGGGTGCTGCACTGAGACGACCCAAGCAGGCACCTTTGAAGTGGAAACTGAAGGTGTGTTTCGTGTTCAAAGCACTGGCAGTAGACAGCAAGCAGCCTCTGCTCTGCCAGCTCTGAGCCAGGCCCTGGGAGGAGGAGCAGCCCAGTCCATCTTGGGCTCTCAGTGGTACGTGAGTTACCAGCCGGAAGGGATTTGCACGCAGGACGCGAGCTCGAGTGTGCCTTTGATGAGTTCCTGCAGGTGCAGGCACATCCCGAGACCAGGTTTCACTAGGAAGAACAGCAGGAAGGAAAATTCCAGCAAAACCCAGAGGAATCCAGCTGGAATGACCCTTCACCCCTAACAGGAGCTCTGGATGTGCAAATGTGCCAACCACAACGCCCACAGTAAGCACAGGATACCTCACCCCAGCTTCTAAAACTGGCAGGAGCAAAGCTGAGGTGAGATTCCCACCCAGTACTGTGCAGCCTCTCCTTTTTCTTGCCACAGCTCCTGGGAAAGCTGGAACCCAGCTGTGGGATCACACACCCTGCACAGCATTGAAAAAAAGGAAGCCAGAAGCTTCAAGGAACCGACCGCAACTCACAGCAGGTAACAAATACAGCACTTGGTTTATTTTTGTTCTCAACTGAAACAAGACTCAGTAGGTTCCTTACCCAAGGACTCCTGAAGTGAGCAGAGACTTGCAGCAAGAAGTCTTCAGAGGTACAGTATTTGTATCATACAGAGTACACAATAAATTACTATCTACATGCCACAGACCTACAAAAAGTTACATACAATGTAAAAAAATACAGTATTTTCTGCTTTTTTTTGTTTTAAATTTTTTTCTGTACATTTTTTAAATTTACATTTTCATATACACTTTTTGTAAACTTTTGTGTGTTTTTAGAAAACTGAAATCACATAACAGTTATGGACTTACAGCATCACTCTTACCTTTCTAAAGCAACGCTTGCACCTACAAAACAGCTTTTAGCTTATTTGCTCCTTCATTTCTACTTTGGCACCACCACACCTCACACCGTTACTCTGAGCTAGTTTAGTCTGCTTTAGCCATGTCCTCACCAGGGAGAAACAGAATTAGACTGGAATTTGTGCTTTGATAACAAAGTTCAGAAGAAAAACCATTACGTTAACTACTTCACCATCACATTTACCTGATATTTTACTGCATAATTTCAACTTCTCCTGCACTAACTGCTTTACATCAGCATGCAAACAAGTCTGATTATGACTCAATCAATAACATGAATATACTGAAAAACAACTACAAGGTTTAAATAGTCAAAGGAATGTAGACTTAGCAAGGTTTGCCATGTAAAGAAGTCTAAGCTAATAGCATGGATTGACATGTTAAGATTTGAAACACACTTAAGTATACAATGTGAATTTCAGTGTAAAAACATCCGTACTAAAGAAAGCATGGAATTACTCCTGGCCACACAATTTATACTATCTCAAAGTGAAAACTATATTGACTAGAAATCTCCTGCTTACCACACATACTCCTGGTGTGAAATAGGGATCCCTGAAGTTTATAAAAGCCAAGCTTCAAAAATTGCTACTTGGAGTACACAACTCAAGACCCTGCTGAAAAGGAAAAGCAGTTTCAGTGTTCGGCCCATTGGAGAATAAATCATTCCAGCCTGGCACTATGTACATGCACCTTTCCATGTAACCTGCTCAGCCACTTGGGTCTAAGACCAAAATACTAAGGAGTGGAGGTGCCCTCGAGAGGGACTGCAGTCCAATCTCCTGCTCAAAGCAGGGTCAACACTGAAATCAAGCCAAGCCTGGGGTTCTGCCATGTTCAGTCCTCAGAACATCCCAGGACAACAACCGCACAGCTCCTCTTGGGCCTCTCCCTTGCTTGACTGATCCCATGGAGCAAATTTCTTCCATCAACCAAGAGCCTCCCATTTAAATCTCAGGAAAGCTTCTCACTCTTGCTCCACGCTTCTCAGGCAAGACCCTGAGATCAACTCAGGTGCTGAGCTGCTGAGGGTTTTGGACCACCAGGTACAGAACTACATTCATGGCTGTTGACAAAAGAACTATACAACTTTTTTTTGCTGATCTGGGGACCTGAAAGAATGGGGGTTTTTTTAATTCCTTAAAATTACAACAACAAAAAAAACAAGGCAGGCATTCAAAGCATTGATATACCACAGCAAGTTTCGCCTTAATACAGTTTACAGATTACCACCTCATTTATTATTGCCAAAAGACTCTATGGTGCATTCAAAACTTCAACCTAATACAATCCCGACTCAGTGCTAAAACCGACAGCTGAGAGTTTGCCACTTGGGTTTAGGTTTGAGTTCAAAGAAGAAGGTGCCTTCCAGATCACTCGGAGAACTGCTAAGGCTTTCTTCCCCGCTGCTCATGTCTTCACAGGAGTCTTCACTAGAAGGAACAGTGGGAAAGGTAATTTTAACAAAGCACAACCCCTTCAAAGTGGCAAAGTGCTCCTCAATCCTGGGTTTTCTTGCACACTTTTCTGTTCCTAGTAGCAACATCCCACATCTAAATGCTCCTCGGCTTAAAGCTCCTTAAGGCTCCTAAAGCTGAAATCCTAACAAGGCACAATCTTCCTGATGCCAACAACATCCCACTGATCAAGAAGCCAGTGTTCCAGACACCAAGCGAGAATTCCTTCAGGACACTGCAAACCTCTGCAAGCCTTCCTGCCTTAAAGCCAACAGTGCCTCCCCCCACCCTGCCGAGTATCTCTGAACACCACAACGACAGTTCCACCCTACTCTCCATGTGCTGAAGACTTATTCCAAGCCCATCAATATTCTCTGAGCTAGCACTTTTGTTTTCCCCAAGTGGCAATGATTAAGCCATAGTTATATGGAGTTGCCATGACCACTACAGGAAAAGGAGAATTCCCAACAAATTAAGCAGGTAAGTGTTACCAACCTCTCGCTTCCATTGAAACATCCACCCTCCGGGATCGTTGGCAACTCGGGAACACTGTAGTAACTGTTCTGTAGGTTTTGGGCTGTACGCCTCGAAACAATCCAAACAAGTTTTTTGTGATCAGGCTTGCAGCATTCAGGAGAAGAATAATCTGCCAGGCATTTAGAGACCAGTTCCCTCCAGTAAAGTAGGTCACTATCACTTATCTGCAAAGAAAAAAAAAACCCCAGAAGTTATTTAGTCTGTTACACAGAGGCTCTAAGTATTAACTCCTCCCTCCGTTTTACCTTCTTGGAAAAGACCGGGAAAAAACATCTGTCAAGACAGACGTGAATCATACCTGTGATACCTTTGCCAAAGTTGCTTTTGAAGGTCAACTACCAACTCCTACATAGCTCCCAGACAAGTCCCTGTTCAACCTGGAGTTCGGTTGACAGTTTGCCTGTCAATCCTTGTTAACATTTACATTATGACTACCACAGGAGAAATGGAACAAAGGTTATTCCATTTCAAAATGAAATGAAAACTTTAAAAAATTCCATTTTCAAATAGAAGTGAAATTTTTTAAACTACTTTAATGTGACGAAAAAAAATTTAAACCACCATTTTAAAATCGAATAATATTGTACTTTAAGGAACTACTTCCATCCCTTAAGAAACTGGGGTAAGAAACTGACTGTAAGACTGAAAAGCTTCTTCTAGGCCATCAACAGAGGCAGCATGCAGCTAGAGGCCATGAATCCTATTTTAGTTCATAGGATATCCTGAGCTGGAAAGGACCCATAATGGAGCATCATGGAGTTCAACTCCTGGCCCTGCACAGGACAATCCCAACAATCCCAACCGTGTGTCCGTGGGCGTTGTCCAAAGGCTCCTCGAGCTGTGTCAGGCTCAGTGCTGTGCCCATTCCCTGGGGAGCCTGTTCAGTGCCTGACCTCCATCTGGGGGAAGAACTTTTTCCTGATATCCAGCCTAACCCTCCCCTGACACAGCTCCAGCCTTTCCCTCAGGTCCAATTATTCAGGCAAAAGGAATAACCAGCCCAGCAGTCACAGAACAGACTGGAAGTTTCTCCAGAACACACAGCCAGAGCCGTACAAGTTCAATCAGCTGCCTGTTAAAGCGTGCATTGTATATACACTGGATCAGCAGTTCCTCTGATTTTATACATTTAGGCTTGTTTTTTAATTGCTTCTTTCAGCTGATGCCAAACAGAACCTGTGAGAACACATTTAGGGACCCATTTAAGGGATCCCCTAAATTTAACATCATCCTTCATTAACAGCTGCAGTCCAAACAACTGGAAAAACAATCCACTGAAAATAGTCACCTTTGAATGCTTTTGAACACGCAGAAGGATCTCCAATAGCTCAACAGATTTCAGCGTCTGAACTTCCAGAGTGAGAAGGCACAAGGCCAGGACAGATGGCTAGACAGGCAAGAAAACAGCACTCAGCACTACAGCAATCACAAACCTACTCAGAAGCTGCAAACAACTGCTTCTACTCACTTTTGCTTTAGAGAAGACTAGACGGCAGTTGCAAGCTTTTAGCTGTGCTTCCAACTTGTCCAGATTCAATACTTCTTTCCTGTGAGACATCCAAGAGAAGAAGGGTCTGGATCAACAAGCTTTCCCTCGCCAGGAAGCAAAAACTGAGGAGCTACCCCCTCTACAGCCAAGGCTGCAATCATTTAAGAGGGAATGAGAAAGGGCTCAACAAACACCACCAACTCACCTTTCTGAGGTATGACAGAGTACAATAGTATGGTACAAGTGCAAGAAGGTTAAGGCAGTAGTAGCTTTAAATTCAAAGTGCAACTTTTCTGAAATTATCTTTTCCATCCGTTTCAGGTCGGACACAGTGCATTTGCATTGGCTGATCCGGATGATCTCGTGAGCAGATGGGATATTGCATTCCTCCTCCACGACGCGGGCGGCCAGCTGGATGCAGCAAACTCCAATGCAAGACAAATGCTTCGGTTTCACCTGAACACCACAGCAAGCACCATGAATACTTCCCCCCATCATCAACACCGTGCTTGAACAGCAACTGTCTTTGGAATACCCACAGTTCAACACCCAAAGACTTGCTGAACTCCACGAAACCCAGTGTCGGCCAGCTCCCACACCTCCTCCAGCCACAACCAGTTCCATCAGTTCAGCCGGAGCAAACCCCAGCTGGCAGAGCCCACAACGCAGCACCGATCCGCTGGGGCCGAGGAAGTGAAGCGGCTGAGCAGCCTCTCCTCAGGTTGTTCCCCACCACTACACAAATAAATCGCGGTGGGAACTGCAATTCCCTCCTCCTCCAAGCGGCAGTGCTCGCCCACCCTCGCTTACAGCCCGCACAAATCCAGTCTGAGCCTGTTCCAGGCAGCCCCATCCCTCCACAGCTTGTTCCTGCTCTTCTCTCCCATCTACCACCATAACATTCTGTGCCACTTCAAGGACAGCCAGACCAGAGAACTGATGCAACTTCGTTTTTTCTGCTGATCTAATAATGAGGAACTGGTTTAGGTCCAAGCTTCCTGCCTTAAAGCAGCACAAACACGATAAAAACAATCAGAAAAGGATCACTTGGTGTCGGTCCCAAGGCTAAGCTAAGCCTTAGCACAGTACTCAGAGATTGTCTGTAACACTAATTGGTTTGTTCTCCTTAACCCCTCCTTTCTTAGACATCTACACGGTGATGGTTGAAGATTTCTTAGAGGAAGTAAATCAAGCTGCTACTTGTCTTTAGAGGTACAAGGAACTGCACTCAACTCGAGGTTCACAAAGGAGACCTCAGAGCTGTTGCTGAATGCACAGAGTGAATCAACAGCCACACTTATACCTTCATAAGAGCCAAGAATCTGTCCAGAATGTTGACAGCCAAAACAAACGTTTCAGTTGCAAATCCAAAGAAGTTGGTCAGACTCCAGAGATCTTCCACCTTGGCATTCCTTTGTCTTGGACACAGAGTGTTTTCATTCTGTGGCAGGAGAGGCAAAGTCAGAACTATTCTGTGGCAGTGACAATCACCGTGACTCACTAATCATCTTTTATTTAATCATCCCTAAATCATCTTTTATTTGGATCAAACAGAAGCAGGTTTTTTTCCTTAAATATTTAATTTCACTTAACTTAAAATGAAAATAAATTTAGACACTTAGGACTCAAATCACACCCACGGTTAAGAGATTACAGCCAGGTCCTAAGTCTCACTGGTGCAACAGCCAGCACAACCATATTTCCAACTCTCCACTTGCTTATTTTAAGACACATTCAAGATTTATTTCAGTTACCAAGTGCAGGCATACACAGTGACTCCTGACCTTAGAGATAACCACACCGTTCTCTGCCTTGCATGTCAATGTTTAAGCAACAACAGTTCTGCCTTCACAACAAACAAGCAGACTCGTCTCAGGGATTTTTTTTTTTTTTTTGGTTAAACATTAAGGCCCTTCCCAAAGAACTCAGAAGCACACGAAGGAACACAATAAGCCTGCCCTGAACTCGGTAAGGAACTTTGGTCGTTAACGTGGAGATGTTTATGGTCAATTTACATTTTGCTGCTCAGCAGTGAGCGGTTCTGGGTTCACTTCCCCAGACCTCGCCAATGAAAAGCTGGTGGTTCCCCGGTTTGTTACGTGCCTGCTTGACATCCCTCCTGCCCTACAGCGTCACGAAGCTCCCCTGACGGAAACAATACAAAACCTCTTCCTTCTGTGCTCACTCTAAATTTAAACAATAAATACTAAACGCCTAAATATTTTGCTTGCCCTGCAGGTCGCAGCGTTTGGATAATGCAACGTTAACACCTACAGATGAAGACAGAATCGAAACAAAAGACAAGCGGCGCATACAGAGAAAACAATTAACTTTTCGCAGTTAACGCACATCCCCCATTAGCCGGAATTTTCTCTGAAATTTTTGGAATTTTCTTTTCTGCTCTGAGGAGCCCCCTGACGCCCTCACCCACCTCGGCGGCGCCCTCGATGAGGCTGAGCCCCTTCTCTCGGGGCTGGAACCGCCCCTCCAGCTCCAGATGGAGGTTCAGCTGCTTGAAAAGCCACAGCGCCTCGCTGCTCATCTTCCCTTTCGTCCGCCTCCTTCCCCTCCGCTGCAGGGAAACAAAGGGGCCCCCGCAAGCCGGGGGCGAGGGGACACCGGGCTCCCCCCGCGGCCCTCAGCGCTCAGGGAGGGGGAGGCGAGCCCGGCTCCCGTCACCGCGCGGACGGGGGTGGGCTCGGCCGCTGACCCCGCATCCAGGCAGAGCGGCCTGGACCCCCGCGGGGAGTCACGGCAGCATCAGAGCACCATCCCCGGCTGGTCCTGCCTCCGCCCCGGCCCCGACTCCACTCCAAGATGGCAGCGGCGCGTCCCCGCCCACGGCTTTTGTTGTTACGCGCGGAGCGATCCCTGCCGGTGATCCGGTGCACGGAAGTCAAATAGTCCATCCCCACCGCCGCGGCCCGGCGGTGCCCCGAGTGGTCCCCAAGGTCCGTGTAGAGCGCGGCCGGCCCGCGGAGCTCCGGCTCAGTGGGGAGCCGGGCGGCACCGCGCTGCTGTGGCGAGACGGCGAGGCCGCGCGGAGAGAGACGGAGAGAGACGCATCTCACCTTTAAAGGGACGCCAGCGGCCCCTCACCCGTTTTGAAAAGACCGCCCAAACCCTCCCGTGCCTGGATTGGCCCGCGCTTCTCGGCCGCTGATTGGTCGGCGGCGGCTCTCGCCCCGCCCTTTCCCCGCCTCGCGGGGGGCGTGATGTTTACCAGCGGCGATTGGCCGCCGACCGAGGCCGGGTCTGTCCTGATTGGCCAGAGGAGTTCTGCCTCCGCCCCGCCCACTGCTCCGGGCCTTGGCAACGGTGAGGAGCCCGCGCGCGCGCGCCCTGAGGCGATGGGGTGCGGGCGGGGGGGGGGAGGGGTGTGATGACGGGCACCGTGAGCCCCTCAGCGTTCCCGTGTCCCGATACCCTCGTTCCATAGCGTTGCCGAGTCCCAGCACCCCGCCCCACAGCGCTCCCGAGTCCCCACAACCCCCGTCCTGCAATGCTCCCATGTCCCCACACGCCCGTCCCACAGCGCTCCCGCGTCCCGATCCAGGGTAAAGATGAACGCTGACCTGACTGGAGTAGCCTGAGGATGCTCATCCCCCGCGGATCAAACTCTCTGTGTATTTCTGTGGGACCCTCATGCTGTTCCTTGAGGGTTCCAAACACCCGTCTGGATTTAAAACCCCTCCGTGTCCTGCTTCAGACCGAGAGACTGCTGTACAGCCTGGTGTTGCAGTGGTTTTGGGATGTGCACTTACTTCCAAGCTTCCCTTCCCGTGGAATGAATCCAAGGCCCAATGTGTCAGGAAGGAGGTGGTGGATCAACCCCCTAAGTCAAAGGCTGCTTCAAAGGGTTTCTCAGCTTAATGGAGTCCTCAGGACCAGATAAAACAAAATAAATAATCATCTGGAGAATTTATGGGGCTGTTCCCACGTGCTCATGGACAAACACAAAGGGGTAAATGTGCCAGGACAAACCCAAACTGCAGCGATCAGACGTGTGTACACACTGGAGACAAAAGTCTGGAGAGGCAACTTGGGCAGATTAGCACAGGGTTTGGTCTGGTGAGGTTCCACAGCTCCAACAAACAGAAAATGTTTATGAAATGTTGCAGGCTGGAAAAGCAAATCCGCCTTCTCCACCGAGCCATCATCAGTGCTGAGCTCTGCCAAGCTCTATTTCAAGGCACAGTCCCTGTCTGCAATGCCTTGTGATGACGGCCAACACTTTCCTCAAGTTTATTTTGATGCCAAGGCCTCCGAGATTGCCATAAACATGCACGACTTTTCCTCAGGGTATTCCTGATGTGGGCCAGAGTTCCTAGTAGGTACCATCAGATATACCTGAGCATCCCTCCCACCACACAGCGAACAAACTGGCACGTTGACTGATTTTTGGGAAGGATAAAAGCTGTTTTAGACGTGGATCTGCTCCAGTTTGAAGAATTGCTGTTAATAGAAACAACTTCAAACCAGCTCCATGCAGTGACATCCTTCAGGTAATGTTTACTGGATGAGCCTCTCAGCTCCAGTCTCCGGTATTCAAATCCCCTTAGCAGCTGATCCCTTCTTTTCTTCCCCACATTCTGAAGTGTATCTTGCCATCACAGAGATGGAGTACGGATGTTCTTCCTCCTCCAGCTGCTGTAGGAAAGCACATAGTGGAAGACATGGTCCAATTTACCTAAAAGGACAAAAATGGTTTATATTATAAGCACAGAGCATGACAGCTCCAAAAGTATCAATTCAGATACCTGCTTGAACATATACATTCCTCTCCCTTTAATAATTTAAATCTAATAGAACACTCTGAAAAATTATCCTTCGTAGCTCACATAGCCTAAGGGGGAGAAATCTCTCATCAGAGTATGGCTCATTTCCCAGGTTAGGAGAGAGGGATCCCTGCCCCATCTTTGTTCCTCAGTATGAACTCACTTGTTGAAAACAGCTCAGTAGGATTAAGAAAAAAAACCCCCACCAATCCCCAAGGATCCTTGATATAGGTGATGGACTGCAGCTTTGGGATTAAAAACAGGGAAAATGAGTCTGCTTGCTGTGCTGTCTGGACCTGGCAGAACAATGGAGTGTTGTGGGCAAAAGAGGAGTCATGGTGAGGTCAGGGAACAAAATCTGTTGTTGTTTTCTATTTTTTCCCTTATGCAAGGAATAATTTTCTTTCAATGTGGCATTTATTTGGGATTCGGGGAAGTGCGAATGTGGGGGGAGAATGAGAAGTGTTTCCAGCATTCTGAGGAAACACAATTTATCTCTTCTGTAACATGCTGTGCTTTACAGAGCAGCAATTCCTTCCTGACATTCTTTGGGAACCCAAAGATGCACGTCCTATTAAACAGGGATTATTTTAACCAGCCTTGCTAAACCACTTTCCAATATGGCCTGGCAAAACTTGTCCAGGCATGCCTGCAGAGCAGTTCCTCAGGAGAGGTTGTGGATGGCTAAAAGCTGTGTATTGACTGGCAGGGGATGATACCAGAGGTGTTGATTGGGCCTTGTGGCATGTGGATTTCCACACCAAAATAAGATTACAAACCGTGGTGATTAAGGGACACAGAGTAATTAATGCTCTAGACACAAGCGGTCTGCCCACTCTGGACACCCACGGAAGAAAAACAGGGGTCACTTGGAACAACAGCTCCCTTGAACCACTTAACCAAAGAGCTCCATGCGATTTACAGACGCTAATTAATCCAAGTGCTCCACTGCTGGCCTATTACTCCGGTATGGAGGACAGCAGCAGTGCTGACAACTGGAAGGCAGAAGTCACAGAGTTGCATTTTTAGACAAAATACACACATTAGAAAACACCTATCAAGGCCCCATATGTATGCACACCAAGAAACAATTTACAGATTCTGTTGCTTTAAGAGCAATGGGATCAGTGCCTTGGGGATAAAAGCTATCAAAACCTTGGCATGGGCTTCCCCTCACCAGGCCCTTTGGGAGGGAATGAGTCCAGGAGATGAAATGATTCATAAATCAGTCAGAGTTTAAACCTTGTTCCCCAGACAGCAGCCCCTGAAGGAAAGTGGCATTTGATCCTCCAGTAGCCATGGGAGCAATGTCCCCACTGGTACAGCTCCTGTCTGCCCAGAGGAGTGTAATTCCACACCTCTCACCTGGTGCACCTGGAAGTCGACTTCACCATTCATAAATAAATGAATTTATTCAGATTTATCACTTGCTGCCTCTGAGACCAAAGGAGAGCAAGGCATCTGGATAGGAGATTATATGGAGGTTGGTGCTGGGGAAGAGATTCTCTGGACAAATCCAGAGAGGAGCAGTGACAGTGTGTCTCCCAGAGACCACACCCCGAGTTCCAAGCAGCTGCTGGAATAAGGAAGGAAAGGGGCAGAGAAAAGAAGCTCAGCGTGTTTGCTCAGGAAACTCAGAGCAGAAAGTATTTTGAGCTGACAAGACCCAAACACAAATCAACGGACACTTAATAAGTTTAGGTCAGAATCTGTGTTTTAATTGAAATAAATCTACCATGTACTGATACCACATACTTTGCTTACTGAAAATAAAAGCTGCCTTATTTATGTAAGAATCCCTGTACCAGCACAGCTGCACCACAGTCCTGGGACAAGACTCCCAAGATGAGTTTACTAAAAGAGAAATCCAAAAATCTACTGGGAAACAGTTTCTTTCTCACAAAATGTTCTTATTCCCAGTAGCTGGCATAAAACTTGTAAAACACAGCTAAAAATTAAATAGCATGCAGTGCTAAAACCCCGATTCTTGAAGGGAATTCCAAGTCTTCACCGAGAATTTGCACTGACACAAAAGGATTCCATTCCAGAAATAACACCAAGGACAGGCCCCTGCCTATTATTTCATGGCTCTGAGTGAGCCGATGCACAGTATGTTGGGAACCACAGAATTCTATGATCCCTGATACTGACAGAACAGGAGGAAAAGGCCGCAGAGTGAGCTGGTTCTGTGCTGAACCCGATGCTCTGCCTGTGTTGTCATGGAGGCCTCTCTCCACACGCAGAGCTGGAAAGATCTGGAAAGCGCTCAGGAGCAAACAGCAAGAGTCCAGTGCAACCTGTTTCTTTTAGTGTCATCAAATCTCATTTTGGAGGGCTTGAAAATGGCTCTGGCATGAGAAGAGGAAGGAGGAGCCTTACTCCCAGTGCAAACCCTCAAGTAAAGACAGCACGAGGAAAGGCACTCCTGCTGACTTCACCAGGGCCACAGCAAGAATATCTGCAGTTTTGTTGCTCATGGGTTGTAGTTGCCCCACCTTGTTCAAACTTCACTCCCTGGTCACTGAGAAAAAGGAAGGAAGCAGGAAAGCCTTCAAATCTGTGACACATTTCAGAACTTGCCCAGTGACTAAAATGACTATTCATGATTTTGGTGGGGGGTGGATTCAGGTACCCTTTGTCTTAGTCCTCGCTGGTTCCCACACTAGCTACTGTCAGAAATCCACGCTGCGCCTTCAGGTCTAATAAAATAGAACCTCCTGCCTTTTTAAGCTAATCATTCCAGATGCACGTGCCCACTTTCTGCAGGCAGCCATTGCAGGCAGTATTTGAACAGCAGCTGGTGGTGCAGCCCCAGCTCCGCTCCCACTGCCACTGCTGTGCGGCACAGGGAATCTTCCAGGAGCCAAGAGAAAGACCTCAAATGGCAATAATTTGCCTTCAGTGCAAGTTAAATTGTCTGAAAGGCAGCTGTGTGTTTCAATAGCCTCGTGCTTGTCGAAGCACGACCACAGAACCAGCAGTTTGCTCAGAGGGCTCCTTTAATAACCATTTGTTACTGGAAGGTGCATTTAATTCACTGTATATTTTTGTCACTTATTTTAAGTGGGTTCTTTTATTTAATTGACAGGATAATTCTAGGCAGTGTTGTACTTAAGGCTTTGCAAAGTTTTGTTGGTTTTTTTTAGAAAGGTAGTTGTGCATAATTTCAGGAGGCGTTTTCAAAATCACAGGGATTCTGCATAAATGGAATTTAAATTAGTCGTTAACAGTTAAACCAAGAAAAAGAAAAAAAGAAAGGCAGTCACCTTCCTGCCTGTAGAACTAGGCAACTGCTGAGTAAAATGATTTGCTAGGAAGCATTTAGTTACAAGGACTGGGAATGGATATTGTAAATTTATTTTAGAATTTTACACTTACTTTGCAATTTAACATTCCATTTTCCATAAAGGTCGAGAAGTCCCTTAATTATCTAACAAAATACTCCTTTCTTTCCTTTCCCAGGATGTCTTAAATTCTGGTCTGTCTTTTGCTAAAACTGAGATCTTGGGACAGTCTTCTATACTTTGCATAGGGATAATCGCTAATTATGTGATCACATCAGCCTGGATATTCTTGTCTTTAACAGACAATACAAACAGACTGTCACAGATGGAAGGTTTTTTCCAACTGTAAATGGGAAAAAAATCAGTCTAGTGGATCGGTTATTCCTACTGAAATTACTAGCAGTTGGAATTCTGGAAGTCTTGCGGAGTCTGCTGACCTTTTCCCTGTGCCAGTAAGGAATATTCCAGTTTCCCCCTTGCTTTCCAGATGACTACCTTTAGTCATTTCACGTCCACTGGTGCATAACGTCCTCCTCCTATTTCCCAAGAATTTATACTTCTGTTTCGTGAGACAAATTGCTCCGTGCCAGTGTGAACAGAGATGCACAAATTTCCACGCCCAGCGCCACAGATGTTTCCCAAGGAACAGCTGCAAGAACATTTCCAGCATAGTTCTATCTTAAGATACTGCATCCAGGCACGTTTCACTCACACACTCTTGCTACTTACCAGAAAAAATAATTCAGATGGACTTTCTCAGATGCACCGGCAGCAAACACGATCCCGATCCACACAGAAAATGGCAAATTATCCATTGGAAAAGGCCCACCTGCAACCATCACAGCAACACTATACATTTTGCAAGGTTATAAACTCCTACAGTGCTGGTACCAACTCCCCAGGACACCAAATATCCAATAAATATATATTATATATATATTATTATATATAATATATTTATATCCATAAATATTGATGTCTACAGTAAAGTATAGCCAAAGTCAGGGAATTAACATGAACTGCCTTTTAAATGCGGAGAGAAGAAAGGAATTTTGATGTTTTGGAAGGGAAAAATGGAAGAAAATTTATATTCAATGACACCCCTCTGCCAATACTAAAAAAGTAAAACTGGGAATGCTGCTAAGGAGGAGGCACATTCATGTGTGCTGTTGGTGTTCTTGCATGCTGTAACACGCGTTTCCAACTAGTAATCTATTTTCTAGGAAGAATGATGGATTTACTCGTGGGATCCCTAGGGTGAGGGGCACAGTCTGAAGAGATTACTGTCACCAAGTTAAATGAAACAGAGCTGGAACAGAACACGTTCCAAATAGCAAAGCAAATGGCAGAAAATAGCAGTTCTGGTTGAGAAAATTACATTATGGGGCTGTTTATTTAGTAAAAGTAAATCAGGTAAAAAGGTTTAATTTAGTGTCTGCAGTTTCCCTGTCTGAATTAATCACTGAGTGAGGTGAAAGAGGTGCTTCATTTGCTAAATGTGAGCATGTATTTCACTGTTCTGGATGAAAGCAGAACTGTGTCCTGGTGTTTTGAGAAGCTCCATGCTGGGAACAGATAGGAAGAGAATCTTGTGCAGCTCAAAGAGAAGGGTTTGTTTTCCTAGTAAATAATTTAAATTCCTGCTGGTAGGAAGAGCAGGGTGAGAACAGCTACACAAAGTCCTGAGAAGCCGTGGAGATGTTCCACTCAAGCTGACACTCCTGTGATTCCACTGATGGTGGTTTCTAAGGTCGACAGCCTTCTTTAACAGCTGCAGTGGAAAGCTGCATTTAAGCTCCAAGAAATGAAGGAGCCTGCATCTAGTTTCCTTTTTTCCTTTGCCACATTCTTCAGGAATACTGGGTTATTTTTTTTTCAAAGGGCAGCTAATTATTGCCTGTAGGAACAAGCACAGCGGATGTACTCATAAGGTGGAACAGCCTAATAATTTTTATATACTGATTTCCACACTACTTACTTGGAAAATCAGCATTCCATTGATTGATTCATTGCACAAAAAAAGGTAAGGTTTTTCAAAAACAACTAGTGGTTTCGGATAGCTCAGTTTTCACAGAGATGAGACAGTTCAGTGCTCAAACCCATTTCATTCCTCTGGGAGAGCTCCTTTGTGCTGATCTTTCCTTGACAAGCACTTACTCCCTGAAAGCTGAGCAAAGCCTTGTCAGGTAATTTCACCATAAACCATGTTTTTAGGAGTTTTCGTGTTTTCTTCTGCTGCTTTCCCCAACATTGCACATTTGCAAACTGTGCCTCTCACAAAGAAAACTGAGTTTAACTTTATTTTCAGCTTCTGGAAAATCGAGAAATCCTGAGAGTCTGGTCTGTTTCCTGTTTGTTTGGGTTTTTTTTTTTTAAGGTTTTGTTTTTTAATTTAAGATCAATATTGTCTCCTCTGGGCTGATCAAAGCCTGCTTGCTACTTAAAGGATCACAGGTTAGCAATAAATATAGGTAAGTTATGTAATGGTTGGAGTCAAAGCACAAACACAGTGGTAACTATAGGGATAACTGGACTTGCTCTGTCGCAGAGTGAACTTGACCAGCTGAACCCAAACAGCAGTTATTTTTATAAGCTTGCACACTTCCAGTCCCTTGGGATACTCAAATGCTTTACAAACTATTTTAATGTAGCCTCACAGCCTGCCTGACACGAAGGTGAATTTACCCTTGCTCTGAAGCTGCTGTGTACATGTAGATTTGAAGTCCCCGAGCTTTGCATGCCCGTGCTGAACTTTGAGTGCACCTAAGTTGGGTGGGTATGAAAATTACCATTAACCTTTGCATCCGTGGGTTTAAGTGACTGGTCAAAAGTCACGCAGGGAGCAGCACTCGAGTCTCCAAAGCACCACAGAGCCAAAACCACGAGACCATCTGGTTTTTCCCCTGAAGGGTTTTTAAACAACACAGATAGAAATGTCTGCTGTAAGGATACATGGAATCATAGAATGGTTTGGGTTGGAAGGGACCTTAAAGATCATTCTGGTTCTACTGCCTGCCACGGACAGGGACACCTTCCACTAGACCAGGGTGCTCAAAGCCCTGTCCAACTTGGCCTTGGACACTTCCAGGGATGGGGCAGCCACAGCTTCTCTGGGCAACCTGTGCCAGAGCCTGCCCACCCTCACAAGTAAGAATTTTTTTCTAATATCCCATCTAACCCTTCCCTTTCTCGTCAGCATGAAGCCATATTGCCTCTTTCCATCTCCCCCTGCAAAACAGACCCAAACACACGGAGTTCATGCTGGCTGCCTCCATCTCCTTCCCAGCAGTGCCCCTAAGTCCCTTGGTTGTGGTCACTGCCACAAACTACGAGTGGGATTTTGGAAAACCACCACAGCTTTCCAGACTTCTTAAACACCGACTCTTAGGCAACAAGACCCAAAAGAATTAGAATGGAATTGTGGAAGTGAGATAACATTCCAGCAGGACTTGCCCTTCTCTGCACCTTCCCAGTTCTAAGAGTCATATTCTGTTTCAAGATAAAAATGAATAGAAATGGAAGGGAGCAGCAAACGGCAGGGTTGGATTTGAAAAACAGTTCACCCTGTGCATAGAGGAGTTGCTGCAGAAAAAACAGCCTTTCATTTCAGTCTTATATGTTACTAGGGAAAGGGTTAAAAAAAGCTTGAGATGGATGAATTTTTAGCAAACCGATTCAGAGTTAATTTTCTGGAAAATGGATAGAAAAAAATAAATCTATGTTCTCTCTTGATGATTTATGTCACTGTGCTTATTATCTCCGGAGGAAATCCTCCTTTGTGTGCTGTCTGAACAGCCAATAACTACAGATACTGGAAGGAGTTTAAAGGAAACAATTTGCCTTTGCTCTGAACTTCTTGCTTTTATCTCTTCATTTCAACGTCTGGTGGTGCGGCAAGATTCTGACACTGATCACTGTGCCAGGATTTGCATGCCAAGTATTTATTCTTTTCCTGGTCTTTGCTGTACAGTATTTTAGCACAGCCCGAAATCCATCAAATAAAATTGAAAAAAAAAATAGTCTTAGGTTACAAAAGAACATTAACACTCAAAAGCTTTCCAGTTCTCAAGGAATAAATGGAGCTGTGAGACAACAGCTCAGCTTCCATGGCACTTCAGGCACCTTGTGCTGTCAGTGGGAATGCCAGACACAGCGTGGAAACAAGGAAAAGGACAGTGCTGCAGGCCTTGTTGGCGGGGAAAGGCCTAAGGAAGTAAATAAAGTCCAGGGCAAATCCCTGTTTACATTTTGTAGAGCAGTAAATAAGGGATCACCAGGGATAACACAGGGAGCTCAAGTTGCAGCACACACAGGCTGGGAAACGCGGGATGTGCATGGAACAGGCGAGAACATGACGCTTTGGCCAAGGATCGGCACAACTCGGGGCTCATTTACAATGAATTTACAAACAAACACCTTTTCCTATCGCTTCGCGACTGTTTTAAACGCAACTTTAACGATCGTCCCCCGGCCCTGCCCGGAGCACCCCCCCTCCCCT
>VZRQ01011123.1:182159-254722 GCA_013397975.1 Machaerirhynchus nigripectus
GAGGGGACGGGGGGGGTCGGGGGTGTGGGGGGCGTGCGCGGTATGCGCTCGGCATCGCTGTGCAACGCTGTAATTACAAACGCTGTAATTACACACGCGCGAAATAAATACGCGCAAAGCATCCTGCGAGCGGTGCTTTGTGTGCCCGTGCGGATGCGGTGCCCGTCGGTGCCGGCGCGGGTCCCTATCCCGCCCCTCCGCCGTCAGCCCCTGCTCTGTGCAGGGGCTCAGCAGCGCATCTGTGCCCCAGGTGTGACTCTTGTCACAGCGCGACGCACGGGATTTACAGTCATAGAATGTTAAGGGGTTGGAATGTACCTTAAAGATCACGTAGTCACAACCCCTATGCCATGGGCAGGACACCTCCAGGTGACCAGGTTCTTCCAAACCCCGTCCAGCCCGGCTTGGAACACTTTCAGGGTTGAGGCATTCACAACCTGCCATGGGTAACCTGTTCTAGTGTCTCACCACCCTCAGAGTAAAGAATTTCTTCTGAATATCTAACCTAAATTTCCCCTCTTCCAATTTGTACCCATTACTCCTTGTCCTGTCAGTACAATACCTGAAGAAAAGTCTCTCTCCAGCTTCCCCGTAGGCCTCCTGGTTTTGGGTTTTGTTCCCTTGTCTTCATGTACTTCGTTTGCAGAGATGGGCTGCACTCTCTCCCCGTTTCCCTCGTAGCTCCCCGTCTGCGATGGAAGACGTTTCCCTGAAGGAAGAGCAGCATTGTGTTCTCTAAATCCATCTCCAGAGGGGTGAACTGAAAGGAATGAGATCGCCATGGGTTTTTGTGCCTACTGTAGAAAGCAGAGTGAAAAAAAAAATCCTTCTGAAAACTTGTCCATTGAACACAGAAAAACCTGCTCTCCTATCCTCCCCTTTTGATCGTGTGAAGGAGGGAAAAAAGAACAATCCCTCATTTTACCACTCTTAAGAGTAAGGGTGTTAGACAGCGGACTGATTCAAGCTTGAATTTAGAAATTATTTCAGCATCAGCCTTTTGTCTACTCCCAGACATTTCTTTCTGTGGTTTGCTGCAAAAGCGTGTACATGGCTCAGCCCCTTTTTAAGACAGAAGGGTGAGATTTTTTTAAACTAAATGTTTAAACTGAGCAAGATGCAAGTGGTGCATGACACACTTGGGAAAGGGGAGCATCTGGCCTTGGCCTGCAGGGGTGGCAGCTGTGCCCCCCACCTCTTCCCCACTGCAGGTGCACCTGGAGCCCAGGCCAGGCAAGGTGAGGGTGTCTCTCAAAAAGCAAATCATGGCATCTTTTCCTTGTCTTGAGGGTTGCATTTCAGATCCCTGCAAATGATTCAGATTTGGTTATCAAGTAGTTTGGCTGGCTTGGAGGGCAGGGGGAGGGCTCATTCTCATCAGTGCCCACGCAGACCTTGGCTTGGGATGTGGGAAGCTGATTTTTTGGCTTCTCCCCAGCAGGAACTGAATTTTCACATGGGGGGTGTGTGTATATAGATACACACACACACTTTTAATTATCCTTCAGCCCTGTGTAGAACTTACGTACAGTTTGATGTGGCAGAACTGACCTTAGCTGCTGCTTTTACTGTGTGTGTTCTGTCAAGTCCTGCACTTTACTTGGTCTGGGACCCTACTTAAAATCACTGATACTGCCTCTGGTGAGAGCCTTGCTCTGTCGAGATCCTGTCCACAAAAGGTCCTCCTTGCTGGATGCCAGCTGGGGCCAGGCTTTCCTGCTGTTCCATGTTTGGGGTGTCAGAGGGCTGCGGCCCGTGCTGGTGAGAGCCCTCAGTGAGCAGGAACTGCGGGGCACTTCTCTGGTTGGGTCTTGGGAGCTATGTTTCCTTGTCTCCAGACCTGTCTTCCATCTTACAGTAACCCTTTGATGCCGTCAACATTTATGAGTAAATGAGTTGTTTTCCTGTTTTCAGGTGGTTCCAGTAACACGTACATATATTTATCAGTTTAATCAGGAGTCAGTCAAGCGTGAGGCTGTTCAATGCCTCTGTCTTTGCTCTTGTCACTGCCTTGGGAGAAGCTTTTCGGTGGACCAAGTGTTTAGAGCTTTTTAAAGCTTTGAGCATCTCCCCTGTAATTACAGTCTCTTTCATTTTCCATTCTCAGCCTTTCTGTGCTCACCTGCCTCTTAGTGTTCCTCATGCACGGACTGAAATGAGACCTCCAGCAGCGTCCCTGTGGTGGAAGGTGCCTTCCCGCAGGGCCTGCTGGAAGATGCTTTCCCTTGCACACCTGCAGCCATCTAATGGTTAAATCAGTAATTAGTCTTGACCTCATGCTGACCTGGCTTTTTGGGAACATTTGTATTCACAGGTCTAATCTTTGTGTTTTTATGAGGCACATTTTATATTTAGGAAATAAGGTTCAGCATCACACTGATGTAAATGATCCATTTGAACTGGGTGATGGAAGGGATAGATAAAACATCTGCAGTTTATTTCACACTGAGAGATTTTAAAATGGTCAGGCAGGACCAGTAGCCTCAGGAAAACTAGACATCATATTGACTGCCAAATGATAACCCTTAGGACTCAATTACCTGAGCATGGACCAAACTGGGAGTGAAGAAGACCTGCATCTCCAAACAGAGTGAAACATGGCTGTGGGATCTGAATTCCTCCCTTGCAGTAGGTACAGTGTGTGCCCAGAACTAACTTGCCCAGAAACCTGCTGATATATTCCTTTTTTCCTTTGCTGTGACTTTGTGGGGCCCAAGGAGGTCCTGACCAAAGAACTGGTCACCAGCACATTCCAGTGAAGCAGCAGGAAAGCCAGGCTGGTCATCAAGAATGTGGATTTCAAGGGGCCTTCTGCTTCACTGAGAATAATTTCTTTGAGCACAATAATGGCTATTTTCAAAAGCCAGAAAAGCACAGTGAAGTCAGTGAGATGGAAGGAAATCTCAGGTGCCTCCAGTCTCTGTACAAAGCAGATGTGGTCTGACATTTTCCCTTCCTGTGTATTTGCTGACTGCAAATATTATCAACACTCACTTATTAACCGCAGTGGGTATTTGCACTTGCTGTACCATAAACTCCTCTAAAAGCTCACTAATAAATAAGATGTTACTGCAGATACTCCATATTGCTCATCAGCCCAGACACCGAACATTTTTACCAGGATGATGGGAGCTGCTGGATGAACCCATCTGCCAAAGGCTTTTGTACCTTTCTGGTGGTTTTTCACTGCACACGGCAAGACCCTGTTTCGTGGCTGGGGTGACTTGACTACAGTGGTCTGTTGGACAAGAACTTGGCTCCTAAAAACTTCAACCGTTACCCTTTTTAATAATTTTGACTGTAAGTCTTGGGGTTGTTGACATGCTCCTAACTGCAGCCATGCAGCTGAACCATCAAACTCAGCTTAGTCTCCATTTGTGAGAGCCCTGCAAGCGTGTCCATGCGTGCAGTGACAGAAGCAAAGGGGGGTTCATGCAGCTCAGTGGTGGAAGCAGCAGCAGGAGCACTCCAGCTGCTATTACAGACTGCCTCAAACACTCTGCTTCCTTCCCCTTTATCTGTACCGCCACCTCTCAGAGCTCCCATGTCTGGGTTTATTTTATTTTAGGCTCAGGACTGGTTTTAGGTTGTCCAAACTGCGGGTATATTATCAAGGCTCTCGTATAACAGGAGAGATGAACACACAGGGAAGAGCCAGGACTGTGCCTGTGCCATGCTATTTTTGTGGACAATTGGAATTACATCCTTTTCTGTATTGTCTCAACAAGAAGCTAATTAGTCAGCAAGCTCAAGCTCCTGGAGGATAATTAAGCTTTATAACTGTGGGTTCTCTTTGGTTGATGAGAAAGAAGAAGCAGTACCCTCAGAGCACAGGAATGCTGCTCTGCAGCTACTGTGCTGTACCTCATAATTGATCTATTGTTTCAACAGCAGATAATTCCTCATTTCCTCATAATTATCTCTTTTTACTGCCTCACACTGTATCCTGATATTAGCTGTAATCACTAATTTATCCTGAAACCAATCAGAATCTACGAAGCAAAATGTTGGCCTTGGTGAGCACTTACGCTTTCACACAAAATTCTCTTTTGTTCTTGTCAAGAGGAATCAAGCCATTGTAGTCAGACATTTTTTGGATGTGGGTGTTGAACTGGGTATAAACTTGTTTGGTTTTATTGCTGTTCATTGATGTTAATGACTGACTACTGCCGAAAGACAAAAAGAGGTACTGCTGAATCCTGTCTCTGTGTTTTTGCCCACAGAGGCATTGTATTTATTTGCTTTCGGGGGATTATATTACTCAAAAGGTGGTGCATGATGCTTTAAATTCCGAATGCCTGTTGGCCCTTGCCTATAGAGAGTTAGTTTTTGTGAGCTTGAAAGCCTTTGGCCCTGTTTCATGAAAAACTGCTCTCCCTCGTTCTTTGTGAGCTTAGTTTTCCTCAGAGTGACTTCCTTCAAGTTACTGTTGATTTATACCAAGTTACGGTGGTGGTGGTGGTGGGAGAAGTGAATCATGCTCTGCATGTGTTGCTTTTAGAAGACTACCAGTGAGACATTACATAATGCCAGGTTTGGTTTGCTCCTTTTTCTTTTAATTTTAAAGCCTTCCTGCTGCCTAAAGAACAGACGAGCTGCTCTGGGCCCTTCGATCTGGGCTGCTTTGAGCCTTTAGCCCTTGAGATCCCAGAATGCTTGAGGCTGGAAAGTACCTCTGAAGGTCACCTTGTCCGAGGCCCCTGCTCAAGCAGGGCCACCTAAGACCAGTTGCTGTGTACCATGTCCAAACATGGAGCCTTTTCAGTGTCTCCAAGGATGGAAACTCCATAGCCTCTCTGAGCAACCCAGCCAAAGCTCTGTCACCCTCACAGGAAAGAAATGTCACTGATTACGACTCTCGGGACACAGTTATTCAGCCACTCTTCAGTCCACCTCACTGTGTGCTTATCCAGACCCTACTTCCAGCCAGGAGCCTGCCCAGATTGTCCTTGGCCTTACTCTTGCTACCCAAGTACTCAAGCCCCTTTAGTCTCTCCCATAGCTTGTGAGATGCAGTTTGGCTTTTGTCTACCCTCATCCCCAGCTGCCTTCGCTATCCCATGGTCACTGCAGCCAAGGCAGCCTCTGACACTCATACATCCCAACAAGCCCCTCCTTGTAGGAGGGTGTGAGGTCCAGTGGAACCCCTCTATCCATGATCCTCATGGATTCCCTATGCTCTGCCACACTGTTCTGCCTGCACACGTCAGAGTCTTTGGGAGTCCCCCACAGGGACCAAGGCACCAGCACCTCCTCTTTACAATAGAGCCTGTATCCCTCCACTGCAGCACTCCCAGGTCATGGGAGCCATCCCACCACATCTCTGTGTTCTTTCAGCTGCACACACCTCTCCACACTACCTCCCCACACTGTGTTCATAAGCACACACACACCTCAGGGAAGCACCCCAAGAAGGGGTGTGGGGGATTTCTCCATAATGGGACCTCATAGATGTGTCTATGCTTACATGCAAATGCTGAAAGCGACCCCACTTAGGCATCATTGGTTGTGATTTTTTGATGCCTTCCTGTTGTCTCATCCCACATCCTTTGAGCCTGTTTTGTAGTTATAAACCTTGAGGTGGGGCAGAAGCTTTCCTTTTAGTGCCAGGAATCACCTGCTTCCACCCTTCCCCTTCTCCCCAGACACTTCACTTACCTTGATGGTGGAGGTGGGCACTGCCTGCTTCTCTGTCACAGATGGGGCTGAGGCTCTCCAAGCTGACTGAGTCCCAGAGAAAATCCTGTCCATCTGCCATAAAACTGATGTCGTGCTGCCTGCTCACTTCCTCCTAAAACTCCTTCACTCGGCACCACAGCTCCTCCAAGACAACCAAACCTTCTGCAGGACCAAGGCCCTGGGCACTCCCTGCAGGGGAAATGGCCCCATGGTGTGCCACCACCGTGCCTGAGACTGGTTATACTGGAGCAGGGCTGCCAGAATTCCCCTTCACAGCAACCCAGTTCCAAATCAGCTCTGGCAGAAGGTGCTGCTGCCTCAGCTGCCTCTTATATAGACTTTGCCCAGGTGCTGCTGAGTGGGTGCTTGGCTCTCCCTAAGTCAAGGTGCAGCTGGTGATCCTCCTTTGAAGCTGCTGGGGTTCCCTCAGCCCCCTGGTTTGGTGGCTCAGCAGCAGCAGCACCATCAAGATTCTCAGAGCTTCGCAGGTGTTCCTCAGTAGTCCTGGACCTTGTTGCCAAAAGATCCAGAGAGTCCCAAAGCGGAACCCAGAGGCTGCCGTGCAAACCTTGGTCAGTCGCCTCTGGGAGCTGCTCATTCCTTTGCCGGTGGTGTACAGGGAATTTGTACAGGGCTCAGCCATTGCTGTCTTGGATTTATCTGTCATTCACATTGGAAAAAGCATAAAAATAATGGGGGTTGTTTCAGCAACCATTTGTTTCTTTGCTTTATTCTGTCTGGTGCTTCAGTTCTGAACAAGAAGATGGCACCATCTTTTTGTCGTGTGACCACTGTGATTGCCCCAGGTGAGGGCTGACTGTCCTTGACGTGACACCCCAGTGCACACAATAAAGGCTCACATTCCTGACCTGTTCCTGAGCCTTGGCATCTGCTGCCAAACAGTAGCAGAGCCCATTCCTACTGAAATCCATCCCGTGGCTGATTTTTATAAATGTTGTGAGGAATTTACGTCCTCCACTGATTTTTAGGTCCAAATAAACCAAAATCTCAGAGCAGAACTCATGAAAATATGTTGAGTTTCATGTCCTCTTTGAATCAGCACATACGTTCTGCAGCTGGAGCTGTTCTCCTAGGGCTGAATCCCAAATTTCCCTTTTATGCACAGTTTGCTTGGTCTGTTGCTGCCCCAGCAGGGAAAGGAGCTGTGATTAAAACAGCCTGTTTGCACCACTAGGAAGCTGTGGCATGGAATATTTAAGTCGTTACTGACCAAAGGCCTTTCTGGGCAAGGGCTGCTTGAATGGACTCATCTTGGCCGTTGCCAGACAAAAAGGAAACGCAAACCTCCTCCTTCGCCTCCTCCTCCTCCTCCTCCTCCTCCTCCGCCTCCTCCTCCTCCTCCTCCTCCTCTGGCATTTCTTACCAGAGCCACCAGAACAGGGAGTGGGGCAGGCATGGGTCTTGGAAGCATGCCCATCTCGCCAGGAGGGAAGAATGGTGACATTGTCTGAAAGTTCAGTCAGGAGTTCATCTTCTACCTTGTTTTTTAAAAGTCCCTGCTTGGGAAAATATCATTTAAGTTTCCTGTAAACAGCAAACCCCTGATGTCAGTCACAAGGCTGGGGAAATGAAGGATAGCGGAGATCTCTTGTCCAGTTTATGGAGCAGCCCTTTCCCAGTGGGCTCCTCCTTCCTAGCTGCTAAACAGACCCTGGGATTTCTGTTTCAAAACAGACATAAAAACTCCTCCCTTCCTTCCCATCAAAACACTGCTCTGCATTCCTTTTTCAACCCCTGGTTTTAGCTGGCAGATTCCTTTAAAATATTTGGAAAAATTCGTCTGTTTGGAATGACCAAAATGAGGTCAGCTTTATTTGCACTCCCAGGAAAAATCTGGTTGGAGGAAAAGAAGTGGCGAGCGTGTGATGTACATGAGCCCGCCTGAATGATGCTGCCAAAATACCTCACAGACTTGCTTTTGTGGCAGGTTGTGGGAGGCAGCTCAGGGTGAGTCACACAGACAAGTGGCAAGGGCCCTCTTCCTCTCCCAGCCTCCAGAAAATTGCCTCCTTCTGAATTCGGGCTTAGCCACAACTCCAACGTGCTGCTGGTTAAAGCCGTGAGATCGCCCGCAGCCCCTTAGGTCTGACACCAACGCGCTTCTCCTGAGGAAAATTCTTACTGGACTTTGTATTTGACCGTACTTTGTATTCTTACTGTGTTTGTATCTGCTTCAAACAGACTTGCTTGCTTAGGTGTTAACGTTTGTAATTATATTCCCAAACATACTTTTCCCAGCCATTTAGCTTGAAAAATTTTTATGGTCTCACAATAATACCGTCAAGCTATTTCCATTGGCCATTTATTTTGTACAACCCAAACCAGCTGATTGGAACTCACGCTGGTCATCTGCTCATTTATTGCTGTCACATCAGGCTGTGCTTTGGGATTTCCCTCTGCCCAGCACACAATTCAGACTGCTTCTCTGCTGGGAGGTGAGGAAAGAGTTAAGCTGAGAGAAAGCCCCAGGTACTAAAATTAACATCCATCCCAGCCCCCGCCCACAGTTTTGAAATTTCTAATCACAACTTGCAGTTAGACATTTCTGCTAGCAGTAGGCTTGGATCCTTTGAAATCACAGATGGCTGGCTGGAGCTCCGAGGAATTCAGTCTCCTCCTCTCTTCCTTCTGCTTTGCCTTCCCCCCAACTGCCCAGAAAAATCTGTTTGCAGGTCATCTGTAAGTTTTTATTATTGCTTGCTAAAGCTGAAGCAGATCTGGCTGCTGGTCCCTGAAAATACTTAACGAGGTCTGCAGGAATCGGTGTGGTGGTTCAGCTCTTCTGGAATTACACCCCTTGTTCAGAATACCCACCTGGATTGATGTGCAAAACAAAGATAGTGGGATTTGGGCTGTCTCTAGTCCTAGAAGTCTTGGTAATTGTTTACAAAATGAGCTGTGTCAAAAAAACAAAGAAAACAAGCCACAATCAAAACCAAAGAGGTTTTTGTTACTGCCCTGAGTTACTTCAGTGATCCTGTTTGTAGTGCAGTTGTATCAGGACAGTTAAATTGCAACTGGAGGCAGGAAAATCAGGAGCTGTGTTAGGCGCTTGTCCTGCTAGTGGGTAGTACATTCCTGGAACAGCATCTTTTGTGTGCAGGAGGCACTTTTTGTAGTCATTGCAAGTGATTACAAAGCTTGAAAAAAACCCAACTCCTCTGTTTTGCATCCTACGCTAACGCACCCCCAAACCATGAAGTGTTTCTGGCCAGGGAGTTGTCTGCCCCAATTCCTGCAGAAACTGATTTTGGAAACTGTAGCCTGCAGCACTTCACAGCCTAAAATCTCTCCAGGGAAACTGAAAAGTATTTCTTGGAGTCAAGGTAGCTATAAACTTGGACCAAAGAGAGATCTTTATGAGATGAGAGATCTTTATTTTATGGATCAGCTCGGGGTATTTACCATGGATAAGCAGGTGATCTTTTAATGCCTCTCACAAGTGAAAACCTTGCACCAAGTTTTTCAGTCTCTAATTTCAGAGTGAGATCTGACTTGCAGCTCCTCACAGGAGATGTCCAAGCCAGTGCCTTTGACTGGGCTTGCTTCTCCTTCATTAACTCCCCATCTATTCTTTAAGAGGTTTCAGTGCAGCCAGTTGACCTTCCAGTGAGGATTAGGAACTTTAAGAACTGTTTGAACAGTGGTTGAGAAACTCCCAAACTATCCACAGGGAAAAAACCCCAAATCCAAAAAGCCAGCACACTGGAGCTAAAGTTTCATTTTAAATCAGGGAAAGAAGAAGAAAGCTGGGGTGAGTTAGTTCATGGTGACTATCTTGGCTTGGGCAGTTCCTCCAGCCGTGGATGGCTCGGGCTTGGTTGCAGAAAAACACGGGAAGGTTTTGGCTGGAGCAAATGTTTGGCGTGGGGGCAGGCTCAGCTCTCCCGCTGGCCCTGCTGTTGTCGGAGAGGTGCTGCCACACCAAAAGGGACCTGTACTGCTGGGGTCACTTCTCTGGGCTGCTCAGGTATTATCATCCTGAGCTGGGAAGGGAGAAGAGTCCATGGACCTCCCTGTGCTGGATTTTGGGAAGCTCTGCCAGCCCTCCTGCTCTTCATCCTCTCAGAGCCTGCTCTGCGCCGGCTCCCTTTCGTTTTGGGAAGCCTGCACACAGTCCTGCTGGCGGTTTTTTCCAATGGCACGAATTTATCTGATGGAGAGCTATGTAAATGTAGATGCAAACTGGATTCAGCCCCGGGGTGCTTGGCCAGTCGCCTGGCTGTGCTCTCTGTGCTGGAAAACTGTGCAGCACTCTTGCTCCAAGGGAAACTTTCAAGCACGTCATTCCTCTTCTTTTTTCCCTTATAAAGGTTATTGTGCCTCAGCCCTCAATTGAATTTCGTCCCTAGTTTACAAAGGAAAGGTTATTTTCCCCTCTCTTTTCCCCTTGGCGACTGGAGAGGAGTTGGCAGCAGAGCTCACTAAAAATGCGCCTTGCAGGGCTGTGGATATGTCAGAGGGCTCCAGGGACACCCCAAGCTCTCTCTGGGGCCACTGACCAGCCCGGGCAGCACAGGGACAACCTCAGAGGGGATCAGGGTAACTAAAAGCTCTTTTCTGGTTCCAGAGGCCTGTGAAACCCGTTTGTGTTGTAAACATGGTGGGAATGTTTATCAGTCACAACAGAAGAAAACGGCCTGAAATTTTTCCCTATGTTGTGTGCATTGATTTGGGGGTTGGCTACTTACTCTCTCTTTCCTGCAAAACCAAGGAAGGACCATCAATATTTCATATTAGGAGACATGGCTGAGCTAAATATAGCTCTTGTTTTTTTCCTTCTGAGTGTGGAGCAAGCTGCTCACAGTCCCCCAGCTCTCAGCACTGGTCCCAGCTTCAGCCTCTGCCATGGGTCTGGTCCTACCCCTGCCACATGCCACCTGGTGCAGTGCTCAGACCACCTTTGCCATCTTCTGCAGCTGTGGTCTGAGACGGTGAGGGATCCAGCCTTTGGGAACCAGTCCAGCCACAGGGAAAACTGGCATCTGATGGGAGGCTCATGAGATGCTAATGAAGCCCCTGAGGGAAGGATCTGGAGGGGAGGTCGTGAATGTGCATGCCTGTTTCCCCTTCGGTCCCATTTACAGTTAGTGCCCTCAGGATCAGCCCCGGGTTTAAGAAAGAAATGCAAAATCGAGTAAATGCACGTAAATAAGCTGTGTTTGGAGGTTCTGGAGTTTCATTTCCACAGGCAGAGTCTCCCTCTGGGCAAGTGAGGAACTTTTAATTGAGATTTTTCAGCCCACAGTGGCCATTTGGGGCCTGGTAGGAAGAGACACACCAGAGAGTTTTAGGAGTCCTGTTCGGGGCTCCTGGTTCCAAGGTGTTCAGTGTATTCAGTGACGTCTGGAAATCTTGTATAGGGATATGCCAAGCCAGTACAGGCTGTCTCTTGTTCATGGAGCAGCATCTGTTTTATAAAAATCTAATACAGAAGGGGTTCCTGTTGAGGACAGAGGGCCCTGATGTTTATTTGCCACTTAAAACATTCTGGGCTCTGAGTGGGACTGCAGTGTGGTTTTATACCTGGTGCAGGTTGTGTGAATAAAGAATAGAATTTGTTTTCTATCAGTCTTGATCATTAAGGTTTCCTTTAGCTCTGGGAAAGCACCCTGAATCTTCATATGCTCAGAGCTGCTTTTGTTACTGTTTATAATAATGGATTGTTTTCCCTGTGAATTCCATTTATTTTCTTGGAGTCAGCACCTTGTTTCTATCCTGTAAATAGAGCCTGGACTGTTGTATTCACAAGAAGATGCCTGGTTAGTGTTTGGCCAATATCCACCTTTGGGGGATTGCACAAGACCTCATGCAAAGAATTGGAAGTTTCAATAACTTTTCCCATGGATTTACCCTTCAGGGCTGAATTGTTTTGCTTAAGTGATTTAATACTGTCAGACGTCTGCAGCCAGAGTCATGGTAGGCAGTCTTAGAACTACCTAAATAACCTTTTCGGTCCTGCTGGCTTTTCCATTTGAGAGCAGGTGGTGGGATCTGTTGTCTTTAAAGAAATAAAAAATACAAACCTTGTCTCTGCTTTGTTTTACATTTTTAATGGACAAGTTCTTTGACGGGCTCTTACTGCTGAGTGAGGCTGCGCCAGGGCCGGGGGAACAGTTCAATTCCCTGCAGCTTTAGTCCCCTCTGCACTGCCTTTTGCCTGGACAGGCACAGCTCAGCGTTTCACCAAGCTATCTTTGGTTTTGCAGGTAGCTGTATCCAGCTGGGTGGCAGGTGGATCCAAGGGTTACCATGAAGTTTTCAGGACCCCTGGAGAGCCAGAGGTTGTCTCTCCTTCTGGAGATGGCAATCTCTAGGGAAGCTCAAATGTGGAAAGCACATGTGCCGAAAATTCAGCCCAATCAGGTAATGTCTGTCTTTCACATCATCTGTCCTAGCAGAGACAGGAGACTGTCCTGGGGGGGGTTGGTGTGGGAGCAACTGGAGGTGTTCAGGAGCACTTACATTTCCTGAGACCTGGGGAATCGGCCTCTGAAGGAAGTGATTCCCTCTTTATCTGAGGGACACACCTGCCCCCGGGGCTGCAGAACACACTGCACAGCACACAGGGTTAGATCTCTGCTGGGCTTGTGAAAGCACAAACATACATACATTGTCTCAATTAAATTAATTTTACAAATCGTGTGGATTATTAGCGCCTGTTTCTGCCGGGCACTAACCCCGCAACAGTTTTTAAAAGCAGCTTCATTTTCTTGGAGTAATTCACTAATGACAGCACTGATCTGATGGCTGCTCCAGGAAGAACCCCACTGACTCCAGCAAGACTATTTATGGAGCAGGGTGCAAGCTCGTGTCAAGGGAAACAGAGCCAGGCACTGGCCTGTTCCAGTGAGGAATTTTCTCACAGGACTGGAGGAAAATTCAGGGTGGAAGAGCCCACAGGGGCTCTGCAGTCCAAGCCCCGTCTTGGCTTGTACTGCAGGGAGGTTGGACCAGGCTGCTCACGCAGCTCATGTGGCCTCACGCAGCCTGAAGTGGGTTTGTGCTCTTTGCGAGGAGGCTCTGTCTCACCTGAGCACTCACAAGCACTTGAGAACGCCACAAAGTTCTTTCCAAAACAAAATGTGAAACGTGAGGACGTTGTCACAGAATTTCTGGCCCTTTGTTGCCGGGTTGGGCTGAAATAAACACACTGAGGGCTCGGATCCAGGCTTCCCATTGTTGCACCACATGAAATGTTCACACAGGTAAGTCAGCTGCTGTCAGAGCTAATCCCTGTCGTGTTTGTTTTCTCTGTCTGGCAAACAAGAAGCTGCTGCTGTTGGGCAGGAGCAAATACATTTTTAGGGGCCTCAGTATTAGTTTTGCTAATCCCCATTTCAGTTTCCAGAGGAGTGATCTGGTTGTCAGAGGTGTGGAGTGTGTTGTAGCTGTGGCTGTCTTGAGGCACGTACAGCTTAAGACTCTGGCTTATGGTAAACCAGCCTGTAATTCCTTGCTGGCAGTACTCCGGGGGTGATCATAATGTAGGGAGATAAGATTGCAGGATAACAAGATAGGGTAGGGACTCGAGTGTAACCAAACCAGATTCATGGGTGAAGATTGCACAGGGATGAGCCACTTGCCTTTCTGCCTTGGTGAAGTTGGTTCTGGTGGCTCAGGAACCACCACCTGCCTCAGGCAGACTTCCCAGCAATCCCTTCTCGGTGCTTGTCCTTGCTCCTGGAATTTCCAGCCTCAAAATGCTTGTCTTGGTGTAACCCTTTTCTTTCTATTTTCCCTCGTGCCAGCTCACACACTGACGTTATCAGTGCTGTGCTACTAAATGTTTTCTAGCAGTAAGGAGTCACTAACTGGGAGTGGAAGCTGCGTGTGTGTGAGTGTGAGATGTAGGAAGGTCAGATGGAGAGGAGAGCATAAACACAGCTGCCTGCTCGGGGGAAATCCGGACTTGGGAGGCCACGGAGCAGCTGAGAACACTCCTGTCTGTAATCACACATTTCCCTCTGTTCCTACGGTTCATGACACCCAGCTCGTCCAACTGTCCCACACTCGCCCAGCGTTCACCTTGGCGATGGTGCAGGCATGGACATTCAGGGTGAATTGTCCTATTTTCTGTAATATGCGGGAGAAGATAACATCAGATTCCCTAACATCCACTGCCTTCTTCTGAAAACAGCTGCAACAGCCTAAAAGCTCCCTTGCACGACACTGTTGTTTATTTCCCATGGCAATCGGGAAATCTGCATCCTTCTGCGGATCAGATCTGGCACCCCGAAGCGTGTGGAACTTTCCGTTCCCTGCTCCAAGGGTGGACCGGCTGCACAGAGGTTTAATCAACTCACCTGCTTTGCCAGTGACAGCGTTGAGTGCGTCTGCAGAAATCCAGTGATCTGATTAGAGACGCTAGGGAGGTATTTTTGGGGAGCAAACTTTCTGTTTTGACGCCTCAGGAGACATTTTTGGTTCTGGTGTTTAATACTGGAACAAACTCAGTTTCTAAATATGTGTCAGTTGAGGTCTTTGACAGGAAGAAAGAAACCCATAGTTACGGAAGCAGGAAGACGTTCCATTTTTAGGATGGGGTGCAGATTGTGCTGGGGACTTTGCTCCTGGTGATTTAATGTACGTGATTCTTTGGTTTTGTTTGCATTTTTTGTCTAAAAACTCGCATTTCCCTCCTTTAAAAGCAGGCCAGTGTTCTGGGTATGTGCAGCATACCAAAGCCAGATCTCATGAAGGCTTTTCAGCCTGAAAATACAGGTGGGCTGAGTCTGGAACCCCCTCCTGCTTCTGAATGGATTTTTTTCCCCTCTGGGTCCCCCCTGCCCCCATGGGTTATATGAGATGCAGGTGACATTCAGAAGTTTTCTTGGGATTAAGGTTTGAGGAATGGAGCTGTAAAGACTGGTCAAAGGTTGATTTTTGCACGTTACCAAGTAACTTTGTGGCTGACAGGGGTGTGAGCCAAGAGTTTGGGGTTTATTTTTATAGAAACAGAGTGTCACTTGTGTCATGTCTCCTTTCTTTCCTGTTCTGGCTCTCTCTGTCTCCCCACTTGTTCTCTGTACCTCTTGAAGAATCCGGAGAGCTCAGTTTATTTCCAGTCCTAATAAAGGTCACCTGCTCACTGCCCAGGAGCCCACAGGGCCCAGGCAGCAACAGATAGGGGGAAAGAGCAGAACACCTGTTTGGGACAGCAAACGTTAAGGAAAAGATTATCAGCTGAGGTGTTTTTTCTAGATAAGGCAGCAATAAAGTAGAGTCATGTTTGAGTTCACAGATAGTATTTATTTTAGCCCGCATATTCCAAAAGTCTCAAGGTATGAGAGAGATCAGCATCCCTAGAGATGATTTGCTCTGTGCTTGCACTCCGGAGCACCCAAGTCACGGCCTCTGGATTTTCTGCCTCGAGCAGGGGCGATACATGGAAAGTACCTCTGCCCCAAGGAGGAACCTTCGCTTTCCACCCAAAGGGACTTTCTCACTTTCAGTCACCAGTGTGTCTCCATTTTGCTTTTAGTTTCAATTAACTAAGGATCAGTGACCTCGCTGCTTAATTAATTTTACTGTGCTGCATTTTGTTATTTGTGTTCTGAGGGTGACACAAGGACACCTCTGAGGGAGAGGGATAAAGCTTGGTATTAGTGTGGGAAGCTCTTTGCTCTGTGTGGAGCAGCAGCAGCGTTTGTGGGGGTGGGGGGACCAGTTCTCACTCCTGCTGCCTCTTTCCTAAGCCAGGCTGTAACAACCTTTCCTGGTGTTTAAACTCACCTGTCTGTCTGTGTGAGGGGATTCTGCCCCCATCCTCCTGCTTCTTTATTTGCTGCTAGGGTCTGGAGTACACACCCTTTTTGTAGGGTGCCAAGAAGAGCTGGAGACTCCCCTCCTTTCCTTTGCTTCCCCAGGTAGTTCTTAAGGAGCCACTTTTATTTTGGAGCCTCCCTTGTGCTGCACATGCACCGAGCTGAGGGTGTTTTGCAGTTGCTCCTTCCTCCCACAGGTCCTGTGGGGCTGGGGTTGGTTTAATTTCACGTCCCAGCTGCGCTGTGGGTTTGGGTCAAACACCCTTTCCCTTCACACGGCAAGGACAGGCCCTGCAGGCACTGCGTGTGCAGCTGCTGCTCCCTGTGTTCCAGCCTGCTGGTAAAGCTCACCCCGAGTCTGAAACGGTGCCTTTTGGCTGCCCACGAAGGGCGGGAATATCCAAGGACAGGAATCGGGAGCGCTGGGGAGGAGAGGCAGCACAGAGAGACAGGGTCTTACCCTTCCCAGCCATGCTGTTTTTAGGAGAAGGCCTCACCATTTGCCTTGGCAGGCACATGGAACAGTGCCCATCCAGGACAGACACCACCTGGAGCTGTGGAAGCTGCTGCCCGTTTTGGTGGGATTGGGCAGGAATGGGATTTGCCAAGGATGGAAGGGCTGGGGGGGGTGGTGGTGTTGTCGAAATCCCCCCATGCTGCTGAGGCAGAGCCCTCCCTCCCCAGCAGAAACACCACACGTGCCGTTTCCACCCCTTCCTCAAGCATTCCCCTTTCTTCTCCCCGGGTACAGCCCAGGTCCCTTCCCACTGTCCGGAACACCTTGAGCAGAGCGTTCAATAACCTCTCCTGGTGTGTGGTGTGTTCATTGTGCTCCTCGGCCATCCCGCCCCCGGGGGAGCTCACATTTCACCCTGGAGTTGCATTGATGATTTTAGAAAGAACCGGTGTTTTTTGGAGAAAATAGCAGGTACTTTTTATTCAAGAGCCAGGGTGTAGCGGAGCAGCAGCTGAGAGCAGAGGCCCATTGGAGCAGTAGACAGTGCTGTTGACACTGGGGCGCTGCTGGGGCTCAGGGCAGAACACGGGTGCTGTTACTGTCTGTGGAAGGTACATGTATGAGTTTCAGGGGTGGATGCAGTATTTATTTTGTATCAGTTTTGGGGTGGTTTTATTCTAAACTGCTGGTTTGCCCTCATGGTGTTGCTGGGGGCAGTTACAGCCCAGCTTTTCATGCTTCTAGACATATCCCTGCTGATCATCCCCAAAAATCCCCGTTGGAGCCAGACCGAACAGTTCCTTGGTTGATGCGAAAGGCTCTAGAAAAGCTGGAGATACTTCTGAACTGGGTCACAGGAAAGGATTTTATGTCAATGACTGAGCTGTGCGTGTGGTTGAAATTTAGCTGTTGTCCAAACAGATCGATGGAGGAGAGACGGGCCAAACACCTAAACCAAACACCAGACCCAGACTGCAGGGGAAGCTGTAGCTGCTGCACCCCTGTTCCCAGTTAACTGAGCCACTGAGAGCTTTGTGTCAGCTGTTTGCAATTGTCTTTATTGTAACAGGTACTGAGCTAAACAAAAACACCCATAATCTGAAGGAAAAAATAAACCTATCCTCCCAAAACCCCAACAGGGTCCCTCCGCTCTGCTGTTGGCAAGGGGGGTTTTGTTCCACCTGGGAATTTCTGTGCATCCACATGGTTCTGAGGAGGTTAAAAACATAATAACAAATAACAACTAAATAAATAAAAACTTTCTGGGAATTGTTCTGGAGCTGAGCCTGCCAGTGCTTGACAGACTACAAGTCACCCATCCTCTCTTCCCCACTGTACAGTGCCACTGGAGTGAGGTTTGGGATTGCTGTAAGGAAAGTTGTCTTTTCCAGGGCAGATTTTTGGGATGGGATAAGTAGCTGCAGGGACAAAGTGGTGACTGGGCCTGGCTCCAGGCTCCCCCTTTCCAAAGGAGATTTTTTTTCCATGCTGAGTGACTCCTGTGGAGGTAAAACCTTCGGTCCTTTGGGACTTTCTCAGCCCGTGTGTATGAACAGTCTGTTTTTCTCTCCCTCAGGATGTAGCCATTTCTCCAAGGCAGAGGGATGAGGTCATCCAGTGGCTGGCCAAGCTCAAGTACCAGTTCCACCTTTACCCAGAAACGCTCGCCCTGGCCATCAGCCTCTTGGACAGGTTTTTAGCAGCAGTAAAGGTAAATATTTGCAGCTCCACAGACGGGAACAGATTCCTGGCCCTGCGGCACTGGTGGTGTGTCCAGTCCGAGCGGCGTGGCTGGACGGAAGCGCTTCCTTCCCCCAGCACTCACCCCTGGCCTGCTCACACGTGCTTGGGCAGCACCTGCTCTGCCCCGGAGCCTGATCTAGGGGAGGTCTGGGCATCCAGAGACCAGTCCCTGCCTGAGCCTGGGCTGACCCAGGAAGGCAAAGGCAGTGCCCACGAGCCCCGGCTACAGTCCTGGGACACCAGCACCAGGGAAGGGCCCTGCTCATCTCCACGGCTGCATTCCTCCCATTTGTACCACCCCGAATTGCTGGGGCACCTGCTAGCAGGAAGCCAGCTGGAAGAAAAACTGAGGAGAGGTTTGGGCCTGGCAAGGGGACTGGTGCAGGGAAATGGGAAAAAAAAATGGGTGAAGAAGATTGAGACACAGGCCACAACTTTTGGGGGAGTAGTTCCCTACCAAGCTGCTCTACAGCCCAATGGACTCCATCTTGGACTGATGTCCAAGAGGTGGGAAGGAGAAAGGGAAGCAGACACAGGTGGAGGCTGTCCATGTGACAGCAGTGCCCTCCTGCTGTGCTGAACCCAACCAGAATAGATGAGCCCCTTTGGGTTTAAGGTTGTTCCTCAATAGAGGGTGCTTAAAAAAGGGGGACAAACATTTGGACTCCCTGCAAGTGGGACCTGCTGCCCCTGTGGCCCCATTAGCTGGGCCGTGCTTTGCACCTGCCAAGTAACCAAACAAACTGTGCTCCAACCTGGAATGGCTGGCCTGGAGCTGTGAAGTCAGGCTTTGGAAGTTCATCTCTTACCACATTTGCTTAGTTACACTCTGTCCTCAGCAATCCGTGCTCTCATCTGCACCTGCCTCACCCCACCACCACTGTGTTGGGTAAGCAATATCCCTTAGGAGATGACAGCTGGAGGATACATTCCCAGCCTGTGCCCTTGCTTTTCCATGTGAGAGAGTGTGGTAGAACACAAGTGACATCATTCATTGACTCCCCCTTAAATATTAATAAATACTGATCATGTTTGCATGCAAGCCATGGAAGTTATTAAGAACCCAAAGCAGCTGATTTACTGAAATGCTGAGATGGCAAAGATTTAGATTTCTCAGCAGCCAATGCCCTCAAGTGCAGGTTTTCTTTCAGCAAGCTGGAGCAGCCAGGGAGTCTGTACTGAAAGCATGGGAATACGAGTCCAAAGCCCACTGGATGCTTTGGGTAGTGAGTGGGAAGGGGGAAAGGTGCTTTGCCTGGGTGAGCACTGGGGCTTTGTGCTCCCTCCCCAGTTTTCCTCTCCCACGAAGCTCATTCCTCTGATGTAGCTGAAATCCTGCTTTTTCACCAGGGGCTCCTCTGTGGGATTTCATTATGAACACCACCAGTCCCTTCCCCAGGAGCAGACTTCGGGGTTGCTGTTAGCCAGAGCCAGCAGTGTTGGTGTATCTCACTGCACAGCACTGGTTAGCCCTCAGCAGGGCCCAGTCCCAGTCCTGCCTTAAGGGAGTTCCTTTCCTCGGGCACCTGAATGCACAAGTGCGGGTTGCAAATGGAACTCAGCTTCAGCACGGGATTTTCACTTCCCTTTGCCTTCAGCATCTCCGACTGCAGGCAGGAGGCCCAGCTGCCAGGAGCTGTTCATGGCTCTGCAGCTGTGCCAGGGTTTAGGAACAGCCTCTGCCTTTCCCAGCCCCAGCCATGCTGGAGGAGGTGGCCATGGCCAGTGGTTGTTACATAGACAGTAGAAGTGAAGCCCCTTGTCAAGGTGGTCACATGTACAAAGGTCACAAAAAATCCCCCTTTCCCCTCCAAATTCCACTTACCTTGCCTAAAAACCATCTCCCTGTGGAAGGAACCAGCTCTCTCCCACTAATCCCTGGGCCACATTTTTGAGAACTGTAGTGTGAGATTACAAGTGGTAATTTCACAAGGGTTTTTTTAACGTTTTTCTGAGTTACAGTTCCCCAGGCAGAGACAGTCTTTTCCAATTTCCATTTCCCTTCCCGTTCTGTGTCAGACTCATGGCAGCACTCAGACCAGAGCTCTGCTGCAGCAGGTGAAGCGGCTTTTCTGAGAGGGGACGAGCTCCCCTTAGGATTTTCTCTTTCCCAGTTTTGCTGCAGTGCCTAAACCCGAGCTCTTCCCAGTCCAACGCTGCCCACTCCGATCACGGGGCTGGCAGATCCCTGCCCTGCCTGACGTCACGGAGCAGGGATTTGTGCTTGGCACGGCTTGCCACTGCCAGGGCGTAGTCAGAGGTCAGCCTGCACATCCAGAATGAGACCCTGGGGCTCGGGATGCCAACAGCAGGGCCAGGGCATCACTGCTGCATCACACTGACACACAGCCCTCTCTGCTCTACTGTCCCTCAGGCCCGTCCGAAGTACCTGAACTGTATTGCAATCAGCTGCTTCTTCCTCGCTGCAAAGACCATTGAGGAAGATGAGGTAACTCTGTTCTTCCTACCTTGGCATTGTCGGAGTATCTGCCCTTCCAGCCCTACCTTTGCTTGCTCGTGGTGGCTGGCACTTTGCCAGGACAGGGATGAAGCATTTGGTGTGATTTCTCTAACAATTTGTTCTCGTTTCCTTTTTTACCCTGGATTTTGCAGAAGATTCCAGTACTGAAAGTGTTGGCTCGGGATAGCTTTTGTGGTTGTTCTCCAGCTGAAATTCGCAGAATGGAGAAGATCATTCTGGATAAACTGAACTGGGATCTTCACATGGCAACGCCGCTGGATTTCCTTCATATTGTAAGTAAGGGGCTACTGATGTTCTTTCTGGTGTCTGTCAGTGCAAATAATGTGTCAAGAACCACCTAGACAAAAATTCTACCTGTAGGGGAGCAAAGACTTTGAAATATATTTGTAATTCCTCTCTAGCTGTGCTTCCTGAAAGAAAATGCCTTGCCAGAGAATTTCAGAGGAGACCTGTCACTCTTGGGAGTGTAATAGCCAAAACATGGGTCTGCCATCTGACCTTTTGGCTTGGTCTGGGATGTGTTAAGCCACAGACTCACAGCTCCTGGAAATCATGCCCCTACCTCTTCACTGCCAGTGATTTTCCTCAAAGCTAAACACCAGGCAGCAGGGAAACAAGGAGTGCAGCCATGGAGAAGGCCCCAAGGCTGGGCTGTGAGTGTGGATCCATGCCTGCTGCAGACCTGCATGGCCAAGAGCCAGATGCATGAGAGGAGACCAAGCAAGGTGTCCCGAGGTTCTCAGTGGGATTTTATCCTCGCTCCTTGCCTGAGGAGTTTGTCTGGGCCCCCTGAACACCACATGTGCGCTGGAGAGAGACGGGTGGATGGGAAGGCTTTTTGCAGAGCCCTAGAGCCTGGTGCCCAGGCAGGTCCCACCAGAAAGGCTGCACCAAGCCTTGGTGGGTTCAACGCGGCGGGCTTCTCCCCATGGGACGGAAGTTGCCTCCAGGGTTAGGCTGGAGGATCCTTGTGTGTCCCAGCTGTTATGAAGGCGTGCCGTGGCCTGGCCAGCACCACCAGCTGCCTCCTGTGCTTGTGTCCTGCAGTTCCACGCCGTGGCGGTGTCCAGCAGGCCGCAGCTCCCGGCCCTGCTGCCCACACCGAGCCCCTCGCAGCACGTGGCGGCGCTCACCAAGCAGCTGCTGCACTGCATGGCCTGTTTCCAGCTGCTGCAGTTCAAGGGCTCCATGCTGGCGCTGGCCATCGTCAGCCTGGAGCTGGAGAAGCTGCTCCCCGACTGGCTGGCTCTCATCATCGAGCTGCTCCAGAAGGCACAGGTGAGGAGGGCAGTGCTCACGGAGCCGGGGGGGACCAGGCCCGCATCCTGCTCGGTGCTCCAGCGATGCAGGCCAGCCAGGGCTTTGGGATCCCTTACTGCCGATGGCTGCCTGCTGTTCCACTTGTGTGGGGATGGCTGGGTCTCAGCCCAGAGGGACAGCAGTAGGGACGGTGCTGGCAGCTCTCAGTCCTGACCCCATCCACTGGGTGACACGGGGAGGAGCCATGTGCCGATGTGTGACACAGGCCCTTGCTGCACGAGGGAGAAAACACGCCAGGGAAAAATTCAGCTTGTTAGTGGCTCTGCCATTCATTCCAGCATACAGGGAACCTCGGAAGGTACTGGGAACGCACTCCAGCTGCTAAAAACGGGCAGCTTTAAAAAATCCTGTAATGTCTCAAAAGTTCTGCCTCCTTCCCCACCACAATTCATGAGGTGCAGGAAGGAGCAGGGGGTGTATCTTAGGAAGTCACCACAGTAAGGGTCCTGCGTCCAGCATGTTGCTGGCAAGCGAGGCACACGGGTGGCCAGGGCAGTGGGAGCATGTGCCCTCTTCTCACCCTGCCAGCGATCCCACCACAGTGGTACCTCTGCTTGTCTTCCCACTCCAGATGGACAGCTCGCAGCTGATCCACTGCCGGGAGCTCGTGGCACATCACCTTTCCACTCTGCAGCCTTCTCTGCTGCCCAACTCTGTATATGTCTACAGTCCCCTCCAGCAGACCCTGGTGACCTGTAACAGAGGAGTGTTCCACCACCAGCCCTCCTCTGTCCCAGGGCCGGGTTTCTCCAAGGACAACGGCCGGCCAGAAGCGCCCGTCACAGGTACAGCCGCGCTCTACCCGCGCCTGCCCGCCCCCGCCAGCGGCTGCAAGCCAGGCTCTGCCAAGCGCAAGGTGGAAGAGATGGAAGTGGACGACTTCTACGACGGCATCAAGCGCCTCTACAACGAAGACCTGGCTCCGGAGGCAGTGGCCCTGGAGAACGTGGGCTCTGTTTGCGGCGCCAATGTCTCGCGGCAGGAGGGCAGCGTGTCCCCTTGCCCGCGTCTGCAGCCGGTGTCTGTCATGTAGCTGTGAGTGCCACCACGGGACCTGGCAGCCCGTGTGCTCAGCGGGGCGAGAAGGGGCCGTACCTTGTCAGGCTGAACTGAAGGGAGCCAAAAGAAAACCAGGAAAAAAAAAATCCCAACCCTTTTCTGAATTTTATTTCTTGTGCGGCTAATTATAGTTCCACTATTTAAGCACTTAAAAACACAAAAAAGTATAAAAATCTAAAAAAAGACCCAAAAACCAAACAAAAAAAGTAGCAAAAACCTGTTCCTTTTTAGTGTTGTCGGTTCCACTGTTTTTCTGCTCCTGTGTGTTGTAACCCATTCTCCACAGCCGAGAGCTCACATCAGCCCTCCAGAGCTGTTCTGGGTTTCCCAGCCAACTAATGCCTCTCTGATCCCATTCCCACCTGCTCCTTGCTCCCTTTCTGCTTCCTCCTCTTTTAGTTCTCAGCCAGTCTCGTGCATGACGTTCTGTCCTGCCCCACCTCCACTACAGCTTTCTTTTGCCCTTCTAAACAGAAAACCTCTTTTGTTAAGACTTGGGTGTTTAAGTGTGATAATATTGAAAAACTGGATTTAAACGAAAGATTAGGCAGGAAAAAAACCCAAACCAATGCTTGCAAGCTGCTCCACACTTCAGTAATTCCCACAGGAGTGTGAAGGTGCTCTGTGCCTTGCACAGAGACTTCTCCCAGTTACACCAGTTTGCCCTTCCCAACACAGAAAAGCAGTTACTGGGTTTTGTATCACTAGAACTGAAGCTGTTTTGTTCTTGCTGTGTTGCACTCAGTGTGGATTCTCACCAAGGCTTGGTTCTCTCCGTCAAGTGTAACCCTTTAATTGTGCAGAGCCTGGTTTTCCGTGCACATTTCCCAGCACTGCTGGGTGAGGTGCCGGGGCGGCTGCGGACGCCTGAGGTTTGGAACATGTGTCGTTATCAGCCACAGAACCAAAACAAAACACCCCCGACCCTCGAGTTTTGTGTTCATGTAACTTCTAACCAAGAGTCAGACCTTTAACGTGTCTCCTCCATGTGACACCCTGTTCTCAGAACACCCTGTCCCGACTGTAAGCTCTCTCCACAGCCCTGAGGAAGGTATCGTATCCAGAGCCATTGTACTGATGAAAGCCTTCTGGTAGCAATAAAGAAAGTTGTCCTGGATTCGCAGTCTGGTGGTGTGCTTTTCACCCGAGACCTGGATCGGTTTTACCCGCAGGCTGCCAGGGAGCTGCTCTGTGCCAGACCCTTGGAAAGGGGACATGAAAGGTGCTGGGCAGCCAGGGGAGTCACCCAACATGAACTCATTGCCTGTGCAGCAGTTGCAGCTTTAGCCCCAGCTCTGGTGCTCCTCGCTCCGGGCTGTTGCCCTTCCAGGCTGAGTGCCTGGCTGGGACACTGCTCCACGTCCCCTGTCCCAGAGCCTTTCGTGCTCTGTGCCTTCCAAGGTGCCATCTTACTGCAGCAGTCCACCACGACAGCCTTTTCTTGGGTTCCGGCTTCTTCCTGCCACGGCTCAAAAAGTCCCCGTCAAGACCACATTTCTCAGCAGGGTGTGTGTCTTCCTTCCCTTCCAGCCCTTCCTGCCATCCTTACAGTATTTCCAGTCCCTGACCTTCTCATCCCACAGTTCAGTTTTCCAAAACCAGGCTTGCTGAGCAGGCTCAGGCTGTCACTAGCACACCCCCAGCAAAGCACCCTGCTGCTGCAGGATATCCCCAGTCCTGGGGCTCACTGCTTCCAGCCCATGGCACGTTACACATCTTTTCCAGTTAGAACTACACTGGCTTCTCCCCCTCCCCATGCTTCTCCCCCTGCCCCCCCAAGGTTTAACGGGGCATTCCCCCTTCCCTGCTCACAGCACCAGGAGGATCACAGCCCATTCCCATCACAGATGTACAACAAGGAGAGGAGTTGGCATGGGGAACAGGGAGCCTGTGCCAGCTGGCAGGGGCCTGGCTGGCAGAGCAGGGAGGGGAGCTGGGCCTCAGGAGAGATTTAGGAGCCACTGGGGCAGTTTGCTATCCCAGGTGTGCTGCAGCTATGGCTGTGCGTTGCTCTGGGAAGGTGTGTCCTTGTCGCCGTTTCCCGCTCCCCAAAGCCACAGGACAGGAGCAGGTCCTGCACTGCCCCACACTGGGCACAGCCCCGGCTTGTGCCAGCCTTCGCAGGAGAGCTCTGCCTTCCAGAATGAACCTGATTAACAGCATCACTGTGGCTCTCCCAAAATTGCCCAGAACCCTTCCTGGCCTCCTTGTGCTGCCCGGAGCCAGCCAAGCCACAGTGCTGACTTGACAAGTCCTGGGAAGCAAATACCTGTAGAGGCAGGACTCGGCCTCCCTCGCTGCAAGGCAGCTTTCCTGCTCCCCAGTCCCAAACACAGGCATGCCCCAGCCCAGTGGGCTGCAGAAGGAGACAGACACATTTTATTTCCTTGGTGCTGTGCACAAACCCACCTCAATTCTCTTGTGCCAGGCAACTCCAGCTCAACAAGGCTCGGACACAAAGCCTGCCCCCGGTCCAGATGAGACCTCTGCAGTGTCCTGCTGTCCTGGCATAGGCCTTGGACACTTGTGGGCACCTCTCTGGCTGCAGCACCCGACAGCATCCCGTTGTTTTTAGTCTTCCCTGGAGCGAGTGCAGCAGCTGCCCCCTCCTGCCCCACCCTGCGTGGCCCTCATCACCTTCAGCAGCAGGCTGACTTCTTTGCTGTTCCCACTGTTGGAACACAGGGCCATACTGGAACACTGCCAGGGCTCCTTGTTTCCCACAGGAAAACATTCCCTGATGCCCTTGACTCCTCACATTCATGTGACCTTCCCACAGACTTCACAGCACCCCAGTGCTTCATGTCATGGACCTGCCCAAGATGCCAGCACAGGCTCTGTGCTCCAGTGGGGCCCAGAGCAGTGACGGCCAGGAGCCCAGCATCTCCCTCAAGAGCACCGGGATAAAACCACTGCATTCACAAACTCAGTCGTGCTTTTTCTCAGTGCCCCGAGCCCAGGGAGCTCCCCAGGGCACAGCAGCCACATCCCAGCGGAGCACTGCTGCTTGTTTCCAAGCCTTTAGCCGTAATCCTGGCTCACCCACTGTGCTGCTCCCTGCAGCATCCGGCTTCCCTGAGCCCCTGAAGGGTTGGCTCTCCCGACATGAGAGCATAGACTCTCTGCAGCAGCCACACAAGGGTTAAGCCCAAAGCATGACTTTTCAACTGGGAGTGGATGAAGTGGCTTTCCCAGCTCTGCTGGGGACACTTGGTGACAAATAACCTCTCTGAGGCGCCCCCTCCCCATGCTGACACCTCTTCCCCGACAGCTGCAGCCATGCAGGAAGCAGCTGAAGGTCACGTCGCCATCCCTTCTCCCAGCCCTGGGTGTGGGAAAGCCCCCACCGGCCTCTGGCAGCTCCGCCCCTTGTTCCACAGACACCAGGCAGTGTCCGTGCCTTCTGCTCCCTTCTCTCCACCCCGTATCCACCACCAACGGATTGTGACTGTTTTCCTTATGGACCTGTTCTCCCGGAATTTACCTTAAAAAAAAACCAACCCCAAAACATTCTGCTGACACTGTCTACCTCAACAACCTGGGGCAACAAACTCCGTAAGCTTAGTACCTGCTCTGTAAGAAAGCTACTCCATGGTTTGAGCCCATTCCCTTCGAGCTAAGTGCCTGCTGAGCCTAGTCGTGATGATTTGGTGACTGGCAGCTCGGCACGCACCGCCACCGAGCTTTTTACCAGTCACAAATAAATTTGGGCTGCAGGGGACCTCTAGAGGACATGTGCTGCCACCTCCTGCTCACAGCAGGGCTGGCTTCCCCCTCAGCTCTGCCTTCTTCTCTCCAAACGGAGCCACCTCACCTGGCAGGCTGCTGCTCCATCCCGTTTATCATTAGTGCCCTTCTCTAACTCCACTATGTCTTTCTGGAGACACGAAGTCCAGAGCTGCAAGCAGGACTCAAGGCACCAGTACAGCAAAACTCTACAGAGCTGCAAAATAAAGGCAGTCCGTGTGAGTATCAGCATTTGGGTTGTGCCCATCTGCTTCTCTTTGTATTAAGCTTTTAAAAAATTTCTGTTTAGAGTTTTGAAGTAACCACAACAAAAAAAAGTGCAAGGACTGAGAGAAGCATAAGGAGAGGATTCCCTCCCTGAAACAGGGTCTCACAAAAGCCTGAAGGAGCCATCCAGTGGCTGGGGTGGCTGCTGGGCAAGTAGCCAGCAGGGTACCTGGGCAAGCTGCAGGGTACCATGGCTGCACAGCCCACAGCAAGGCCCTCAAGCCCCCAGCAGTGGCCACTGACACTGCAGACTGGCACAGGTGCCACCACTGGAAGAGAAGACAGACTAAAGTAGGCATTTAATGGGCAAGGCATGTTCTCAGTCAACAGTGACCACCTTCGTGTGCAGAGAACCCCAGCCCAGGGGAATACTCGCCTGCATGACGCACAGGGGTGGCTCAAGCACCAGCATGCCCCGAGCCCCAGCAGCCCTTGGCTGGCAAGGTTAATCACTATTTTTTCTGAAAATCTGCAGCTCAAGCCATGGCTCTTTGGTAGGGATGGGTGGCGTGGGGCACGCAGGGATTCCATCCTGCAAGTGGTGGTTCCCAGTTAAGACAAACACCCACAGAGTTCTGCAGAGGAAGAGAGGGATGGACACAGCCAAGGTTTAATCCAGCAATGGCCTCAACCCTGTTCTGCAGTCAGAAGGCTGAACTGAACAGGTTTTAGACCTGGCCATCTGGTGGGAGGCACTGAGTATCACCTGAGACCCCTGCCTCATGAGAGCAGGGCAGGCTCTGGTTTTGGTATTACTGCAAATGCTGTCCTATTGCACAAGCTACACTTGTGCAAATATTCAAAGCCCTTCAGGCTGGGCAACAGTCAGCAAGTCCAGCTACATACCAGGCAAATGGGTACAGCACATGTGAGGCCAACACTCAATAACCTTTCTGAGTGTATCTATAAAGTCACTTCTTTGGTTGCGAAGTTTTCCAGGACAAGCAGTTTTCCTTCCACCTGATTGGAGGGAGCTGACCCTTGTCACTGAAGAGTGCTGCAAAATATTGTGCTTCTGAAAAAAACCCAGCAGATTTCAGCAGAGCCCCTCAGCAGCTGGCATGTCACACGTGGATTGCCAGAGGCCAAACCTAGACCATCTCATGGTAACTTTTCCACAGCAGGTTAAAGGAAGGGAATTCCTTGATAAGGGTTCACAGATGCAAAGAATAAATCACTAGTATTCGGTTAAAAATAAAAGTGCATCACTCTACACAAAACAAGATCCCAAGAGGCTCGGGCTGCCTCCTTCCATCCATCCATCCCAAAACAGCTGCAGGTCACTACACACATTTACAGGTTTTGTTTTTACCTTCAAGCAATCCTTTGGCACTTCTCAAGCTTTTTGATTGAGTTCACTTCCAAAGTAAACCAGGTAGAAATTTTATCAACTTGCCCACATTCAGGACTGTTAAAAAAATAATTACTAATTAGGCTTCATGAAAACAAAACAAAGCCTTCGATCTAAGTACGAGCCAGGGCAGCTCGGCCATACAAAACCAGAATCCTGCTTTGCCCATAGCGAGGCACATCAGCCAGAAAATAAGGCCTTGACTGTCCAGGACAGGCTCCATCAGTGCCACAGGATGCGACATCCACCTTCACACAGCGACACACTGAGAACATCACCAGGTCTCCGGAGAGATTTCCAGCCATGCCAGAGGAGCACAGGACGCCCTTGAGATGAAGCTGTGGTATCCAAAGCAGCCAGGCTTGAGGCAGAAATTAAATCCTCCAGCTACGCACACTCACCCCCAGTCTGTCGTTCTATGTGTCACCAGCAGTGTGTGCATATTATGGCAAAAGAAGTGAGGAGGGAGGCAAAAAAATCCAACTAACCCAGATGTCACATTGTGGCCGAGTTCCCTCCGGCAGCCGTTCCCTCTGGCAGTGCTGGAAGCCTGGACGCTGTCAGAGCCGCGCCGGGAGCGGGCAGATTCCCGCACAGACACACAGCACAGCACACCCTCAGACGCACGGGTGAAAACAAAGGGGAAGGAGAGGAGGGCAGACGTGATGGAGGAATGAGATGGCTCTTCTCCTGGCAGGGGTGCCCGGATCCGCAGCTCTTCCAGTGCCCTACGGTCCACTGGGAGAGGGGGTGTGGGGCTTTGGCAAGGTGACGGTTACATAAAGAAGAAGCTACAGAAAAAGAGAAAAACAGAAGAGAAAAGAAACAGAGGTTCAGAATTGAAATGAAAAAGGGAGGGCGGGGGGGGGGAACAAAAGAGGAACAACATTTTCAAGTAAGTCATGAGGGAAGGAATGCACTGGGGAGGTGTCACACACACCAACTCCACTGGAGAGGCCTGAGCTTCCCAGGACACCGGCTGAGGTGGGGAACAAGCCCGTGACCACCACAAGAAACGACTGACAAACAGCAGCACGAACCTACAGAGGCATCTCAAAGGCACAGAACAACCTGCTGGGAAGGCAGAGGCTGACAGGTGACCCTCCTGTCATCCTGCTCTAGAACAGTAACAGCAAACGTCACAAAGGCCACGCAAAGACCAAAGCTTTGGGTAAAAATATATTTCCTCTCCCCACTTCAAGTGTTGGCACTATTTGGATCTGTAACCTGAAGCATATACAAGAAATAACTGAGCTTATGCTATGAGGTTATTATTCCATCTGTAATTCAAAAACTGAAATATCTTAACATCAAATAAAGTGACAATATCTAACAGATGCATACATATCATTTGCATTAACACTGTATGTAGGTTACACAATTGTTTAGTTACAAACACGGGTTATTTTCCAATAGCAAGGTAATAAGTCCTACATCTATGGTTTAAGGCAATCAGGATATTAAAGATGTATACAAATACAAGATTTCTACCGCTGTTCACAGCTTTGTTTTCCGGCAATTAAAAAAACCCTTCATATTTGTAGAGCTCCATGCTGGCACACGCTGGCGAGAGCGCCACGGCTATCACACCCTGCACGTGCAACCCGGGCCCTCGGAGAAGGGACACAGAAGCCTGGAGTCAAATGGACAGATCTGATGTGGTCACACACAAGAGGACATTTCCATCCGCACTCGGACGGTTTGGGAGAAGCAGAACAAAAGCTGCCTGCAGAAACATCGGTCCTGTTTAACACGGACGTACTTCCAGGGAGACACGCATCTCCCTGATGGGATTTCAAGCTGTCAGAAGCACACGGAGGGGGTGACAGGAGTGGCAGCTCTGCAGCTGGAGAGGAGCCCGGGGTGGGTGCCAGTGCCTGCTTTCCCCGCTCCTGGAGTGCCACAGGAGATGCATTTCAAGATGATGCATTTCACAACCATAAGCTTCAAGGGCACCTTCCTACTCACTGCCCTCCCAGAAAGGGACTGTGTGGCCCCCGGAAAGTTCTGGGGGAGCAAACCCTTATCCACCTCCTCCTTTCCCACTGCCTGCCAGACCCACGTGTGCCCCCCTCTACAGAGCAGCCACAGCCCCTTGCAGAGACCTGGACTGTCTTTGCGTTTCCATTCTGGGGGTTTGCCTCATGCCCCGGGAACATCACCATCCCAGAAAAAGCACGTTTCAGTGTGCTTTCCTGCTCCTTTGTATGAGCCTAAGGACTGAAATCCACCTTGTCAGGAACATGCATTTTTAGAGGAGTTTTAACCACCCCACTTGCCAGTAAGCGGACTTGGAGAATCTCCCAGAAAAGCACAGCTGGTGTCCTGTCAGGAGCGAGGCAGGAAGGGTCAGTCTCTTACTGCTGTACTAACATGCAAAGGTGAAAGCACATCCAGACAGACCTGAGTGTATCATTGACTCCATGCACACCAGGGGCTACTGTGACAAAAGGCACGGGGAAAGAAAAGCAACAAGTGCAGCAGCAACAAGCTAAACATGGCTCAGGGGTTCAAGATGGGGAAAAAAAGTCATTACCATCTCTTTTGGCAAAAAAACAAAACAGTACCTTTGACATCTTCAAGTTTGTGGTTTATTCCCAGTTTCTCCAACACAGCTTGTTTTCTGCTGGAGAAAAGCTCAACCAAAAAGACACTAATGCACTTGACCACAGCTTTCTGTCAAAAAGGAAAAGCTCAACTCAGCTGATTTCCCCTGCTAAACATCCCTTGAAGGGCTGTTAAATGAAGCAGGAGAAATAAATGTTAAAATTAAGTTTTCTACTTGGCACAAAACACTGGTAATTAAAAAGAGGACATGCGTGGAGACAGCTGAAGCAAAGCATATTGCCACGAGCACTCAGTGATGGGCATGTGATGTGACTGTAAAAAACTCATGCAAACAACTCAAACTTCTTCCTTCATAACTCAAGATTTTAAAGCTGGGTTTGCCAGAAGCCACAAGAACCAGAATTTCATTTTTCCAAACAACCCTGCAGCAAACCTATTTAACCTGAGGAAAAGTCCGTAGTTGGCAAGTCCAGGAGGGAAAAAAAAAAAAAAAAAAAAAAAAAAAAAAAAAAAAAAAAAAAAAACAAAACACCAAAAAAGGATTAAAATGTCAACTATTTTATTTCCAGCTTATCTATCCATTTTTGCTGTCTGTCCAAGACACGGTATTTAGATACCCTCTTCCTAAAGCCATGTTTGAGCAGTGAGGGTTAAAAAGCAAGACAACCCATAAGCTAACTCCCAAGCACTTCCCAATCCAACACTTGAGGAAGAAGTGATAAAAAAAGGAATAATTCTGCCTTTTCTTTTTCCCCCAGAGAAATTGCATCCAGAAGCAAGCAAACAGCTGTAGCAGGAGACTCAGGTAGGAAGAGTTTTGTGTAAGAGAGCTTTAAAGAAGGCAACAGGAGACTGCCTAGCTAGGAGCAGAGGAGGTGCTGGCTGTGCATCGGCAGAGGAAGAAATCCAGGAGTCATAGGGTAAGCACGGCTCGCCACTCCTTGGGAAGGAAGGGAAAGACTCTGTCCGAAGGCAATGGCATGGAAAACACACATTAAACAGACCCACTTCCGCTGTGCACTGGCCAGCGAGCGGGGCCTGGCTTATCCTACGTCTCCTTGGCGTGTTCTAGGGACACCTGAACAGGACATCATTCCTGCTGCAGGAGGGCTGGGGGGAGGGCAGCACCTGTGTGTCCAAGCACCTTCTCTCCCTTGACCTGGAATTCTGGACCCCACAGCCTTGCAAGTCTGTATTTATGTTGGTGCAGGAATGCTCCTGGAAGATCCAAGAGGATGCTGAAGGCTCTACCTCCCCCCTGCCCAGGCATTTGATGCCATAAGGGCTGCTAAGCCATGCTTAAGGTCCCGCCTGTTGGAAACCAGGTAGGATTTTAAGGGAAGTTTCCAAAGGTTTGAGGCAAGTAGTGCAGGGAGAGCGGTGCTGGGAATGGTCCTTCTCCGAGGCAGCCACAGCATTCAGCTGCTCCGCTGAGCTGGAAGGGAGGCTGGAAAACCAGGCCAGCAGAGGCCAGCAAACCCGGCCATGGTCAGGGCAGACAGCACAAAACAGGAACTAACACGAATTATCATGCAAATGTCACGGCATGCAAGGTCAGTTACACTTGGTTATCTACACACACACCCCCCTCCCTCTCCCCCGCAGCCATCGGGACTGGGGCTGCTGCAACACATCAGCTCCTGAAGGAACGAGGGTCAGGCTACACTCCAGCTTTGGCCACACCATGGACTGGGCTGGCTGGGACATTCCTGCAACACTCATTCCCTGGGGCTGGTGAATCCAGGGGCTCCTGCAGCACAGGGCTCCTGCAGCCAGCAGCACTGAGGACACCTGAGCCAGTCAATACCTGAGCTGCTGAGATGCAGCTCTGACTCTCAGTTCAAACTGGGGGCCAAAAGTAATTTACTGCTGATGGTTTTGGTGAGAAAAATACATGGTATCACCATTACCTCGTCCCTCCACCCACCTCTGACCTTCCACTTGCATACAGTGCTGTACCCAATCCCTCTTCCTTCTTGTTCCCACTATGTTATTAGAGGAGTTAATAGTTATTCATGTTAAAAAATGGAAAAAAATATAAAAAGAAAACAGATGGCAGAGACACATTACTGCAAAAGCAGGTGAATGCAGGAACATCCTTGGCTCGACAGGCTTTATGTGAAGCTTGCACTGCAAGTTAAAAAAAAAAGAACAAAAAACAAAAAAGTTAGCACTGATTGAACTCAAAATGCAAAAAAATAAAGAAAGCCAGGAGAGCCGACACCAGCAACCCGCTCCGGTGGGTGGGCATGCAGGTGGATTATGGAATTACAAAGAAATTCAACCTCAAGGCTGGGCTCTACTCCAGCGTATGACAAGCAAAAGTAAAAAGAAAAACTGGGGGACCAGAACTACTGACCAACCAACCACATAAGCTGGTCCAGGTTACAGCCTGTCACTGCAGCACTCGGTGGCTTTAGGGTTCATTTGTTCCCAGCTGGGACACGGCTGCAGGTGTCCAGCTTGGGTTACTTCCCATGGGCATCCTTCCAGAAGGTAACTCAGGTATATCACACCTGGACACCAGGATGACGCCAAGCAATTCAGCTTTCAGAACCAGGTCAGATCCTTCAGGCATCAACAAGCCCCTCTTTTTACAGGGTGTTGGGTCAGGCCCTGACACGGGTGTTGCAGCTCAATGACTGCTTTGGGACGGAGCATGGCCCCTGATGGCCAGACCAGGCACACTGCACTGGAAAGTTACGTGGAAAGGAAACTGAAAAAAAAAGAAGTTTTACACTTGGCTTTCAGAAGAAGCCTTAAATAAACCGAGACAGAACCCAAACAGATGGTCCCAGCTCCTGGGGGGCTGCGGATGAGCAGCAACACAACGGCACATGTTGAGGCATGTGGCCATCTACCCAGCAGCAGGCAAGCACCAGAAGGCTGCTTGCCGCTCCCACTGGGTCTGTTGCCAGGAACTCTCTCCAGACTGGTCAGGTTGGAAGCACAGTCCCATCCCAAAACTACAGCAGGGGCTCGGTCGGTGCGCTCAGCCCCACGTTCGGGCAAGTGCGCGAGTCTGCTCTGCAGCCGTCCCTTCAGTGCCTGAGGTACACAGGTGTGCTGTCCCCAGACACTGCTGCCGTCAGGCCAGAGCCCCAAACATTTTAGATAAAAGAAGAGTACAAGCTAGAGAATTCCTGGAGGAATAGTCTGGAAATCAGGAAGGCCAAGCTCTCCCTCATGGAGTCAGGCCAGCAGTAGATTTCACCCTGAGCCTTCCCTCCGGCATGCACAGCACAGGGGAAAGTCTCCTGTTGTCCAAATTGGAGAAATCTGATCCCACCTTGAGAAAAGAAAGCATTCCCCTGAATTACTTTGTGGGGAGGCTACAAGGGTCGGGCATGGCAAGGATTTCCTCTGGCAACTGCACAAGAAGCACCACAGGCCACGGCAGCAGAGAGAGAGGTTGGAAGCCTTAACTACACAAAACTGCAGCTTCACATTAGAGTGCAAGGAGAAGCTTAAAGCCTCTAGAAAACCAAGGTGTGCTGCAAGGCAGGAGCATCAGCATTTCCCTTGAAAGCCTCTGTTAGTAACTCTGACACTAGAGAACAACAGCAGCAGGTACAGCACCCGGCGTGGAGCGACACGAAGGACACACTAAAACACGGGCATGTTCCTCGAAGTTGGATTTCTGTGAATGCAGCAGGAAGGCAGAACGTGCGCTGGTCACGGTCGATGGGAACACCCCGGTCTCACCCACGATGCTGGAACCAAACGGGAACTCACACGGACTACCCAAAGGAACAAAACTCCCCAGACCGTTCTGCACTGCATTGCTCCTACAGCTAAGAGATGAAGAAATCTGACTGCACAGTTCTTAAAGATACTAGGCTACCAACTCTGAGAGACAGGGAAAAGGATCTTCAAAACTTGCTCTTCCTTTTAGGGAATACATCACTGTGTCTGAGTTCTCAGTGAGAGAAGACAGGTGTTCCAGCCTATCTGCAGAGGGGTGTTTCAGCATGCCTGGGCACTTGCTGGTTCCAGTGCTCAGCCCGATGCCCATGGGTCTGGTCTGTAAGGATTTCTCCCCAAGCACAGCATGCAGCACACAGCACTCCACGGATTCTGGGGGGGCCCCACGGCCACATCCTCAGCCAGCATCGAGCAGCACGGCTCCATAGGAGCTATATCATTTTACATCAGCTGAGGAACCAGCCCAAGGCCCTCCCCACCTTCCCCGGGCAGAAGCGACCAACATCGGGCACCAAACCAGCGGCAGAGCCAGGGGCATGCAGCGAGTGTGAAAGCTGTAAAACCCCAGGACATCCGCAGTACAACTGCTGCCACACAGCTCAGCCCAGGCTGGAACTCTCAGGCTAGCACGGGAGGCACGAGTGTCTGAGCCACATCCCTACTGGCACTTGGCTCTTCCAGGAGTGGGTGACAGCTGGGCATTAATCACCCAGGTTACTCTAGGAACACCCCCCTTCTCTCTTGGGCAGTGAAAGCAGCGTGGAACCGTCATTTCTGTGTATGGGTTAACCAAGTGTTTTCCACTGAGATTTGCTGCATCCCCAGCTCAACAGCTTTCCCAGTGGCATGTACCAACTAAGCACCCTTAGCACAAGTGACCCACAAAGGACTTGCACGAGCACCCTCCTACTAGGAACGGAAAAAGCCAGCGGAGGGTAAAGGATTACACTCCCAGGATACGAATATTAAATAGTGTCCTAGGTTACAATGTAAGATGTAACCAAAAGTAGGTATTCTATTGTCATCTTCACAAGCTGCTAAAGCAGGTGGCGCTGTGCTCCTTATCCCCTACCATGACTCACTCCTGATAACTCCCTCCGGGAGCTATCTCTGTTTAATGGGCTATCAAGGACCCACCCTCGTGACATAGAATTACATCACCCCATTGTGAGATGCTCCACCCAGGGGTAAGAACCAAGCATTCCCACCAGGATAAAATCTGGGGTTCGGAATAGCACAAGCAGCCTTTACCTACTGGATTCCCAGAGGATAAGATGGCAGCGCTGGTCAAGCATATGGGCTTATTATGCCCAAAAAGTTGCCACAGAAAAACCTGGTTTCAAAGAAGGTCTCGGTGTCTGCAGATGAGTCAGATGAAGAGCCAACTGTTGGGGAAAGTCTTCAAAGAGAAGCATTGAAAAAGCAAGCAATGAAACAGACTAAACTGGACATTCAGAAGGCTTTAGAAGAAGATCCTACGGTGTATGAATATGACAGTATTTATAATGAAATGCAGCAGAAGAAGAAAGCAAGCAGTGCCAAAATGTTAGCTGGAAACGATGACAAAAAGCCCAGATACATCCACAGTATCCTCAAAGCAGCCAAGATTAGAAAGAAGGAACGAGAAAGATGAATGGAAAGAAAAATTCAGAGAGAGCGTGAAATGGAAGGAGGGGAGTTTGCACACAAAGAGGCTTTTGTGACTTCAGCCTACAAGAAGAAGCTGCAAGAAAGAGCTGAGGAGGAGGAGGGAGAAAGAAGAGAAATGGCTCTCAAGGCATACCTGGATGTGACCAAACGGAAGGATCTCAGTGGATTTTACAGACATCTTTTAAACCAGAGTGTGGGGGAAGAAGAGATGCCTAAATGCAGCTTCCGTGAAGCCCGGATAAAGGAAGAAAAACCTGACGGTCAGGATGAACCCAACGGAAGGAACAAATGCTCATCGGAAAGACAGAGAGTGAAGCCCTCTAAGAAAGAATAATCCAGATGCTGATACCGACCTAGGAACTGATAGTAGTGATGATGTCAAGAGGACTGCAGCCACCACCCTGCCCGGCAGGGTGTCAGGTCATCTCCTCACTCTGTCAGGTTAAGCCAGTATTCCTGTATTATTGCTTTGTTACATATGCTAGTAAAGAACTGTTGCTCCTATTTCTCATACAGTTGTCTGAAAGCCCCTTAATTGCAAAATTATAATAATTCGGAGGTGTCCTGGGTTACAGTGCATTCTATTACCATCTTCATCAGCTGTTGAAACCAGGTGTAGCAATGTTCCCTGCCTCCTCCCTCCGGACTATCTCCTGTCCATGGGCCCATNACCCCCCTGCCCGGCAGGGTGTCAGGTGACACCCTGACCCTGTCAGGGTAAACCACTGTTTCTGTATCATTGCTTTTATATATATATATTAGTAAAAGAACTGTTATTCCTATTCCTCATATCTTTGCCTGAAAGCCCCTCAATTTTCAAATTTATAATAATTCGGAGGGGAAGGGGTTGCAGTTTCCATTCCAAGGGAGGCTCCTGCCTTCCTTAGCAGACACCTGTCTTTCAAACCAAGACAAATAGTAAAAAACAATGCCATGATCTTGACTTAAAGGTAAGGGTTTCCTATTATGTCAACTTGATACAACCACAAATGCCGTTTAACTGCAGTTACGGTACCATAGTAGTTTGTTTTTCTAAAAAAATACAAAACCAAAGCTTCTTGTCTTTAAAGCAAGCTTCCAAGTAATCACTTTTGGCACTAGCATTCCCCATGTAAAAATAACATGGTGGTTTTGGTTTCTAGTTTACTTCTACTTACAACTATAACCTTAAGGAATGGGAACTGGAGACTACCAGTGAAAGAAAGGACGAGTAGCAACTCCCTTAATAATTCTGGCTCAGGCAGATAAATCTGAGTCCAGAACATCCCATAGTTCCAGAAGATGCTGGACAGATCACAAATCAAACCTCCACCATCCAATTGCTCTCCCACACCAGTCAGACTTAAACATGAAATTTGAAGGTACTCTCCTAGAGAAAAATTAAGATCATGTCCCTGGCCCACCCTTTAGAAAAAAAAATATTTTATTTGATCAGGCTGAGAAAAGGCCTGTTTCCAGTCTGGTAATGGGGAAAAGCAAATACAGACATGCAGCAAGAAAGAAAAAAACAACCTCCCAAAACTTGTAACAAACCCTACAAAGGATGTGGGTGACATCCGCTTACTTTTTCTTGTCCTTGTCTTTCTTGGTTTGTTGAGAACCTGCCTGCTGAGCCTGTGACTGTAATAGCTGAGCTGCTGCCTTTTTCTTTTGAAAGTTGTTCAGCTCTTCCTCAAGTTCCTTCTTTTTGTCTTCCACCTTTTTCTTCTCTTCTTGGTGAGTCCTCTTTAGATGGTCAAACTTTTCATGAAGCTGCCAGGACAGAGACAGTGAGAACTGGATGGGAAGGAAGGATGCTTCACCCCAATCTACTGGTAATGATGCCCCAAGTGCTCCTGCTGGCACTGAGGCCTCCCTGTACTGACTGCACGCCATCAGCCCGTCCCCAGCCTGCCTGACCTGGTGAGAAAAGCCCTGCAGTTAACACTCACTGGCACACAGAGAGTGGCAGTTTCTGTTGCTGTAGGAATCCAACAGGTCTCTGGACACTTCCACACCCCCACGTTCCGTCCCTCAGTGCTTTGTACCTAGTGGACTCTATCATGCTCGTGCAAAGCAAGGAAACGTGGACACTGAGGGCTGTACTCTTCTCTGCACCTCTGCAGCAGCACGTGCTCCTCCAGAAGGCCTGAGGAACGGCTTCCTGCCCTAACAGGACATTTTCTGTAACAGCCCTGCCCCAAACCTTCACAGAGTTACAATATACTCACATCCTTCTCTGCTTCCTTTAACTCTGCTTCCTTCTCCTTCACTCGCATGACAAACATCTGCCTCATTTCGTCCTCCTTCTTCTGGAGTTCGCCCAGGAATTCGTTCCTCTTTGCTTCATAAGTCTCTTGGAGACTGTTAAAAACACACAAAACCCAGTCAGAGCAGTGTTTCAAGCACAGTCATGAGCTTCCAGCCTTTGGAGACCTTAGCACTTAGGTTGTCTTGTGACAAAACACAGTCAGAGGCCCCCGACCACACCAGAAAAACGATCACCTCTGTGAAACCCGTCCCAGCTTGCTAGGTGGCAGCAGTGGGAGGCGAAAGGAAAAGGAAAAGCCGAGCTCCCTGCTCAGGATCCTGCACATCACTCAGCAGGCAGGATGACTCTCCGCTGCTACATAAGTGCCTGCAGCAATCCCCGATGCCCACAGGGCTCGAGATCCCTCAGAGTCACACCTCCTCCCTTCTCCCTCTGTTTGTCCCGAGTCTCTTCATTCCAAGTGCAAGATCTGTGCAGCAGACCCAGGGTGAAATCTGCCTCCATGTAGTTCATTAAGCACGACACTGACACAGAGCAAAATTGATTTTCACTACTCATTGCTAATAGATTCAGATCAGGTACTTGGTTTAGATAAAGCCAGCCTGGGAGACCTCCCTTTCTCCTTTGGCCTTTCCAAAAGATCAGCAGCCTTCCTCTTCTGAATAACCACATTACTGGATTCCTTCATTCGCCCTCTACTCCTTGGCATTCATTTATTTACCCAGCACTGAGATAGGAAGAGATAGGCAACATATTTTATTTGGGACATAAAATATGTAGTCCACGTACCTCTGAGATTTTTAAAGCCTCTTAGGAACTCTGGACGTCAAATTCCTCTTTTGTTTTATTCCTTAAATGGATTTGGATAGCCTAGCCATAATGATAGTGTGGGAATGATAACTATTTCCCCCAAGAGGCTTTTCTGAAAACGCATTTTTTAAATGAAAACTCCACTGAAGTCACACAGACACGTTGCGTTCATGTGCTTATGGAACACATTAACCATTAGGCCAGTGGGACATCCTAATCCCAATAAAGCCAAGCTATTGCTTTTCCTGGCAGTGTTGGGGGTTTTGGTGGCGTTTCTGTTGGTTGGGGTTTTTTTTAGGGGATGCAGTATTGAGCTGGGGAACACAACTTGTCAGATTATCCCAAGTGTTGTATTTAACTCTGCTAATTAATGGGCACTTCAGTTACTTCCTAAAATACTCTCCAGACAGGATGCCCAGAGCTGTTCTGGCACAGCACTGGCCGCCCTGGAGAAATCACACCATTCCACATGACCACACCAGCTTCCTACACATGGAAGCAAAAATACTGATTCTAAAAATGACAAAAATCCTTTCGTGGGAGAGCAGGCCAAGAGCCATCTTTGGATTCTTAGCTAAATGCAGAACCAGAGCTCTCACAGCAGACAGACTTCAGGAGCCTCAAAACAAAATCTCCCTGAAATTCAGTCTTGGATTTAATCCTCTGACTGTGCATACCGAAACTTAAATTCCTAAGCCCTTCTGAAGGATCTGGCAAAGCCCGAGGGCAGGTGAGCCTCTGCTGCTCAGTGAGCACTAAGGGAATCTGCAATTAGTGACACGCTGTCCTAGGGAGCAGCAGAGCCTCACGGATCGGATCCTGGATTGCAAACCACTTCTTCCAAAGCTCTGTTCCAAAAACACAATGCTGGGTGATGGGCAAGCAGGAAAAGCCTGGCAGGAGTGAGAGGGGCAGGGGCTTCCTGTTAAATTGTCCAAAGGTTCAAAGCTTAATTCTCTGCCACAGTGACTCTGACTTCCAGAGGAGCCAAGTTCTCAGAGAAACTGGCCTGGCAACTCCCAGGCTGCATGTGAAAAAAACAATTACAGCCCTAAGGAATAACAGTCCAAACCAACTGGGATCCCTGCAGCTTCTCACAGGCAAAGATGACAAGGGAATTGGCTTTTAAGTACACAAACATATGAACCTAAATTACAAGAGTAACTTGATTTCCCAACACGCCCCCACACACTGAAGGATGCCCTGGCAAATAATATTATTTGAAAAATGACTATTTTGAAAAGCTTAACCACAGCAGCCGAGAACCCAGCCCACAACAGACACAGCAGAAGGGTCTCTGTGCAGAGGACCCCATTTCATGGAGCTGATGCCTGTTGGGATCCTGGTGCTCCCTCCTGACCTCCTGCAGCCTGGCCAAGCAAGGGGGGGGGGGTCTCAGACATCACCAGTCCCCCTTTTCCACACCTCACACAAGCCCCTATGCAGCACCAATGATTTGCTGGGACCTCCTGCCCTGCTCCCCCCTGACATGTGCCAAAGGCTCCCTGCTCCTGGCTGATGCAAGCTGGCTGAAGAGCAGCAGCTCCTGCAGCTCCCAAGGCCAGGATGCAGGGAAAAGCATCCTTTTGATCCCTGAGCTCAGAGAGAATGTCTCCCTCATTTCAGATATACATCAGCCTCAGCCAAACAGCTTGGGATCATAGGTTTTGTTTGTTTATTGGAGGGAAAAGGCACCCAGAGTGAACTGCTCTGAACTAGCACGTACCAGATGGAGAAATTCTGTACATTTTCATTTCCTTTCTACTTATAGCTTGGTCAAAAGAGGCCTCGTGTACAGGAAGCAATGGAAATTCCTCAGATTCCTCCAAAGGAAGGGCTGAGCCCATCTTAAGCCATTGCTCTCCAGAAAGGAAATCCAATAAAGCTTCACACTTGGGCTTAGTAACAGAACTGGGCTTGACTGATTCCAGCAGAGTTTCTGTGCTGCAGAAGAAGTGCAGCTGCATCAGCTCGGCGAGTCAGAAATAAGACCCCAAACCAAAGCCAACCCCTGACACGCACGCGTGTTTCAGGGGCAAAGCCCCACTGGTGCACTGATATTCTGACTGCCTTCCCCAGGGGTAGAGAGGAGCATGGGATGTTGTAAGGCAGAGGGTGCAATTATTGGGGAAAAGTTGGGGAGGAATGGGAAACAGGAAATGAAAGGAGAAAACAAACACTCCCTCCCAAATTCCCACACAGCTGTTGTCCCTGGCTGACGGCTTGGGCTTCAGACCAATAAAGCTGTCTGACAGAATGAACTATGTGTTCAGTAATCAGCCAAACCTCAGGCATGAGACCGTGGCACCCTCTTCACAGCTCACCTTGGACCAGCTGTGAAGAGCTCTAGGAGGGTCAAAAGAAAATTTAGCCCAGGATGACCCCTTTGGAAACTCAGTGCATGGGCCACCTTCCCCTCACACGGACACGGCTGCACTTTCCCCGCCCAGGAATTGCAGGCAGCCCTGAGCAGCAGCAGAGCAAGCTGGTGGCAAAGCACAGCAGTGCCCGAGTTGCACATCCCTACCTGAAAGGCTTGCTGTCCGGATCCGTGTCCTTGAATCCCATCTCTTCCAGCTTGCAGCGCCTGTACAGCTCGTAGTGCCGGGTGTGCGTCTGCTCCCTCAAGTCCTCCATGTTCACTCGGATCAGCATCTCCCGCAGCTTCACAAAGTCACAGTGGTTTTCATTTTCAACTGCAAAAACAACACAATATCCACAGAGAGAACGTTAAACCCAGGAGCCGGGCCCTTGCTTTCCCTGGATCTGGGCCCCAGTGTAGCAAGCCTCGGAGTTCTTCAGGCACACAAGCAGAACTCCAAGTCAGCCTGCACCAAAATGCCTTGCTGAACTGGGGCTGAAGCCATCCCACGCCAGCACAGGCTTGAGTTCAAGGCCTCCACTGGATTTGCAAGATCTCTGTGCTGCCCATCTGTCACAGAGCTCCCATCTCGCCATCCATTTTTGCACCAGCAAGGTGACGATCCGTTTGAACACAGGATTTCACCTCCCACTCAAACCCACTCGAGATCCTCGCACTTACGGGGTCTCACACAGGCAAAGTCTAAACTAGATCTCAAACTATCTGGTCCTAGTTTTCTGGGAACAGCAAGAACCCAGGAGGATACAGGTCAAGTCCAAGACTTCCCAAACACATCGATTACTTTCCTAACTCTTTTTCCCAGTATTATCCTCTGGTGTATACAGCTGAAGACTCTGAAGCTGCTTCAGGGTCAGCTGGTATTATTGAGAAGCCAGGAATTTTGCAGAATTGCACTGTGAATGCTCCCCTGCAGCTTCCTGGGCCATTCTCCAATGGGACACACAACTGAAGCCACCAGGAGACCATCACCATCTCAATCCTGTACTTCTCAGTGCTGGTTGGAAAGCAAGGATCAGCTCTGTACTTTTGGCAGCTTCAGTAAAGCCTGGGCTGCAAACAGCGCCCTGGCCAAACTCTGCCCTCCTGCAGGAAGGAGCTTTTGGCTCCACGTCCTCATGTCCATGTTCAGATCTAAGCTGTGCTTTCTCAAGCCAGATTTTGGTAAGGGCTAGTCAGAGATCAAAGTATCTTGGATCAGAAGGGGACGGGATGAGAAGGCCTTGTTTGTGCCTCTGGTAACGTACCCTGCACAACCCCCCAGGGGTACTGCCTGGCTTTTGCCATCTTATTGCCGATCTTCACTTCTTCGGTGCTGCCAACCACCGCAAAAGGAAGGTGAACCTACAAAAGGAAAGGGACAGTGAGGTCGGGGATTTCCTTTGCTGCCTTGCCAGGGATTGTTTCTCAAGAAAGCTGTTTACTGTGGCAGCTCTGCTAGATTTAAGTTGTTTAAACGCCTTTGCAATTCGTCTGGTGTTTTAGGAAGAGCAACAGGACAATCTGGATGAGAAACCTGATCAGACTTAAAGCCCAAAATTCTGAAGTCCTAAAAACACAAGACATGTACATATTTTCCATTTAATTACAAAGCAGTACTGTCTTAAGCACAGAACAAGCCTTACAAACTGGAACTGAACGCTGAGAAAAAAGAATCGTGAAACGATAAAAAAGAAAATAAAGTACATCCTCTCAAGGAAGGTAGGCTAAAAATTCAGGGGGATTCTGCCGCTACAAAGAACTACGAATGCCTCCTCTTAAAAAGGGCAAAGCTGTGAGCAAGGGGAAGAGCGGAGCTGACCCAGCCCTGGGCTGACACGTCTGAGTCATGTCATGGAGCTCTGCTCCGTCCAGGTCGCTCCGTGGGTGTGGTGGCGACGATCTGGGATCTACTCCCAGAAGTGTGGCTGCTGCCAGGAGTGAGCTCGCCCCAGCTGCCAGCCCAGCCCCGTGGAACTCGCCCTGCCTTAACAGCATCCAAAGGGGCCGGGTGCAAGCTCTGGGAGCGGGAGCTGTGACAGCCAAGCTGTGGTCACAGGCTGGCTGGCAGGGGAAGGTGTCAGGGCAGAGGAGATGGGATTATCTGGCAAAGTGGTCTCCCAGCAGCCGGACTGCACCTGAGAAAGGCACAACACGGCACACAGTGCACCCTGGTAGAGCCACATCCCTTCTTCTCTGGCAGCTTCTCCCTGCTCAGAACAACGGAGACAGGGAAGAAAGGCAATAGGGAGCTTTGTAGAGGGTCTAACATCCAGCTGGATGAGGTAATAGCCCATCTACAAGCTGCTGAGCAGAAAAACTCACAAGAGCCTTCAAGTAGCAAGGAAATAGCTTAATCTGAGCGCACTTGCTTTAGGACTGGCACAGCCTCTTGGGGCCAATCAACACATCACTGCCAGCAACTCTGAGCTCAGATTCTTCCCTTTGCACCCTGACTCAGGCCCATGGCAAACAGCTGCTTCCCTTGGTAACACCCACTAAAATGTTTGGTCTACTCTAGCCCTGAGTGCCCTCAAATCCCACCCCGTTGCTAGAGGAAGCAGAGGAGGTGAAAGCCAGAGCTGCTGATGGCCACAGACCCTGCAGAGAGCTGGAACTTCAGTGCCGGTGCCCCGCTCCCACCGGAAACCAAAACAAAGGCGGCAGTGAATCACCCCCACTAACCAACAAGTGGTCGTTTGAACAGGAAAGCCAAACCTCAGCTCTCTGCCCTGACCGCATCGGGGCCCTGCCTCCCACCCTCTTCCTTTCCTGAGATGGGAATACTACAACAGGGGAAGGACATGAAAACTGCCAACAGGGGAGAAGTGTTTGTCACACAATGAAACGCATCAGACCAGGTATCTCTAGCCCCCAAAACCTTCTGGCCAGGCTGATGTCTGTGCTTAGATTGCAGTTTTAAAGCCAAGTAAGGCACGGCACAGCCATCAGGGACAGGCCCAGGCAAAGCAAGGGCAGCAACCCCCCCAGATAACATACACTCATGGTGGCATTGATCTCAGCCACCGTCTCCTCGTCAGTCGGGAACTGGTAGATCTGGACGCCGTTGCTGACCAGCTCGCTCATGATTTTACTCTTGAACTTATGTAACTCGTTTTTCGCAATGGTGTCAGCCTTGGCAATGATGGGGATGATGTTCACCTGCAAGACAGGACAGCACCTCCACATACAGGACTGCACAGGTTGTGTCATCAGGAGAGGACAGAGCAGGACATGCAGCAACAGCCCTAAAGTGCCATCAGCCAGCACCCCCAGCAGATGAACTTCCCTGGGGCTGCTGCTGCCAGCAGCACAACCACAGACAAGATTTCCAGGCAGCAGTGATGATGGCCTCAGAAAGAAGTCAAATGCAATTTGGCAACATGCTATTTCCTGTCCTGTCATATTCCCCTCCTCATCCGAATTGGCTGGACAGGAAATGCTGTCATAGATTATTACGAGCTGCTCCAAAAAATAAGAAAGGAAATGACCATCTCTGCACATCCCCTGGCGCCACAGTGGGCTGGATCACTGCAGAAGCCACGCTCAGACAACAGCCTGTCACGGGCCCTGGCCTAGGCGGTGTCACCAGGGACACTGGAGGGGCAGCAGAGCTGCTGTCACCCCACGGGAGGTGGAAGCAGATGGTCCCTACCCAGCCCCCGGACACACAGGACAGGGGCTGGCAGTAACACAGGCATACTTCCCCCACCTGTGTGCCCTCACGTGCCCCAGGGCACCGCTGCACTGCAGGACCAAGGTTCACTCCTCCCTGCACAGCTCTGAGATGAAAGATGAGTTACTGACTCTCGTCCTAGACAGGCTGTTGGCAAGGATAAAGATCCTGCCTTCTTTCCCTTTCTCCTCCCTCCAGAGGGACAGTTTCTGCTTTTGATCTTGCAGGATCTGCTTTTCCCTGCAACAGCAGACAGAAATCATACTGAGGATAACAGTGATATCGACCTATATGGAGCGATTTTAACTACAGTACTTGAAAATCGTCTTCCATTACATCACTTAATTCTGTTTGGAGTTATTAAACCCCCCTTGGCCAAAAGATAGAACAGGAATGTCAATTAGCTCACTTGAGATAAATCTCCATAACCTTATTTTCAGTTGAAGAGGGCAAGGAACTTTCTCCATCACCACATAAACCCCAATCGATTGGCCTCTCTAGGAAACAAAGAGCCACTGTCAACATTGATGTCCTGCAGAATCAGGATCCGATGAGCCAAACGTGCACAGTGGACTGATTTAAATTGCTTAATCGTGATGGAAAGGGGCACAGAGAAGGCTCAGTTTAGCTACTCAGGCTCTAAATTTGTACCTCAGTTATTTTTCCTAGAAGAGGTGAAATCTCCTTTAAACCATGGTTTAAACCAAGCCCATGAGGGTACCCAGAAAAGTAACCAATGTATGCCAAGTAACATATTTATTCAGATTCTTGTTTATGATGTTACAGCTAGAACACCACTACATTTGCCATAGCAGATCAAATCACTGTTTTTGTCTAGCTGGATGTGGTCAGAGCAAGCAGACGCAGCACTTCCATTTGTTTTTCACTGATTAGAAAGACAACCTGAACTGTCTTTATTGACTTTAAAGATTAGCTGGGGAGCACGTGGCCAAGCTCCCTACCCGAGGCAGAGCTGGAAAAGAGTAGGAGTCCACAAACTCCCAATAAATCTCTGTACATGTGAAGCAGTATAATGACCCACTGCAGCAGCTCCCCCTTCTCACACCTTTTGTCTGCAATTCGCTGCTACTAAACCCAGACACTGTTTTCCTGAGCAGAGGGCAAGATGATGAAAGCACTACAGGGCCATGGTGATGCAGGCAGCAAGTACCTTACTGTCGAGCTTCTTCATGGTGACCAAGTCCAGGGACTTGAGCGAGTGTCCGGTGGGAGCGATGAAATACAGGCAGGCGTGGATCCGCGTGTCGTGGTAGTTGAACAGGGAGCGCTTGATCTTCAGCTCTTCCTGCAGGTAGGCTTCGAACTGTGCGTCGATGTATTCTACTATAGGCTTGTAGCTGGAGAGAGAAGGCACAGAGAAAACTGGGGAATCGGCTGCTGGGACCACACGGGGCCACTGAGGGACACTCAGGAAGCTTCAGGGGTGCTCTGTATGGTACAGGACCTGTCCCACCAACCTACAGTCCCTCCTTCACCAGGGTGCGTTTCCACTTGGTGCACAGGCAAAGCATAATAGACATGGCAGCCCTGGATTTTAGGTGCATGGAAACCACACAAGACTGCTACCCTGAAAAACAACATATTTGGCAGTCTCTCCGACTGAAGTCTGAGCTGCTGCTCTGCCAATCTCACTGAAAATCATCTACCATAAAAAAAATTTTTAATGAAATCATGACCTACCCCCCTCCAGCTTGTCCAAAATCTCATCGTCTTTAAGGAGGGAAGGGAGAGTCACAAGGTAAAAGGGACTGTTCAGGAATGGAACCCTGTGAGCAAAGCTCAGAAGACAACTGAACCATTCATGGACTTTGACGGGACCATTTTGTTAGAGAAAAAGCAGCTCATGCAGTGTAACATGCCCTGATCTGATTAACTGCTTGAGATTCTGGAAAGAAAACTCTTCTATGTGCTCCCCCCCACCAAGGGCACCTTCATGGATGTCACTAGGTGGGTCTGTAAAATGACTACTGCTCTGGTTTCTTGGCTTATGGAAATTCTGTCTCTGACCACCAGACCCCGAAAACCCCAGAGACATGTGCAAAGAAAGCAGTAAGGCCTTACATTGAGAGAAATATTAGAGAAAACCCCATAAAAAAAGTGGATCAGAGGAGGACTGGGAAGCCCCAAATTGGAGCACAGAGCAAATCCCACCCACCACAGCCACATGTGCCAGGACACAGCAGGAGAACGAAAGCTCTCCCTAAGCCCTGCTGCCCTGGGCCTGCCCTTCTCTCCACAGGGTTAGGCTGGAGCAGCATCGCTTCTGGGACTGGGAAACACCCCCAGAACAGCGAGGGACCTGCTGCACAGAGTGAGGCCCTGGTGACCTCGGAGCGCCAGGATTCCTCTCCCGGCAGAGCCCGCTTTACCTGTCATCCTTGTTGATCTGATCGCCAAAGCCCACCGTGTCCACAATGGTCAGCTTCAGGCGGACGTTGCTCTCCTGGAGCTCGTAACTCCGCGCTTTCAACCTCACGCCGGGCTCGTTGTGCGTCGCGGGCTCGCTCTCGAACTTGGTGTTGAACAGAGTGTCCATCAGCGTCGACTTGCCGATGCCGGTTTCACCTGAGCAGACAGAAAAGCGTCAGGATGGTGCCACTGCTCTCCCTTACCTCTTTCTCTGGCACATTCACCAGGTTAAGGAGTTATTCCACTTGGGTGCAGTGGAATGAGGTTACATGCACATTGTTAAGCAAGATAATCCCTGCGGGAACAGATGTCTTTGGAGACAGTCCCCATCTTTACCAGTGCCCCAGGACTGACCCAGGAACTTTCTTTACAGAGGCAAGTCTTAAATTCTCTTAACTCCATGTCTGATTCCCTGATTTTATTTTGTTTCAGCCTTTTTACAGCAGTTCTGTTGTTTCAAGACGAAGATCATCCAAAACCCATAGTGCAACTTAAGACAGTAAAAATCTGAGACAGAGAAATATTTAAGTTCTTAAAAAAAAAAAAAAGCAAGCACACTGCTTAAATACCAACTTTTTAAACTATTACAGTTTCACTAATCCCCAGTGCAATTAGTAACGTGGATGAAAGCATTAGCCTAAATCCCATTCTTCAGTCACAAGTGTTTGTTTAGTAATTATACTCTCAAACAGCTATTGCTACCCATGCTGTGAGCAGGGGTGGGCTGAGGCAACTCACATGGAAAGCCAAGTCCTAAACTGACAGCACAGACTGCCCATGGCTGAAGCTGTGAATTTTAGGGAGCTCCTGATGTGAACTGCTTCGTTCTGTGCCAGATAGGCTCTGCAGCATTTCACATCCCAATTAGAAGTCTCACATTACAACACCAAAGGTAATTGTGTCCTCTCTCAAATCACAATTTTAAACAATAATTTTTCTCAAGGTTGAGATTTCTGTTCCTTGGCCAACTGCAGCAGTTTGTGTGAAACTTTAATATGGGGTGAAAATGGGTGGACGGGCACATTTCACAAGAAAAAAAGAGGTGGATCAAATTGCTAATGGAGACATATTGAGTCACGCTAAGAAAGGCGTATTTACTGCAAGCGAGAAAGGCAATTAATTTATGCCATTTTGATCAAAGAGCTGCCTGCTAATCGGGCCGTTCCCTGCTGGATTGAAATGATTTCATGCTGCTAAGAGAGTCATGTGAGGGTTGCGAGCTTGAGTGTGCAGAAGTGCAACTGTTCTCTTATCTCCTCCTTGCACACGCAAAGCTACAGAGAGGAGTCAAGTTTACCAGATTTCTTTTCAGGCAGTACACAGAAATTCTCAATTTGCTGTAGAAAAATCAGAGTCAGAGGGTTGTGGGGTTTTTCCAGCTGATTAATGTAACTAATTAGAAGGGACAGTACTCCCCTCTTGGAGGCTTAAATGAACAATGAATGGAAAGATGATGTTTGCAGACTGTACTGCCAAGCTAAGAGAAAAGCCCAGCAGTTTTGTCCATTTACAGAACCAGATTCTGGGTTCACTGACAATCCAAAGCTGGCTTGGCTCACAGCTCCCTGGGGCTGAGCAATGGATTTCCAACTGTGGAGTAGCCGCAGAGTACCAAGCCAGCAGCTACCTCCCTACAGCCAAGAGAAGATGTTGCCTTCTTGTATTTCATCCTCTGAACAATTTGGGAAAAGTAACTTAGGCTATAAAACCAACTTGAAGATTAAATACAGCAGAGGACAGGTGACAGGCTTTGTTCTCCAGTACATCACTTGGAGACTAAAAATGGCATCATTTTCAAGTAAAGAAACTAAGAATGTAAGGAGGCAGGCAAACCCTGGAAGGGAAAAAATGCAATTTGGTGAGAAGCAGCCTCCACACCCAACCTAGAGAAAGGCAGATTTAAGTTAACATGCTTTTAAAAATACATTTCGTTCCCAAGTTCACTCAATCTCCTTATGGGCAGCCTTTGGGGAAAGCTCAGTGGAGATGATCAAAGAGATAGATTTTAACAGCTAGAAATTTCCATGCTTAAACTCGAGGGACAGGGTAGAGAAAGGGGAAAGAAGAATACTGGATTTCACTGTGGAGCACCTCTGGGAAGACAACTGTCACTTCCCTGCGGAAGTGTGGTCCGCAGTGGCTCAGCCCTGTCCCGGGCAGAGGGAGAAGGTGTCAATGTGAGGCTGTGTCCCCTGAGGGCCCAGCAGGGTGACCTACCCACGCAGAGGATGTTGAAGCAGAAGCCTTGCGACGTTGACTTGTTGACCAGCTGGTCCGGGAGGCTGTCGAAGCCCACGTGGCCAGACAGGGACAGGTTCCTGAGGTCATCGTTCTGTAAGACCCAGAAGAAAAGCATTTAACCCGGTTGCACCACCCCTGTCAGGGAAGAAGTCCTGTCAGAACCGCGTTAAGGACACAGAGGCCTTTGGGACACAGGACCTGTGTCTTAGGTTTTCGTCCCAAACACACTCTCCTTTTCCTTATATCCATCTCTGCTTGTGCGGCTCAGGAGCTAAAATGTCCCCAACTCCAAGGCAGGCAAACACCAGCACACTGGTTCTCCGTGCCTGTCACCAATAGACCATGATTCTTTACCAATATGCAACACCCAAATGCTGTTCTTAGGCCCCAGAACCCCATATCCCTAGGGTTATCCTAAGACTATTAGGCAGACACCTGGAGATGAGAGTGGAACACGGTCAGAGCTGTGAGCTGACCAGTTCCTGTTTAGTTACTGAAGCAGCTGAGGCCGCCTCCTCCATGTCCACTGCACAGCTACACAGCAGACACCAGCCAACCTCCCACTTCAGAACTTCCCCAGCAGCATGGGAAATTCCCCAGACTTCCCAGTGAGGCTAGCTCTCTCAAGAAGCACGCTGAGGAGTGACACAGGTTGTGATATGGCCCTGCTCGCAACTCCCAAAGCTATATTCCTGACAGACACCTGTGTAGGTGAGCAGAGAGCCAAGGTGGGGCTCTCCTTGGCTCAGTGTGCCAAAGGGAAGGAGCAGCTCTCACACTTGCTCTATCCTCCCAGGACGACAAGTGAAATGCCAATACTCTTGCCCTTTTCCTGCAACTCTTTGGCATGGCCACAGTAGGACACAGCTCAGATAGCAACAGTGCCTCTAGAGCAAGTTAAAACTCCTTCCAGCTTTTCCAGGCTTTGAGAGGAAGGGAATAAAGCGAGCATGCTGCTCTGCCATGCCTTGGTTTACAAATAACCTCCATCTGACACGAGGTGAGGAAGCAGGGCACCATTCCCAGCGTTTCCTGCGTGACCTACAAAGCCCCTGGTGCTGCCTCTGCATGTCCTCAGCAGGAAAAGAAGCCAGGCCAGGCCGCCCAGAGGTACCAGTCACCCCTCGTGATCCGCTCTCATCCTCGGCTGCTCGGGGGCTCGAGCTGACAACATCCAACACCCCAAAGCTGTTCTGTGGAGGGCAAGGGGGCGGCACAGACCTTGCAGAAAGGAGGTTTGAAACAACCCCCAGGTTGTATTTGGGACTTTCCCACAGCAGCTGTATGGCAATCCACAGAGAAGCTCAGAAAAGCAAGCTGGCCGAGTCACCTCTTCCCTGGCAAGTCACAAGTTATGCCAAGGTCCTGAGCACAGTACAACAAGCAAACAGAAATCCCCACAAACTTGGTAGACCTAGAGCAGCTCTGCAGTTATTTCACAACATTTTTCTCCTAAAGTTTATTGTCTTTAACTTGGAAGATACTAACCTTTCTCCAAACCCGAACACTTCCAATGGAGTCACTCCACCAAGGCCACAATAAATTACAGTCATGGGCAGGCTCAGCCTGATTTAAAGGTCCTGGAAGCACCACCTTCTTCCCACAGAATCAGTGGGCTTTTGACCAGGCATGGACAACTCTTTGGTAGTTAAAGAGAGAATCAGAAGCAGGGGAGGACTTCCCACTCTCTGCACAACTGCTGAGCAGCTCCACTTCCCTCCTCAAAACACAACAGACCAGCCACCAATTGCAGGGAGACACGAGTTACATCTGGGCAGAGTGTTGATGAAAACAGACTCAGACCTAAAGAAATACAAACATTCCTTGAGAAAAGCAACATCTCCAAGTGAAAATGTCTCAGTCTGTGCCAGGAGTCTGCCATGCTGACACACAGAGCCTGGCACCTGTGCTAGATACCTGAGCCCTCTCTTAGCATCTAAACCAGGCTTGTCTGTAGGAAAATGCCAATTTCCCAGCCTGTTCACATCCATCCCTCTCTGTATTGGGAGCTACTCACCAGCACCACACCACAGAAGCCTAAGGTGATTAAGAGATGCCACCTCCTTCTCTCAGGCTGGGTAAAGAAAAAACACACAGAAAGACCATCACCTCATTCACCCACAACAGGGATTTCCCTGGTAAAGACCCTGGGATTGATGTATGAAGTGAATGGGTTAAATTAAATATTTGTAGCATTAGTACTTTTTAAAACATGGTGGGCTTGGGTTTAAGATCAAGTGAAGGGAGCTCGGAGCAGATCCCGGAAAGCAGTAAGTGCCCATGACTCACAGGCTTCACACGAACTGGTGGGTGTTGAACATCTCTCAGCACAGCACCAGTATCTCTTTCCCTGATATATTTTGGGAAAGCAAGTACTGCCTCATCATCAGTTGCTCAGCAGGAACAGAAGTTAGACTCATCTCTTGCATCTGTGTCAGTTATTTTCGCTGCAGACCTTCTCTGGTTTATTTCCCTCCCCTTGCCTTTTTTTTTTCCTGCAAGTGGCAAACATCAACAGTGGAATAAACAAAAACTATCCCTTCACTTTGCAATGCCAAGTATTTTTCACAGGCTGTGCTGCACAACAGGAGACAAGAGTAGCCTGATATCTGCTCAAAACATCAAAACACTCGTGAAAAGATCAGAGGCCTGAGGCACAGGCAGAGATGAAACACAAACCCAAGCATCCACCTCCCCCACTGTTCCCAGGATGCAGCGCATCTCCCTGAGTAGAGCAGACACAGAAAATAGGTGCAGTTCCGCACAAGGATCACAGATACGCATTTTGGAGGAGTCAGGAGAGCCAAAGGAAGTTGATTTCTAAACCTCTCCTCCACACACAAACAAAGCCAGTCCTGCAGCATACAGATGGCCTTGGAAAGCTGACACATTTTCGGGGGAGTTGCAGGCTGCTCCCCTCCGGAGGAAAGAGGTGCACACACTGCATAACCACTCCACACTGCAGTCAGGCCTCTGCTCTTGCTCTCAGCTTTTCAATGGGATAGCTTTATCCACAAGGAAAGGAAGCCTCTGCTAAGGAGCAGCCAGCCTGATTGCTCGGGGTATCAGTAGCAGAGCAGGCAAGTGATTCACGCTTTTGGTCTGGCAGAACAGAAGTATTGTAACAACAAGGCGATGCTAAGTCAGATGGCCCTGCCTCTTCAGCTGTGAATTGCCATGACAAGCTCCTGAGCACAGTCAGTGGGCTGGGTCTGATCCCAACTGAGTCATCCCACTGAGAACTGGGCACCCCCAGCTGAAGAGCAGTCAAAGGCTGACATAGCTCCTGCTCCACCCCAGAGCCCCAGTGTGCACCAGCAAGCCCCGGGAATGCTACAAGCATTGATTTATTCCTCCTGCCACATGGCTCCTCTTCCAGAGGAAGTCAGCAGTGCTGCTCGGATGCTTCAGCCCAAGTGGAAAGGCATCTCATCACCCTGCCTCACTGCCTTCTTCCCAAACACATCCCCCATTTCCCCTCAGAAGATGAACAGAGCTCAGCACAACTCCTCCCTTTCCCCAGCACTGCACCTAAACATCCTGCTGGACTAGCACAACTTCTCAGGAGCCGCTCACAGAAACACAGTCCTAGGAGATGCCTCGGTAATCACAGACAAGTGGCAGTGTCTGAAGTACTGACCTCTTACAAGCACACTAAAGGAGTAACTGCTTGGCAAAAACACCTCTCCTTGCTCCCAGCTTCAGGATCCATGGACAAGATCAGCATGGGTAAAACTGCAGCTCCACAGACTCCTGGAGAGATCAGCCAGTTTGCACCAGATGTGCTGCTAGACTTGGGTGTCTGGATGTTCTCACAAGTCAGAGAGCTTAAGACATCCCAAAAGCAGTCTGTATTTTTAAATTCTTCCTTAAGACAGTCACGTCTCCTTTACTGAACCCCACATTACAGGCCATTGCTTCCCTCCCTCTTCCCATACAATCCATGAGCAGGAAGTGAATCTGAATGCCCAGAGCTATGTGCTAACCCCTACAAAAACCATGGAGTTAACATGAACAAACAAATGCTTGTTTCTTGGGAAAGATGCTGATCGCTTGACTTCTCTTTGCAGAGAGCCCTACAAGGCATCCCGCAGTCAATATTTCTTGGATCAACAACAACCTTCGAGCTGCTGTTATCACAGCTGCTGGTCTTAACTGCAGCAGGGGAAGGGAAGGGGTAAGTTAAGCAGAGACAGGCCCCCAGAGGCACAGCATCTACTACCTACCATCAGTATAAAGAGACTGATTGTCAGGAACCCACGTCCCAGTGCTCTTCATTTTAAGGGCGGAAAAAATGCCTTGCAAAAGACGAGAAAACATTTGCAGTCTCAGAACCCTGTCAAGGCTCTTTTAGATCTGTTTTTCTTCACACATAGCTCCTGGTGGCAATGGTTTCATAGGTCACGCAACGCTGTAATGGATGCTCTGTGGCAAACAGTGAATTTGCCTGGACAGGAATCAGTGAAGCTATATAAAACAATTCAGCTGATGAGGCACGTGCAAGGAGAGTCAGCTCATTCCTCCCAAGCCACAACGGCTTGGCAGAGCCAGCAGGAATAAAGGGAAAGTTATTCTCCTCGTTGGAGTCAGGAACAGTATGCCTGTGTGTGGATGGGTAGCTGGAGATAAAGGTGGATACTGTGTCACTCCTCCAGAGGCAGCACAAAGCAGAGCTGTGTCCTTATGCTTCCAAAAGTGTCTGGCAGCTGATGGGACATAAAGCAAAGCTGATCCTCTCCCGGGCAGGAAAAAAGCCTCCACTCCCAAAAGGCCAAGGGGAGTTCCACACGGACACCTGCACTCACTGTCCCAGTCTCCAGTCTGCTCTCCTTGCCCAGGACTGAAACCATGAAGGCGGCTATTCCCCAATCCAAGCAAGCTCCTGGCTGAGCCCCTTTTGCTTTAAGGCTGCTGGCAAAACATTCCCCTTGGGCCCCTCCTGGCCCACTGCTGCTGGCGGCTGGGGGTCAGCTTCACACGGCCTCCCAAGAGTTAAAGAAAACAAAAACGAGCCTCGAATTCAAGAGGGGAAAAAGGCTGGTATGCAAAATATTGAGCTCAACCCCAAATATGAAGCAAACGTTTAGTTATTTGAGGCCACACGACTTAGGAGGCACCTTTAAGAAATTCTAAAAGCTTTTATTGTTGTCAGCAGCTCAGACCAGCAACATTTTTGACCCATTACTAGGTCACATCATCTTAGATGCGGCATCCAAAGCCAGGGACCTCAGGGATAGTTTAGTCTGCTCAGATAAAAAAGCAGCTCAGGCAAGAGAAGTGAGCACAGAAGCAAAGAGTATCAGCAAGAGACAGATCTATCCCCCTCCCAGAGTTAAACCCGAGAGCTCGTGTCCCTGCCAGCAGGGCACCAAGTATTCCCAGTGTCTATGCCAGAGCCAAGTTCCCTGCTCCTTGAAACAGCACCCATAATTCCGTTCCCCTTCCTTATACAGGGTTAAGAGATGGTCAAACTCGTAACTGCTGGACAAATGAATTTATGAATAGTATGGGGAGAACGTGGAAAACAAGAACAACTCCCTTCCCCTCCTTGGCACGCAGGGATGCCAGAAGAAAAGTGCTGATAAGCAATCAATCAGGTAATCAGTTCATAAAGAGAGGAAGGACTTCTTGGCTGTTGTTTCAGGGTAAGATAACCATCAGTGTCACTAGCAGAGGAGGGGGAGTTCCTGTCTCCATGCTGCTGCTGGCTGGCTGCAGGCTCGGGCAGATGTCTACACAAGCTACTCAAGTCTGGGAGGTCCCTCCTTGTTTTTCTTCCCCGCTCCTTTCTTTTTTCCCCTTTTCTCTCAACAGGGAGAGCAGACCCCTGTGGAAGGCATGTTCTCATTCTGTACATTAATGTGTCAATCAAGCCATGAAGATTTGTGCCTCCCTCCCTGCCACCAACCCACCAGTGACTCACTGCCATAGCTATTGTCCCTGAGGGATGGACTGCAGGAAACCATCTTGATCTTCCTGGACAAAAGCTGGCACCAGCTGCAGCTGCTTAGGGACACACAGCTCCTCACTAGTCCCCTGCCCCAGCCCTCCAGCAACGTCTACAACAATAGCAAGGAGCCAGGTCTCTACTCCCAGTAATAGGGAACACTGTCAGCAGAGTTATGCCACGGCTGGCTCCCTTGTTCATTTAACAGGGAGGACACAAAAAGGCTCTCCCTGAATATGCTGGATTTTCCTTTTAATCCCCAAGAATCAGGGCAGCAGAAAATGTTATTTTGTGGGAGGAAGGCTGGAAGCAACTTGACCAACAAGGCACTGGGAAGCAGCAGATGGGGAGGGGCAGGTGTGGGACTCGTGCTGCCCCCCCTTGCAGAAAATACTGCTCTACAGATAAAATCTCATGGATCTGGGGAATCACCAGCCAAGGGAGGCTGCCAGTGAGACCAAGCAAGGGGCTCCCCCGAGCAGATGCCCCCAGAGACTTGGCGATGCTGGCCACACTTCCGCTGGCACAGGCAATAACACACAGGAGTGATGCTCTCTCCAGGGCTCGCTCCCTAAATGAAGGGCAGGATGACAGACGGAACAGCGAGCAGGCATCAACAAGCTGGCCCCTGCTCACGTGCAGCCCAACACACACCGAGCCTGCCAGAGGAAAAGCCAACGTGCCCCAATCCCAGCTCCCCCAGCACGGATGCCACACGGGATGGGAAGCAAAAGGCCCACCTCCCGGACATGCAGCACCAAATATCCTGGTTACCAGTGCTTGCAGCTTTGAGTGTTAGCCCCTGCCACACGGCAAGGACACGCTTCCTGCAGTCCATCAAGCCGCCGCTGCTCCTGCGCCTCCAGGGCACGCCGGCGGGGAAGTGAGAGGAACTGCTTACATTGGCAAGCTGCAGGAACTCGGCAGGAGCATGGAGGAAAAAGGATACAGTTGCATTCTTCTGGAAAGAGGGAAGTCAGCAAAATCTGACAATTCAGGAGAGGCTGCAGAGAGTGGGAACGAGCATTTGTCTTCAGGCAAAATGTTTGGCTAAAGGTCAGCACAAGCTCGCAGCACTCACAGTTCCATGTATGCCAAGAACTGACATAAAAGACATTTTCCTCCATAGGTTTCCAAAAACCACGGACCTTTCTATTTGGAGTAAAAGTGACTAATGCTTCTAACAGCCCCTGATGTCACAAACTGCTAACCAGCAAAAGAAAAAAAAACTGGACCTCGGGGATGATAAGGACCATATGTGCATTCCAGCAAGGCTTGTAAACTCACTGAAGGGAAAAGAAAGAAAAAAGGAGAGAGGAAGGAAGGCGGAAAAAAAAGACATAATGTGACAAACAAGAATGAAGATCCAAAGGCAGAGCCCAATGAGAACCAGATGCTCTCTGCTTCTCTGGCCAATCTCTCTCCTGACAGGAGGACGACGTGCAACTGCCTCTCTGACCGCCTGTGTGAGGCTGAGGGAATAAAATGGGAGCTGCTGCTCAGTGCCAGCTCCCCGCACCAACCCGCTCCACTCCTCCTGCTTCAGAAGACAGCGTGTGGTTTACTTCGATTCCCCTGCCCTTTGTTTTCTGCAGTGCCACACGCAGGGAAAGGCAAACCCACCCCCTTCAGCAACCCCAGCCATCCCCTCAGCCAGGCACAACGGAGAGAGCTGGAGGTTCCTTCACGTGAGCCCCTACCGAAACGCTGCACAGTGACATGACACCGAAGTCAGGCTGTGACTCCAGGACAGCTGACACCCGCGAGGACTGGAGTAGGTCCAGGCTTTGTTAGACATGAGAACGTGTCATCTTAAGAGTTAAAAACAACTCCGATCAGAAGGACAGAAGCCAGCTGGGAGACAGCAGGAAGGCTTGTTGCTATATGGCCATTAGCAATACTTTTCTCTCTTTCAGTTCTTTGCCCTTTTCCAGCCCTTCTGGTTGCACAGTCCCACACCACCACAGATACAGATACAGTCCAGCAAGGCAGCACAGAGGAAAAACCCAACAGCCATTTCCTTCTGTATTTCACTGTCATGCACTTAAAATAGCCTTGAAACAGCTGCACCACAGGCCGTTAAGTCATTGGATCCATACTTTGCTAAAAGCTGGAGGCACAGCCAGATATGGGACCTGACAGAGAGGGAAGGGTGATACACAAACTTGGCAAGATTCCCGTTATACCCACAGAGAGACCATTTGCAGGGAGCTCTCTGGGACACTGCCCCCAGGCACAAAAAGGTAGAATTAAGACAAATTTGGCAACAGAGCATCTTCACCCCATTGCCAGGTTTTCGTCCAACCTTCCCCAGTCTTCCACCAGCTCCAGTCCAGCTAGGGTTGTGAACACAACCAGAGCAAAAGAAGGATCTTGAGAAAGGAAACCAGCTCAAAGGGCTTGCTTGCAAAGTTGTAACAAGGCAGCACTGTTCCAATACCTGACTCAAATTATGGGCCACTGGGACACAAAAAGCAGCAGCTTTCCTTGAGGTGGGGAAGGCACAGCCCAGCAGGGCTGCCTCGCAGTTCCCTAACCCCATGCGTTCCTTCCTGAAAAGCTGCAGCCGCACATCAAGGGCACGTTTTGTCAGCTCCTATTCAACACGCTCCAGGACTGGAAGGTGCCCCAGATCGTGCTCTGGGTAATTAATTATCCCTGGGACTCACAAGCAGGATTCATGTTAATACTGTGCCCCCCCTGGCTTGCTCAGAGGCAGGTGGGGGACACCATGGCTGCCCGGCACACGGACACACTGCTGGTGTCTGCACAGACCCAATTCCCAAGTAGGGCACCAGAGCTGTGTCTATCAGAGCACACAGCTTCAGATCATTTATTTACTAGTTCTCTGGATTCTGGACTAAAGAGCCCAGATTTATCACAGTAGCTGTATTCACATCCTGCGGTAACACAGACGTACATACACACATGGCTTATCCCATGCCCAGGTACCACAGAAATGAGCATAAACCGGTCCTGACTTCAAACTAACCATCACCCAGCTCCTTGAAAAATCCCTTCTATGGCTTTTAGAGTCCAAACAAGTGCTACAAGATACACAGGAATTCCCCAGGGAGACTTTATTGGTCCAGCATTACCAAGGAAGTGTCAATCCAGTATCAACCGGATTGAAAGATCTGGCTCAGACCAGCTCTTCTTAAATTCATATGCAACGTGCACATGCATATACAGCACTAAGGTTGTTAAGTAAAAGGCCAGAGAAAACATCTTGGGTTTAGCCAAGTCCAGCATCAGCACTCTCACCAGCATACGTACGCTTGAGCGTGATTCCGACTAAGTAACCAGAAAACAACAAAGCAGGACAACCAGCTTTGAATGAGTTCATGGCATGGTCTAATATGCTGAATGTTGAGTCACAGAAATCACTTCTGCTTCAAAAAGGGAAACAGAACACACAGAGCCCCTTATGGCACACAGAGCTCTTCCAGGGCACCACACAAATAAGAAAAGGTCGGCAATCAATAAATATTGAAAATTACAAATACTGTTTGTCTTAGCGCACCGTTTTTCATCTTCAGCAAGAACGAAAGTGGAATTAAGTTGGACTGAACCTCCATGCAGAGGAAAAGGTGAAGGTTTACTTAATTATTTGGCTGACAGTTTTGGAAATATTAGTCCATAGACATTGAGTTCTTAACTGACTCAAAGCAATAAAGTTCCCCACTTGCCTTCACCAAGTCCTGGTTTTCCTGCCTTAAACAGGGAAAGCCAGTATTAAAGTTTTTATGAATAGGAGCAACTCTGTATTTCAACTGAACTGCTTCCTTCCCTCCACCTCACTAATCCCAAATTTTTGTGGTTACCTTGAAAGACTATGTTTCGTCTTTCCAAAAAACTTCACTGGCCAGAGTTCCTCCAGAGGAAAGGACATCTGATCCAGGCCTGCAGCACAGCCATAACACTGGGATTGTTAGGAGGAGATGGGACTAGAAGGCCATCCTACATCAGGTTTTTTATTCTCCTTGTGTTTTGCTGCACTGACAACTGCTACAGAAATGTCACATTTCTGGAGTCGATAGAGAGTGCAAGACAAAACATATTTCTCAGATGCAGACCACAGACAGAAATGTTCCCACAGTCCTCTCCATATCCATCACTTGCTAAGGGGCAGGACCACAAAGGCGTGTGATGGCCTCTACAATCCTGGTGATGCTCCAAGTCATAAAGAGTCCCTGGACAGGACACCGGCAGTTGCCCAACATACACTGCAAACCGCCTGAACTCCCTAAATGCATGGCTAAATAAACATTTGCAGCACCAGAAGAAAGGATTAACTCGCTACTCACAAGGAATCCAAGGATTAGCTTTACAGCTCCAGTTTTTGAGTTGTAGCAGAGATAAACCTTTCATTCCAGAGATTTAAACCAACTCCCAGAAGTATCAAGAGTCCCATGCTGCCCCACGCCTATGTTCTGGAGTTTATCTTGTTCCTCCCCACCCCCAAAAAGGGGTAAAGCTTTCCTTGCATTCCAGCTGCTGGGGACAAAGTAACACAGTGTGAAGGACTTGACAGAACAAGTCCCCACCACAGCACAGGCCACCAAGGTCTCTGACGCAGCACAGCCAAACTCCCTCCGGCAGCTGAACATCTCTGTCCTTCCCAAAACACATCCTCAGCCTCCCCTGCAAACACACCCCAGCAAGGAAATCCAAAGCCCATGGTGGCCTCCAAAGGCAGCTCAGGCAGCACCATCACCCTACAAGAAAAGGGTTTTTCCACAGATGAGCCTGGGAACTCCATGCAGTGGGGATCCATCTTCCCCTCAATTACAGGCAACAACACCCAACATCAGGCTTGTCCAAGAACAAGATTCTTTTGCAGGGACCTCTTTTCCAAACACCCCTATTACTATTACTGAGGCAGGAATTCCTGGGGAAGAAAACAAAAAATGTCATTGGTGCAAATGGGGTTTTATTTTAAAGGCAGTGAGGACACAGCTGAGCAGATGCAGCAGGGTCTGAGCTGTGTGAGCACAGCTTCCACCCCAGGGCTGGATCCCAGCAAGAGACAGCGTGCACAGCGCTGGCAAATGGCAATGTCACAGCATCAGGGATTGCAAGCAGGTTTAGAGCAGATTTATTAGTGTAATCCTAATAATGCAAATAAAGTCAGATGCAAAACTGGCATAAGTTGCTACTTATGAAAAAGCCTCCCCATGCCCTCCCCCCCTTCATCAATGTCTGTTACTAAAGCACAAGCCTGTACAGCCACCCTTTTCCTCCTTCCTCACAGCAAGGGCTTTGGAGGCTCCAGTGACACCCCCAAGTCCCACTCCCACACTTCTCCTCATGTCAGTAGGTTCAGATGCTTCCAGCGCCCAAACCTTCAGCCAACTGGTATGTTTCCATAAGCTTAGCTTTTGCTGGTGAACAATTTTCCTTTCTGCTCTAGAAAAAGGGACATACATAGCCCAAAACAACAAAAAAAAAAAAGCGCCACCAAAAGACCCAACAATGGGTACAGTGTCTAAATGTACAGCACAAGGAAAAAATATTTTCCTTTTGGCTGTTGCTAAGTTTTACTAACACTATTATTTGAACATCTACATGTAGAAAACAACAATTCCTAAAGGCAAGTACTAACAGTCTTGCTATACTACATTAGTGGCTACCTTCCAGATACTAATTAAATGCATCCTGTAACAATAAAATTCTCTTTGGACTTAAAAATAATTCCAAAGACTTGATCTAAAACCTACTATCAGCTTCATGTTTAGCGTGTTCCCCCCACATTAGTTCCAGAACCAGACTTCCCACAGCTGCTACTTCTTCCCAAGTTCTCCATCCCAACACAGTCTCTGGCAGAGCTGCATGTTCAGTGAGCTCGTGGTATGTGTCAAATCTCCAGAACATTAGAGGATTATGTTGCATTTCGACCTGTCCACTGGAACAATGGGCATTTGTTACAAAAGGGGCACCAAACAGTCACTTACACACACAGCAGAAGCAACACTTGGCCAGGAAGCGTGAGGGAAGATGTTTTCACGGCTAGCAAAGGGACAAGCTCCATGAGGAGAACAAGTTATCCAGCAGGCAGGCAGCTGCTCAGAGGCAAGCACTGCTCTATCAAGCAAGACCAAGGCTAGAGGCCTAAAGTGCAAAGAAATGCCAGGTAACACAGATCAAGTACAGCAAATCTCCTTGGAGCGTTCTGTAATTATCTCAAATCCACAAAGATCCTCACAGGTAAGTGGTGCATATCAACTTCTGCAGAGTGAAGTTGCAAAGGGTAGCTGTAGTCTAAGGGTCCTGACAGCTGTGAGGATACACTCTGTCATTAAAACCAGACTTCAGATATCTTTTCAGCCCTGCCACAGAGCAGATGGATAAGCAGAGAGCAAATAAACCACAGTTAGTGGGAGGCAGGCACTGATCCTGCCCTATGCACCGTCAAAGGCTTCCCATCTGCGTTCCAAGGCTCCCAAACACCTTTGTGAGCCAGACCTTTGGCTTTTGGTATCTCAGTCATCCTCCGGCTGCAGTGTCGCGACAGTTTAATTAAAAGCAGGAGCCTGAAAAGCTGGAAAGAGGCCGGGAACGCTGCTGGGTTCACATCTGGCTCTGGAGTCTGGTGCCGAGGAAAGGCGTCCATTCCTTCGGCTGCAGAAAAAGCGCCCGACACCAGCTCCAAGCCAGGGGACAGATCTGTAGTGGGACAGAGCTGCCCTGGGGCTGCAAGATCAAGTGATCTGGCACAGGCCCAGACAGTCCAATTACCTGGAAGAGGGAAACTGTCCTGCCAAACAACAAAGATGCTGCTAAGGCTCCTTGGGAAAAGCCCAGAGCTAAAAAGATCTCCCCATGCTGCTCCCCACTTCTTGTTTGGTGCATGCAGCAGACACATATTTAATGCATTTCTGCTACTTTGGAGTGTCCTGCCCAGAGCCCAGTGCAGCTCTGCACAAGGGCCAGGCTTCAGGAACTAAGTGGGACACTTCCAAACATTACCCTGTGCTAATCCAATGTTATTTTTCCCACAGCAGCCTGCTGCTCACAAGACCGTTGGCAGAGATTTGCAAACCACTGGCATTCACCCACATTCTCTGGAATCGTGTCCTTCCAAATTCATAAATTATTCCATACGCAGGCTGCTGCAACATCCATTAGCTGTTGGAGGAGTCCTACTAGAAGGTTAACCTGGAGCCAGTATCCACCCCCACAGATTAATTAATGATGGCCACCACATTCTGCTTCGACTGTCCACCCCAGACACTTTTGCACTTTGAAGGGAAAGCAGAAGCAGCTGGACTCAGATTTAATTTTAACTTCTGCCCACCTGTCAAGACTTGTGCTGCAGCAACCATGCCACTGCTTGTAAGAGAGCGGTGTTAAATGAAACCCACACTTCCAGTGTTATTCCCCCATACACCCCAAAAGCAAACAGACTGAATTCTCTGGAATACTACACTTCTGGACAGTCCAGCTGCTCGGATTTCTCCAGAACAGTCAAGGTAAACTCAATCCAAAGTCTTGCAACCTTGTGAGTACAGATGATACATATTGCACTGCTCTTGGTTCAAATCCACAGCTCAAGGACAGCTTCTGGAACCATTTTGCAAGGGTGTTTCTCTGAATAACAACAATAAGCAAGAGGATGTGCCATTGGCTTGCACCTCCCGCAGTTACTTTACACTGTAGCTTTTAATGCTCACAGTACTCGGATTTCTCATCCCCTTTTTCCCCTCAACTCCTCTTTTTCCCTGGAAGCACCAGGACAGGCAGTAGGACATGTCAGATATCCCTCCATCAGCAAAGCCCTGGGTTGTTCAGCCTGGCCGAGTCGCCGTGCCAGCGCACAGCACACGGCAACTGAGCACGCGTCCTGCATGGAGCGAGAACGACTGTGACAGATGAGCAGGCTCCGCTGAACCGGGCTCAGCTCCTGCAGCAGCCAGGCTGTAAAGACCTGACAGAGCAGGTAAATCCTGTCACAAATTTATGGAGCCAAACCTAAGGATTCGGGAAGACAAACACACCCGAAGGCAAATTAAGCCTGCTCCAAGCAAGCGCTTCCTGCAGAGGTCTAGGGAAGATTAGTTCACATGAAGGAGCTTCTTGCTCTGACACGCTCTCTAACTCCAAGTGCTGCAGACCTGCCTATCCCAAAACTGGGGCACAGTTCCCATGTGTGGTGCACGTTTTTGCCCTTGGCTCGAGTTATTTAATGAGATACCAAAGCGAGGGATCTGCTGCTGCATATTCTTTATTAAGATTGCAGTCTCCACCTCCACGTTGCTCAAAGCAGGAGGTGATGCACGAAGCCCCAAGCAGCCCTGCCTGGGTTGCTCATATCCCAGAGCAGCTGGGGTCTGACAGATAAGTACCTGCTTAGGAACTTGGGAAGCCTTCAGAAAGGAGGACTAATGCCCAACTCTTCCTCCCACGGCTGTCCAGGTGAAGGAGCTGGGTCTGTACATGCAGCACGAGGGCTCCCACGTCACACACCAGCACAGCTCAAGAGCCTGTGCCTGCACCTGGCCAGCAGCGCATGCCGACCCCAGGAGAGTCAGCCCAGGCTGGAGCAGCCCTTCCTTGGGCGCTTGATGTACTAATTCACATTTTCTCAGGTCATGCAGTAGCCCCTGAGGGTGCAAATTGGAGCATAAACCTCAAGAGCTAGCTTGCACAACCTTCCTACTTACACAGTACTCAGGAGGATGGCACGCATCCAGCCATCTCCATCCTCCTTCCTTCCATCCGGCACCACTGAACTCTAGACGCTAGGCCACAATTGTCCTCTGCAAGGCACTGCACCAAAACAAGAATATGAGGCTCCAGCCCTGAGCAGCTTCCAACTGCCAAGACATTTCAGCACACATAGCTCAGAAAAAGATACATTTGCCACAGTGTGGATACTGACAACATCCACACACTGTTCCCTTGGGACTCCTTACTGTGTATTTTACATAGGGACCAACCACCTACTTCATGCCAGAAACATTTTCTAGCCCGTGTGAACTTTATAGTTCCCTTCAAACTGAAACCAGGACAGCACGTAAACTGTATCACAGCTAGCCTGGATTTATACTTCTGGCTTTCTGGCTCAACCCACTGGAAGAAATCAACAGGTTACTTGGTTAGGTTATGAAAAAATACTGCTTTCCTCAGGTTATATCAAAATGCTGTAAAGCACATGCCACTGGAAAAAATTCTTTTCTGAGCTCCATTCCTGGCAAGGCTAAACCTAGAGGAAATGTAGCTGTGTTCAGTAACAGACAGGAGTCACATGGCAACCCACGATTTCAAATAATGTTTTGTTTAAGCAACAAAACACCTCTGGCTTTGTGTTTAAACGGTTCTGGCCTACACCAGAGAAATTAAGCATCTCTTAGGAATGCTCTATGTAAAATTGCCCTCAATTGCATTCACATAAACCCCGAGAAACAAGGTCAGAGTTACTCACACTGCTCACCTTTAAACCCTTCCTCCTTATTGTTACATCTCCTTGAAAACACAATTTGCATATTACCCTATTTGAATAGTTATTTTCTTGAAGGTGGTTTTAATTAAAAGCATTAATCTGGTAATGCCTCTGTGCCACAAGAGTTCACTCGATTTGGAGCAACAGGGTGAGGTCTGCAAAGGTGACTATGGTGTGCTACTAATTCACTGATCACAGCTTGGCACCTCACAAAGCAAGGACGGGAATTATCTCCCGCTTTACAGACGCAGCAGACAAAGGCACACACCAAGACAAAGGCATTTGCCCAAGACCACACACCAAATCAGAGGCCGAAACACTTGCAGCGTGTCAGCCACACAAGCCCTAATCTGCTCTAATAATTAATAATTGCTCAACTCCAAATGCTGAATAGCAGGAGTGCTTTCCAGACGGGTGAATATTCAGCTACCTGGAAACACACAACCCGAGGTCCCCTGACAGTACTACTCAATCAAGTATCAGAAACCGACGTGAATCGTTCCAATTGTTCAGTGACCATCAACTGTGCGTCCCAGAAGGGAAGGCATTTCTCTGAAAAGTTGTTTGTTTTTTTACTTTCAGCCAGGTTCTTTCTAACTCAGAGCATCAGGAGAGTTTACCACAGCTTTGCTGCAGAGCTGCCCCAGAGCCCAAGCACACAATTCTTCCATGAAGGCTCTCCCCAGCACGGAACAGCTCTCAGATCTGGTGCCACTTTCTGCCTCCACCGGACACCAGGGACCTGTGCTGCAATCACCAAACCCTTCCCTTTCCCACAAGGCTGAGCCAGGCCTGCAAGAAAGGCAGGAGCATGCAAGGGCTCACTTGAAGATGGAAAGATTTAAGGGAGCAGGGGAAGAAAAGAACTGACAAAAATGAGGTCAAATGCTCCTGAAAAATGCCAATTACTTTATACATAGCGAAAGCACTCTGATATAATTTAATCTCAGCTTGCCATTGTCAGATATTAGCTGAAATTCCCTGCTTTGCTCTGACTGCCATATTAAAGTGCCATGTATTTAATATTAATGAGGCAGATGAAACAGAATGAGACTAGGCTGGCATTTTCTGTGATAAAAGACAACTTGTGGCAGAAAAGCATTCATTTAAAAGCACTAGGGATTTTTCTTGGCTTGGAAATTACATACAAGATACAGGAAACCAACAAAACCCTTCCTGAATGTAACTAAAAATCTTAATCTTCTGATTCTATAGGCTAACAAAGGCATAATGGTTGACTGGTTGTTTCTTCTGCTTAAAAAAACCCCACAATAGCAGCAAGTTGAGTTACCTGGCCAGAATTATGGGAAGCTTTGGATAAACTGCTGAAACAGGATTTGAAACAGTACTTCCCCCCCGCCCCCCTCCAGTGTCCATACCCTTTTGCTTACACTCAGGCAAAAAAAATCTCAGAGCTCAGAACTCTGACTGCCCAAAAACGTAAAGGCATAATGAGGCCTGCCATAGGCCAACCTGGACACGAAACAGATTTGAGGGAGGAAAAAGCAGCAGCCGACGGATGCGGTGGTGGTGTGATTTGTCACCAGACGATATCGCAAAATCCCTGCTCCTCTTGGGGTCTTGACATGAAGATTTGAGGACTGTGCATATGTTCAGTCCCAGATGGCTGCGTTAAGCCTTATAATCACTCCCAGCATTTACAGTGAGCAATACCTGCTCGCAGTATGACAGCCTAATCTTTCAGCTGTAAAAGCCCAGAATAAATGAGCACTGCTTCCAATTATTTAATTCAACAGTTTCTGACAATACCAGCCTTGACACCTCAAACTAGGAAAAAAACAACAACAAAGACTATTGATTTCACATTAGCCATACTGTTTCTATGCTCATTGCACAGATATCCAAGAAATGTAACCCCACCAATTAAAACTAAAGGAGACAACAGAGAAAAGAAAAATCTTTAATCATAGATGAAGCGAGAAAAGGAAAATCCAACTACATTTACGCACAACCTCTTTACTGGCAACCCTGTACATTTCCTAGACACACCCAGGCGATGTGGGGAAATCCATGTTCTTGCAGGGAGATGCCAGGAATGACTGTCAGTCATAACCTGGTACCTTCACCTTTCCAGGCTGCAAGTTTCTCACTTCCAAGCTAGTCTGTTGCCTGCCAAATTTTGTCCCAGAAAAATTAAGCAAGGACCATCAGCCTGACATTGTTCATTCATCTGAAGGCTGCCAAAAGCTTCCAGGCTGACTCAGATCAGAGGAGAAGGGTTTACATGGGGGCTGAAAGGAGATGATTTGTGTGCTTCAAAACACAAAGATGTGCCTGTGGCTACAGGTGGGAACCTCTGTCTGTAAGGCTAAAAGCAGCCCTGCAATTCCACCTCTCCTGCAGCTCACACTCTCGTATTCCTTGAGAACCACGCTCTCTGCGCTACCCGGCAGAAGAGGGAGCCACAAGCTCGCAGGGTCACCCAGCAAGCCATCCACCCAACCTGATCCTTTCACCTTCTCTACAGACAAAAACAGAGCTGCCACCACCAGACTCCCACAAACTTAATTCAAGCCAAGTTCATGTGCTTACACAAAATACCTTGCACACTTGGTGCATTCAACACATCTGGCAAGTAAGTTCTGTCGAGTCTTTTGCTTCCACAGGACGTTGTACTTCACTTTGCACCCAGTGAAGCAACCAGTGAAACACCCAGACTTGGCAGAACACCTTCAGATGCACAGACAGCCCCGAACGGTCCAGCAAGGCACTTAAAAAGATCCCGCTCAGCAGTCAAAACAGTTCCTCACTTCCACACCCAGCACGTGAGAGAGGTTAATTTAATTCCTGAATGAAAGACATGAGAGGCATGCAGATTTCCAGGAACAATTTATATTAGAACTACTGCTGTGCACAGGAATCAGTTCTCAGGAGCCGCTGGCAAAGCGGGCAACAACTGTGGCAAAACCAAAGTGTTTTTAAACCAAGTCTTTTTCTATTAGCTTGTGCCAAGTATTCATGAGCAGATCTGGTAAAGAAATAACCCACAATTACAGTACTTCAATAACATATTTCCAGCAGCTAGATCCCATCTAAAAAATAAATTCAGAAAGAGAAACTCAAATTAGACAACAGAAAGATCTAAAGAAGCTGTAAGCTCAGATGGAAGAAAGCACCAACTCCCCAAACACAGTAGCAGTCTGCTCTTTGACAGCACCTTATGTGGGATGCTACTACAGAAAATAAAAACCTTAAGCCCGCAAGAAAAGATGCAGCTTCTTCCTATTTTCAGACACTTCAGGAGCTCTAATTGCTAATTCAGATCCTAAGACTATGTCGCCAAAAACACGGGCACAGCCTGTATTTTTAAGTAAGGAGTCCCAAAGATAGCTCAAGACTCATAAATCACAGAGCTCAGCAAAATAACTGTACTACCAGGGAAAGGCAGTAATGGCCTTTGGACTGCAGCTTGTGCCAGCAGAGCACCACTTACATGGGATGAGCAGAGCACTCCAGAGAGGAAGAAAGCTTCCAGAAGGGCTGGGTAGTGCTAAAGGAAAACCATAGGGAGCTGTTCTTCCTTCTTGTGGCTCTTCCTTCAGCAACTCATGCATGGCCAAGTGGACCTTGCCTACACCCACGTTCATCACACCTGCCCAAGCTGTGGACGAGAACAGTTCTGGCAACACAAGTCCTGGCCCACATACATCTAAACCAGGCACCATGGTGCAGAGGATGGGGAAAGGCATCCAGATGGGATGAAGCAGCCAAGAAGGAGTATCTCTTATTCCCACTGCACAATGGATGCAAACAAGTAATTACACTTCATGGAGCAAAAACAACATTTGGGATAAATTTTTGTTAACACTGTTGCTATCTAAGAGAGCAAGACCCCAAAGTTGGTTCTGTGTCTCTGCTCCAGAGCCTCCTCCAGCAGCATCAGTGCTGAATTCTCCCCGTGCCGTGGTGTTTGTCTGAACCATTATTACGCATCACTTACTCCAGTAGGCTGGAGAGCTGCTCACAGAGCTGGAAGCGAAGGCAGCTACACAGTGTACCTAAAAAAAGCTTTGAGTACTATTGGGAGGCTTTTTTTGTTTATTTTCACATCACCTGGTTGCGTCCAACTGTTCTACACTGAAGCTGCTTCAGTATCTTTTCCTGGAAGAGCCCCTGTAGCTCACAGGACTGAAGCTGGAGCCAAACCACGCCAAGGGCAAGGCTGGATGAGACTGCAGCGTTTGCCAAGCCAACAGAAGACCCTGTGCCCTTGGCATCTCTCCTGCCAAGCAAGCACTGAGCAGCCTCATGCCCATGCTCCCAGAATCACCTTGAAAGGAACAGCCATAGAAGGGCCACAGGAGAAGCAACAACCCTCAGATGGCTTCAGAGTGGACGGCCAGCCAGGAAAGCTCTCTCTCTCTCAGGCTACAGGCGTGGGAGGGGGACATATAAAACATGCCTCAGCTCTGAGTAAATATTCTCATTTCTCAGATTCATGCTGCTTACTTCATCAATCCCCATCATTATTTTAGGGGTCTTACTCAGGCACTAAAAGTGCCTCCCCATCATCTCACCTACACAAAGTGAGGACTTTCCAACCATCTCTACCAGATCCTGACTCCAGCTCAGCTCATTCACACTGGGAAAGCTATAGGTCCTGAGCATGTGGTGGGCCGGGCACACAACCTGCCCCGTGACTGAGGCTGTGCTGAAATGAAAGCAAGGAGGAGGCAGGTTCCCACCATTGTTAACATCAACAGGAGCAGCAAGAATTGTCTGAAAGAATTTCCTACTGCAAACAAGGCACCGAGGTGAATAAAGGAAACAAAAAGGTCACAAACTAAACTACAGTCCTCTGTGCACCACCCAGGGCCACTTCCTTGGTGCAGACAGCTGAGCCAGGCCAGGCCCAAAAGCCCCACTTGGCAGCAGCAGGCAAGGAAGCCAAACCCTGTGCCCTGGCCACCTCAGCAGTGCCACTCACACCGACAGCACCACCACATTCACCGTGAGGAGAGCCTGCAGCCCCGCGATGCAGAAACATGGGGTAACCCCCTGCCCTGGTGCGCATCTCTTGTTCCAGCGGTCATGGTGGCCCCGTGGCACCCAGCAGCACACACATGTGGCTCTCCAAAGGTGCTGTCCTCAGCTCCTGCTGACCCCAGTGGGTGTCAGCAAATCTGCTGCTCAAAGACAAAGCAGAGGCTTCAGCCCCGCTCTGCCTTCCCATCTCCATCTCCTTCCTTCCCTCCATGGAAACCAGCAGGATCTCATTACCAAGTACTTTTAAAACAGACTGAAGAATACACTGTGCTGTTTTTATCTCTCTGATAATGTTTTCTATGGTTCCCATGTAAAATCTGCATTCCAGCTTCATTTTCCCTCAGTTTTTGTTAGACTTGGAGAAGGGGGTACACCAATGTATACTCGAGTGAACACGAGTCTCACTCCTGTAACACAACCAAGCTCTGGTTCTGTAAACATTTCGGATAAACACGTAACGAGAGGGGTAGGTAGGCCAGAGCCCTCTTCCATGCTCTGATCTACTAGAGAAACCATCCGACACTGGTCAAGACGCTGCGAATTAATCCAAGAGGAAGAAAAGTGTCCCCTATACAGCACATCTGAAGCACAGTTCCAGAGCACAGTTTCCAGACTGGAAGTGGCTTATCTCACACTGAGCCCAGATGACCATAGCATCCTCCCAGCCTGGTGCATGTTTAACCACAGGCATGGCTTTCATCAGCTGAGAGCTCCCACGGCAGCTCCCAGCACCAATCCTGCCAAAACGTTGCTTATGCATGCCTTTACATTTGCATGCCGAGATCAGTCTCCATTAAGTCAAATGAAATTACAGGCAGCACATTACACATGTGCCTCCACATCTGTGGGATCAGGGCCTTAAAAAGAAAGCCGCCCATCCTACCAAAACACGCCCTGCTCAGCTACAATTAAACACAGACACTTCAGAGCAGTTTGCTGAAGTTATTTTTAATGCATACTTTTACAATTAACATAATGTCATATCCTGCCAGGATGTAAAAGGTTGTGACTCAGGAATGTTATCATCGTTTTAACTCAAACTGACTCGCTTTTGGTTTCATTCCTTTCCTCTTTCTTTCCCCCTTCCTTTAATTCTCCCTCCAACAAGATGCATGCCACTCACGGCTCAACTTAATCATATTTTGTAAGAAAGTGGGAAAGGCAAATGTTCACCAGTCTTGCCTTGCTCTAGCATATAATTAACTATTTCTTCCAACTCCCTGCCACCCTCCCAGCAGCACAACAGCAGCATGCAAAGTGGGAGCAGAGAGGATTAGCTAAGGAGATACACAAGACAGAACATCCCCAACATCTCTTGAACGCCAGCCCACTGTCCTTTCTTCTCTTATCACCTCCAGATAAAACAACTCCCTTGTCTGATTCCGGAGGATGGAGGGTCTGCCCACCAGCTGCTTGTGAGGAAGCCGAGTACCCTCCTCCTTCCCTCTCCCACACACACATGCTTCTCATGCTGAAGGATGCTTTATCCTGCGCTCAGTCCCACTGGACTGGACTCAGCAGTCCACAGACAAGAATTCGGTTTAAATGGTGCAAAATCCTTTGTGGATGTCATTCTGGGATGGCCCACGGACTTGGACTAACCAAAAAAACCCAAGAGGCTCAGTAGCAGCACCAGTTTAACATAATAACAAAACAAAAAAAACAAAAAAAAAAAAAACAAAAAAAAAAAAAAAAAAACACCAAAAAAACAAACAAACAAAAAGCGCCAAACACATCCACAAGAACAATTAGCAATCACGTCTTGCAATAAACCACGTTCCTGAGCCTATTCATGCTGCAAAGTCACTGCTCCACACAAAGCCAAAAGGCTCTGCTTGGCAATACCCTTCAGCTTGCCCTAAAAAACCATCTGAAGCCGTGATTTCAATGCATATCCTTACACTGAAAGACAAACTTCAATTTCCAAGCATGCTTTAGACCTTAAGATCAAGGAAACATTTCAGAAGAAGCTTTACAAATGGCTGCTATAATTTATAGGTATTCTGTTAAGAAACATCAGCTCTTATTTCGCTTAGTAGCATAACTTCCCCACCTCCAGTAACACCATTAACCCCATCTCCATACATTTGCTTTGCCACATCAGAGGAACCATACAGCCCCGCAGACCCATAAGCACATAATAAACGCTAAAAGAAACTTGTCTCATCCTGGTCACATCTTGAGCGCAGACCATTTTCTTCTTTTGAGAGGGAATCATATTCAAGTCCTCCACTCGTGGGCAACATCTATGTTACTCCCAAGCACTGAAAAAGTTCCCGGGAAGTCGATCAAAGCTCTCCCCCGGCCGACGATGCACTAAAGTGCATTCAGTCTGGTCACGGTGGAGTTTCATTCACGTTTCTGCAAGCTGGATGCAAGAGAGACTTGCTTTTCTTTTTTGGCATCTTTTGGGTTTTGTGGGTTTGGGGTTTTTTTAATTTCTCCCTGAGAAAGGGAAATCTTTTGTCTTTCTCGACACGAACGTAAAAACCCTCCCGGCCACCAGATCCCCAGAAAAAACGGTCACGCTGGAAAATGCAGGACACGCGTGCCACTCGGAAGACTTCCATGCCGGGACTGCCGA
>VZRQ01011123.1:259950-414793 GCA_013397975.1 Machaerirhynchus nigripectus
CCGCAGCCGCCCCCGTACCGCACCCAGCCGCTGTCCTCGGGCCCCTGGGCGCTTCGCCCCGGCGGCACAGCGTGTCCCCGGCCCCCGGCGCCGTCGTCGGGTCCTGGGGCGCTGTCCCCCGCTGTGCCGCCCCGGTCTCTATCACCGCCGCTGCCTGCCGCCGGGCTGCCCTCTGCCAGACCGTCCCGGTCCCGGACGCCACCACTGCCACTGGGCCCGGAGATGCCGCCTCCCTACAGGTTGCCTCAGCCCCGATCTCCGCCGCAGCCCGCGACCGGGATGCCCTTACTGAAGGCCCCACAGCCCTCAGCAAGCCCTGGGAGGCGACCCCCCGCCGGACCCATCCAGTCCCCGCTGCTGTCATTGGGCCCCAGGGCGCTGTCGCCCCCCGACCTGCCGCCATCCCGGTCCCTGCCATTGTTGTCCCCCACCGACCTGCCCCCGTCCCGATCCTTGCCGTTGCTGTCCGCCTCGGAGGTGCTGCCCCTGTCGCGGTCCCTGCAGGCACTCCCTGCCAGCCCCTCCTCATCCCCACTGCTTTTATCAGGCCCTGAGGTGCTTCCCTCCACCAGGCTGCCCACATCGCAGTCCAGGTCCCTGCAGCAGCTCCCCACCAGGCCATCTCCAGACTTGCCGAGGGGATCCAGGGGGCTGACCCCCAAGGGACCAACCCAACCTCAAGTCCTGCGGCTGTACCCATGCCAAAGCCTGACACTGCCATCAGGTCCTGGGATCCTGCCCCCCACCAGGCCACCCCCACCACAATCCCTACCACAGTCCCCCACTCTGCCATTCCCACCCTGCTCTCTGCAGCCATCCCTTGCCAGGTCACCCCCATCCCAGTCCTTGCTGCCAGCACCGGACCCCGCAGTGCCCCAAGCCCCAGAGAGCCAGTCCCCAGCACCGCTGCCTGTTTTCCAGAGCATCAGGCGCCAGCTAGCTTTGTCAGAGGTTCAGGGCACCCACCCCTCACTGCACGATGACCGTGGGCAGCAGCCCCGCTCCGTGCTCTCCAAGAGCTCCCCTAGGAATGCCGCAGGCCGGGGGCCGTTGGTGCCGCTGGGACAGCGGGAGCACGCCTGGCTGGTGGCAATGTCAGCGGGCTGCTGGGCTCAGGTGCGGGGACTGTTTCTAGAAGAGCCTGAACTGGCCCTGCAGAGGGACTTCATATCAGGCTTCACGGTCCTTCACTGGCTGGCCAAGCACGGCGACGGGCCGGGCCTGCAGGAGCTGGCAGCGGCGGCGCGGCAAATTGGGCTGGCCCTGGACGTGGACGCCCGCTCGGGCTGCGGGTACACGCCGCTGCACCTGGCTGCCATACACGGCCACCAGCTTGTCATCAAGGTGCTGGTGCTGCAGCTGGGGTGCCAGGTGCAAGTGCGGGACGGCAGCGGGCGCCGGCCCTGGGAGTACCTGGGCAGCTCCACCTCAGGGGAGATCTGGCAGCTCCTGGAGGCACCCCGTGGCACAATCATGTTCCCCACGCAGCCCCTGGCCCGCAGCGTGTCCTCTGTCAGCAAGGTCTCGCCATCCACTGGCAGGGCAGCACTGCCTGCCTGCCTCAGGGTGCAGCTCGGCCGTGGGGCAGTGTCCCACCAATCCGGCAGCGACAGTGACTGAGACAGCTCTCTGGCATTCCCTGCCAGTGGAGATGGGACCTTGGTGACCACCCTGCGAGAGGAAGCCATGCAGGCAGAACAAAAGCTGTGAAACAGACTGAACCTATTGAAGAATGTACTTTTAAATTATTCCAATGAACTGTTGTCTGAACCTCTCTGCCCTCCCTCCCATTTCTTGTTTTTCTACCAGTGAAAGGATGCAGTAACTCTGCTGGAAGCAGGCAGAAGCCTTGGGAGGCAAGTCCTCTGCAGCCCACAGGGCCAGTACCAGCTGCTGGGTGCAGCCACAATCACCAGCATTAGTGGGACCACAGTTTTGGGGTGAGGCTCAAGTCTGGCCCCAATCAGGGTAGAGCACTTGCTTTTGCTGACAGTGACAGACTGTTATTGGTCCTGGGGTTTGCAAAACACTTGTTTACACCACCTAAATTCCGGGGAGTAGTAAAACTGCATCCCTTTTAAAATCACAGCAGATTAAGGATGAGTCCCTCTTTTAAAAATGTAGCTGATCAAGATCCAGCCTTCCAGCAAGAGTCTTCAGAGAGTGACTGACTGTGGCAGAGGGCAGCAGTGGGAGAACCCCGGTAGGGGAGGGTGTTTCCCAGGCCACCATGCCCACCAGCCCATGCTGAAAGGAATGCAGGGCAGCACCACAGCCCTGCTCCCATCCACAGCTGCCTGGGGCTGCCCAGCTGCATCCCTGATGCTCCCTCATTCCTGCACCTCCAGTTGCTCTCCTCACACCACAGGATTAGGAAGTGGTACCCTTGTTGCGGCTAGAGCCCTGTTCCCACGCCTTGGGACGGAAAGCATTGCGGCAGGATTCTGTGCTGGGCAGAAAAGGAGCTGTGCTGTGTACAGGTCTCAACCTTGCAGAGGGAAAGCTGTTTCATAACCAGAGCTGCATTTTCCCAGAGACCCCAGCCCTAAACTGCCTGTTAGGTGTTTATGTGATGGGGACAGGTGGGACTGGGGGGCCAAGTGCAATCAAGAGATGTCCAGCGGAGTAATTCCTCAGAATTTACAAAAAAACAAACTGTCTTTAGGAATCTCAATGGACTATGTGGGTCCTATAATGTACTCTGCTCTCTGGTTTAGCCTGAATGAGCTTCTAAAGTGTCAGAAATTACAAGTTAATCTTGCACCTAATCCGTCTCTCCTACAGACCCTCTATGGAGGCAGGAAGAGAGCTAAGGTACATGAGACAGGGATCCATTGCTGCCAGGTTGATGCTCCTGCTCCTGGGTGACCCCAGGTGTTAGGAACAGTGAAACTGGGACTGCTGGTTCAGCCTCAGTGGGAGGCTTTGGGTCAGACCAGAGCAGTAGGTGGGACTGCTCATGCATTTGAGGCATGTGTGTGAATGCCTGCAGTTTCGGGGAGGAACGGGAACGAGGGCAGCAGAACCTGACCCTTGCATAACACTCATGCCAGGGAATGCCTCGAGTCCTTGCTCAAGCACTAATTGAGGTCTCCGCTTTGCTTGGGGTTTATTTGAGGGAGGAACTCCTTCCTGCAGAAGGGAAGCTAATCTGCCTGACTCTCAGGCCACAAAAGGTTGTGGCCTTTTCCCAGGCTGGTTTTCTCCTTTTACAGGGGAAAGAGTTCAGTAAAACAAGGCAGTGTCCTGGCAATGCTCATTCCTCTCTGAGATGACAACACAAACTTGAACTCTTAAGAAATTCAACTGTGAAGTGGCCTCTGAGCCACTGGCATGAGAACCTGGAGGGCCCTCCAGGACTCCCCTGCAGCAGGAGGAATCCTGTGTATCTCTCTTCCTCTTCAATCCAGCTGGAGTTTATAGTCTAGGTCAGCACCAACACACAAAGTGGCCGCTGCCTGGTAAAACAATGAAGCCTTTTCCTCCACAGTTAGAGCCATCGCCATTATTCACATCATGCACCATGCTCCCTTGGGAAAGGGCTCCCTAAAGCCTTCCACAAGCCTTGGCTACAAGCTCCTAAAAGCAACCTGTTGACAGGGGATATCAGGGATGTCACCAGAGCCTTCCTGTACAGGGAGCTTCACAGAAGAAACCCCAAATGAAAGAAGTTTGTGAGCTGACTAAAGCTGTCTGGGACGAGCGTATTTTTTTCTCCAAAGACAGCTTCCAAAGAACAAGGTTTTCCCCTTTGTATCTTCCATGCTGCTAAGACAGTGCTACCTTGGGATTCTCATTTTACAGCCTTTCCCTGACCTTTCTCTGTGACGCAAACCTAAGCAGCACTCTTTTTTTTCTGCACACTGTTTCAGACCTTGCCTGTCATCTTTTCCAGAGCCCTTTTCTCTCCCTAGCAGTGCTGTCAGACCGCTGAACTAAATAAGTTGTGACCTAATTTTGTGATCACTGTTTGCTTGCCTATTGAGATGACACAGATAAGCTGCTTTCTCCAATTTTTAAATTACAGAGCAACTGTTCGGAAGCTCAAAACTTTCCATACTGGATTCAGTGTGCATGCACTCTGGTTTATCACCTTAGTGGTATTAGGACTGCTTATATTGCTGACTGCACAGCTCCTACACCACACTATCTAAAAGCAGTCACTGCTTGGGGGAATAACCAGTCTTCTAACTCCCAGAAAGCCTCATCCTCCCAAGTTTTTGGCTGGTGAAATAAGCAATGGACAGGGTGAAACCCATCTCCAGCCCACTGTGGGAAGCAGGGCCAAATCTTCCCTCAGCCGTGCCTGGAGGAATCACACTGCTGCCCTGGTGCATCGTAGATCCAGTCAGCCAGGAGTAATCCACCACTGGATATACACACATGCAGCCTGAGCATCTCTGTTTCCACGTTCTCCTGATCTTACTACTTACTTGTCAGCCTGCCTGGCCCCTTCCACACCTGTGCACGCTGCTGTTTCCTCATTGCAGCTGGACGTGGCTCCTTGCCTCACACCCAGTCCAGGCATCTGACTTTGCACCGCCCTGAAACACAGGACGTGCCACGGATTAATGCACAGCAGGACTCTGCCCTCTCCTCTCATTGCACTTAAAACACACCTCCCACTTGGCGGCTGATGCTGATAAAGTCCACCCCTCTGCTTTGTCATGCTTATCTCCGACCAGCTGCTTTATACTCCAAAGCCCATGTCCTGCAGAGGGGGGGTGTTTCCATGCATTGGCCTTTGCCCAGCACGGACTGTCAAGCCTGAGCACTCGGAGCCTTACAAAGCTCTGCAAAGGTAACGCCTCATCACCCCCTCCCTGCTCCTGGGGCACACACCTTCACACCCACTCATCTGATGGCTAAAGGGAGACACCACAGCAGAGCTGGATATTCACCTGGATTCACACCTCTGGACATGGACTGAAGGCAGGAGCAATGGTGGGAGCCCAGCTCAAGCAACCCAAGAGGCTTTTGTGCAGTTAAAAAGGTGTTCCTGGGCAAAGTGGATGAGAAAGAGCACAGAACATTGCAGACCCAAGCTAATGGCCAGGGCACCCTTTATATCACAGCACTTTATGAAGCAGAGAGAAACAGAACTTGTAGAATTTTAAAAAAAAAACAAAAAAACAAAAAAAAAAAACTGAAGAGTCCATCACACAAAATGCACTTTTTTTCCTACTGTGACGAATGCCATTTGAATTAAATAGTTTGTATACAACTCCTCAGTGAGAAGGAAGTCTTGCTCACTTTTAGCACGTAATGAGACAATCCCAATTGCTACTAAATCCTGTTAAAGCTAGAATTTCTCATGACTACATTTAATACAAGTAGCACCAGATGGCAGGTTAGCAGAGTGGGGTTTAGAATAAGAAACCCCCCAGTTAACAGTACAACCTAAATTTCCCCAGTAAATGAGAACTCTTAGCCTTTCAGGGAAAAACAAATATTGTCTTTGGAAACTCAGTCATGCTGGAAAGCACTAAAACTAGAATTCTTAGTTTAGTAAAGTTAATACCCCTCATCCCCATCATGAGTTTATTTAAGCACAGAAAATGTGTTTTACCATTAATGAAAAGAAATATATTTTAGGATACCAAGAAAAGCTTGGTACAGAGGCACTATTGTGTTAAATACCTAACTGAGCACATAGTGCAATAGCTTCTCGTGAAGACACAGATGGGTGATCTTGTGTAGGTTGGTTTTTTCCTTAGGGCTGTTAATTTGACCTGGTGGAGCAAACTACTTTTTGGATGGTTTAAATAAGCCTAAGGCTCATGGTACTTTATATATGGATTGGATTTCAGCAAAGGCACATAAGCACCTCATACCTATCAGGACTTCCTTACTGTACAGGCTGTCATAAAATATAAGCAACCCAAAATCTGTTCGTGAAATGTATCTTTACACTGCTCTTAAGTTTTTTTAGCTCCAATGGTACTGGAGGAAAGCACAAAACTGCTCACAGTAGATGGGTCTGATAAAGATTTCGGGTGCTTTTGTTGCTATGTGATAGTGTTTCATAGGCAGCCATGCTCCATGTGCTCGAAAGCCACAAGCTATTTAAAATTAACTGTTTCAGAAGTCCTAGTTTCTGTTGTGAAGGACACACCCATCAAAACTACTGGCAAGGTCCTCCAAACAAGCCTGTCAGTCTGTGTGGACTGGCCTCAGTTTGCATTTCTAATGCTGCCATGGTAAGCAAGGACCAAAATCCTTCTTTCCCCTTGCTGCAGGGCCTCTGTAAAGAGAGTTCTCCGTTTAAATATTTTCTTTTGGCCTTCCTGAGTCACAGCTCTAGAGTGAAGGAATGTTCTGATGAATTTGATACCAGAAGAGGTGTTTTATAGACTTCAATGAAGTCCAGAATATTTCAGTGGAAGTGGGAATTAGAAGAATTTGAATTGATGCATGTGCCAGACCTGGAGTCCCATAGTAATTCCGTAGGGAACAAATAGCTTTGCACAGCCAAGCACAGGGCAGGTGTTATTGCAGGTTGTCCAAAGTCCACCTGGGAGTTGCACGCCACTGGTAAATAGCAGAGAATGTTTAAGAGTAATGAGAAGGTCTTGAGTCTCACTTTCAGAAAGGACAAGAAGTACCTCCCAGGCCTTAATGAGGAGTGTTGTTGCTACAGGGATGCAGAGCTGTGCTCCCTCCATCCACAGACACTGCACCCTCCTTATCCCCCCAGTGGTTCTCACACTGCCCGGTGATGGTATCTAAAGTGACCCTAGAACAAAACACGGAGCTGATAAGGAGGGGAGCTGATAAGGATGAGGGCAGGGTTTGTCCTCAGAGCCAGGCTGTTTGCAAGCCTGCTAGCGGCCAGGGAAGACAGCGGGGCCAAGGGAGAAGCAAACGCTGCCTGCAGCAAAAGCTGCAGGGCTTTGGTGCAGGCTGTGCAGAGCTTGCGGACAGCAACAGTCCCTCCCCTGCACCACTGCTGGCTTCCACTCCTGCAGCTCTGGTCTGCATGTGACTTTACCCAAGGGAAAGCCTGCCTGTCACTGTGGATTGCTTCATATCCCTGCCTGGCCATGCCAGTGCCCGTGGTTCAGCCCATGTACACAGGCTTGGGTAACCAAGGTGGGACTCTGTGCTGTGACCCTGCTTTGACCCCCAAAGTTGCCCTGCATCCTGTATCTGAGTGAGGCTGGGTCCCTTACCAGTGTCTGTGCCAGTGCCAAGTGGCATCAAGTCACCCCGAAGGCAGGAAGACCTCTGCTGGGCACATGCTGAATATTACTGAAGAGTGTAAAATGCAAACACTGGAAGGGGATTAGCTCTTACATAAGAAAACGTGTATAAAACAGTCAAATGCATTAAGAAATAATCTTGCTTTTTTCCTTCCTTGTATTAAAACACTTAACCTGAGCTTCCAGCTCTGCTTGAGTCATATCATCAGTGACAAAGAATGTAAAGCCTGACTCTTGTTGTAACATACTTTTTGCTGGAGGTTTATAAGCCACAAAGCTGTTAACTTGTGTGGGTTCTCCCCATCCAAGCCCTGGTCAGTACAGTCCACAGGCAAAGGCAAGGAGGAGATGTGAGCTCACAGCAAGCAGAACAAGCTGACATAAGCCATCAGAAATCCCTACACATTAAAGACTGGTTCCTGGAGAGGGGGCATGAGCAACACTGTTTCACAACGCAGGGTATGTATATATCAAAACACATCTGTTTCCACAAAAAGATGAGCCATTGCATGGCACCACACAGAGTTGTACATCTCGTTGACTAGATGTGGCGTGAGTGTTTTAGAGGGGAAAAAGGAGGAACGAAATGCTCTTGCCAAGGCAGGGAGGCTTCCAGGCAAGTGGCTTTAATAAATACCATCTCCAGGAGGTCACTAAGCCTGGCAGTCTTGCCTGCAGGTTAAGACGCACAGATGGGCACAGTCAAGGGAAGTTGCACATTTTTCTTTGCATAAGCACTAGAACTGGTTTAGTCATATGCTGAGTGGCATGCTCTAGGGAAATGCAGATGCTTGAGTTTGGGAGTTATTTGCATGTGATTTGGATTCTTCATCTCTTTGCTTTATAAGTACTGAGTAGATGATTTAAGCAATGATCTTGCAACTCTGCCCTCTCCATGGTTTCTCACTGTTGCCTCACAAGAAGCCCAAGGCTGCTGTTCCTCATAGTGGTTGCCTGTGGATTTAATGTTGGGTGACTTTTTAGCTGCTGGGTGGTCTGTGCTGGAGACGAGCAGCAGTCAGCCATGGAACTGTATGTCCATCTGTCCTGCCTGTGGCCAAAGGGGAGGGCGGATGCAGTGGTGCTTCCCTTGGATTTTGGTATCTTGCAGACTTTGGCAGGCGTGCTGTGCTCCTTGCCTGTCCTTGGGCTGAGATCTCCCCAGGTGCTGTGGGATTCCGTGCAGCCCAGCTGCCAGGCTGTTCCCTCTCTGGGGCTGGGCACACCCTGCTGCAGAGTCTCATTTGCCAGGGGAGGGCAGAGTCTCAGTGGAGTCTGCCACCTGTGCTGGTGGTGGTGGCTGCATCAGGGCAGCCGGTTGGGTTTGTGCTCTCCGTGGGACTGAGGGTGCAACCCTGGGCCTGAGGCATGGCTGAGGCCTTCGCCATCACTCACAGTCTCCCAAATCCTTCCTGTCAGGGTGACAAATCCTGTCTGCCCTCCTTTTCCCTTGCATCCTGTAGTGCTCAGGGCTCTGAACCACTGCCTCGTTTCACCACGCTGGGGCCAGAATCCTTTTATGAATCCAGCCAGGATCACCACAGCCTTCAGGGGGTTTAGGAGCAGGGTTTCTGATCTGCCCGCTGTGCTTGGGAATGACACTCTTGCTTTCCAGCAGAAATTACCGATCTGTCACTTTTAAGTGTATTTCCAAATTTCTGTGTCCATGTGAGTATTTCTAACTGAGTCTTTCCTCTTTACCGATCAGATGAGACTCCACCCTGTGAAATGGCCTGTCACGAATAATGGGAGACAATCAGATGACCTGCCTACACTTGATACTTTTTTACAGCTGCTGCATAAAAGCACTTCGGTCTTAAACCTGAGTGTCTCTTTGTTTATTGCACCTCAACAGCCAGAGAAGTTCAGAGCTGTTTTGTGAACTACGGGAGTCCTCATGACTCATTTCGAGTAAGCCCTAAATCTGGCTGACAAATCACTGGGGAAGTAGGTGGCAGGAAGGGGAAGGCACTGCACCCTACGTATCATCATTTTGATGGCTCTTCATTGTCTTGTGGCTCAGAATGGACAGTGTTAATGTTCCGTCAAAGATTTTTACATTCTTAATCAGCATGTTCTTTCCAAGGCATTTTCCAAATACTTGCCGACAGTTTTCTCTTGCCTAAAATTGAATTCAAGAAACTTGAGTCGGCTTAAATACAATCCCTTCTCACTGTGGGTGGCTCAAAGGAGACCAATTCTGGCACACACATGTTTTTGTGGGAAAGAACTCCAGATGGCTTGAGTTTCTAAGCCATCCTGGCATGCTGTATGTGCTATGTCAGGCTAGAAGAGAGCTCTTCTAAATTAGTCCAGCCTAAGGTCGCTGAAATGCTTTTGTGGACACTGGTCCCATCCTGTCCAAAGTCACTGTGGGGGGTTTTCCTCCACCGATTAGAGCAAAGCCCCAAAACAAGAAACTGCTTCAGTCTTTCAGTACAAGGGAAACCTCTGCCTTGCAGGTTTTGCAGAATTATAGAGTGACACAAGGAAAATAAAGCCTTACAGTTCTAAGGAGATAATACAAAAGGATCAACAGATGTGTCTACTGTGTCCTAGATGTGTCTACTATGACAACACAGATCCAGCGCTGTGGCCTGGAATGGGGCAAATCCTTCAGAAGAGCATCCCAGGTTACTTGGCAAAACCCCAGGAGCTTTAACTTTATGGATGGCATGATATGATAAAATCTGATTTATGAAGAGGAAACAAAACAAAGGCTAGAACCCCAGCCTGGTGCAGACACCTCAGTTCAAGATGAAAGCTGCCCAGAAGGCTTGCTCCAGTGATGATGATCCTTTTTCACTGAGACCTTGTTTCACTCACATGAGTTCCAGACCCAGCTAACCAGCTCTACTGCTAGCGTTACCCTGTGGAGGGCAATGCAGGTGCACTCTCTTTTACCTTTCCTCACCTCCTGTCCACCATGTGGACACCTTCAAGGCCTGTAGAGGTTTTACTCAGTGCGTTAGGGATAGGAAAATCCATAGGTCCCCATCTTCAGCCCCCACACAAGTCCCCTTGCAGCTGATCACGAGGTGCAAATCAAACCCAGATTGTCTGGGGCTAGACCACAGGAATATATAAGGCTTGGTAAGTGCTGCTATCCTGCTGCTATATCCCGGTGAAAAGTGTTCCAGGGTCTGTTCTCTGTTGCAGAAGTTTGCAGTGCGGTCACAGATGTAAAGTAAACAACTGTGCTGCTAAGAAAAATGAGTACTTAAAGCTGCCAGAGTTGACAGACCTCAAGGAAACTTGAAGGGTCAGTAACCCATGGGGTCTGCTAGGAGTTCCCACTGCAACAGCTGCTTGACTAAGATCTCTGGTGACCTGCAAAGACGAGGGAAAGATGGGCCTGGATTCTTAATTTTAGAGTAGCACGGACATCCAGTGAGGAACAAATGCAAACAACTCCTTTGAGATGAGGCAATAAACTCTGAGGTGACATGTTTGCCACTTGCAAACTTAAAAGGTTAAGGAGGGAGGTGCCAAAGTGAAGTGAGTCCAACAAAACAAAGGCGTAGTTCTCCCAGGCAGTTAACAATTTGCTCTAGTTAAATCTAATCCACTGAGAGATGAGAGACACACATGGATTATCATCTTGGGTCAGTGTTAATGAGGGAAATAAAATGAGGAGACATACTTTAAATTCCAGTGACACAATCAGCAAACTCCTTTCATCACTTCGAGATAGTCCAAGAAGTTCTTTATAATTAACTTAATTTATAATTAACCTGGAATAGAGGTGCTTCCCTTTTAATGTAGGGAAAACTGAGATCAGGAAGCCCTCAGGGATGAAAACGCTGTAGTGACATGTGGCCACGCAACTCCAGCTGGTATCCAGTGCAGACTGCACCTTCCTGGCACAAACTTCCCTCTGAGGCAGTGCTTTGGGAGCCAGCTTTCCAGAGCTGGAAAGCTCTGAGAGGGCCTCTCACCCTCCTGCCACAGCGGACTGTGGCTCCTGAGTCACTCTGTCTTTCCAGAGCAGGCTAAAGCTTCTTCCTGGGAGTCTGGCTCTATTTCTCTCTGGTATCCAGCTGAGCCCCAGAGCTTCCCCAAGCATAGCATGGGGCTGGAAGATACCACGGTGGTGAGAGCATTGTTTTAGCCAGCTCTGCAGAAGGGTTCAGGGAAACTTTGTGCAACTAAACTCTTGAAAGGGTCATGACTACCCAAGCAAAAAGGCAGAAAATTGCCAGCCAGCAGCAGGGTGTGTCCTCAGACCTTCCCAAACCAGGGGAAAGCCATTTCTAATGACAGCAGCGATTAGCCAGGGGTATGACTTTGCCAATGGCTAGGGTGTATTTTTCCTCGCAGGATATTAAAAAGAGTAACGCTTAGTGTGCTGCACCCTTTGCATCCGAAGCAAATCTGGGACGTTTCTAGGGAGTTACAAGAAAATCAGACTGGCCAGTTGTCTGCCTTCAGCCTGTGCAAACCAAGAGGTAAATGAAGAGTTTGGGCTGGGGACCTGGTGCTGGGCAGGACCCTGTGCCTACAAGCAAGCCTGCAAGGCCAAGCACTGTGAGGCCAGCCTTAATTTTCCCCACAGGCAAAAATTCCTCTGTGTCTCACCTCTGGATGAGCAGGAGATGACTCTTCCTGCTTCTGCCAGAGCTGCCAGTGGGTGCAACACTCTTCCACAAAAGCATGTAGAAAGCTGTAATGCCTGAAATGGGAATACTTGCACTGTGTGTGCCCCAGGTACTCTCTCTTAGGGCCTGTACTTACTGCAGTCCCTTGGAACAACCCAGGTAAGGCTCACTCGGGCTCTTCTGCCCAGGGTTTCTTCTCAGAACATCCCCTGCTGGACCCGGGGTGTGAGAGTGGCTTGCATAGGGCAGTGCCTCTCCCAGCCTCCCCCAGGCCTTTGAAACACCCTAATCCTTTGCCTGCCTGCTGTGAGTGCACTGACTCCCTCCCTGCAGGAGGTGCAAGGTGTACTTTGCCTCACGCCGTGAAGGGAGGCTGGGATCATCCCAGATGGGGTGGGATTGGCCAGTGTGGCCTTGCTTTGCAGCCTGCCTTCCTTTACCAGTCCTCTGAAAAGGAAGGACACCCACTGCATCCCCTACTTTTCTCCCGCTTAATCCCTAGGAAAAATGCAGGACAGTGGGGCAACTCAGCACTGTAGCCTCAGAATAAACACCTTGCTGATTTCACAGGGCTCACAACAAGGAGTGCTTTAAATCTAAAGACCAAAGGGTTTGCTGCTAAACCAATCAGGCTGCCAGTGCAGAGTACTCAAGGAAAACAAACAGTGCAGTCTCCGTGTGTTCTTAGAAAGGTAATTCACTCTCTGAAGGGTCAGAGGAGGAAACTTCAGGCCAGAAGAGAGCAGCTCACAGGAAACATGCATTTCGGGAGTCAGAGGGCCCAGCACTGAAAAGAGGAGAGAAGTCTCCAGGGATTTCACAGAGCTGAACGGAAAACAAACACACAAACCCAGCCGGCCAAACAGAATTTGCTCAACCCCTCACACGTGCCAGTGACCAGGGGAACAACTGCACAGTAATTCCGAGAGCAGGCACCTAAAGCCTGTCTCTAACACGTGATCCCAGCTAACATCGCTGGAGAACGGGGCTAACTTAAGGTGGAATTAGTTGGGACTTTTCCAAACTCTCCGCGGAGGGCGCCTGCTCTCAGTGGCATTTGCTACCTGCACCAACTCTGCTCCCACAGTCAGCTCCTGACTTCAGTATGGCTCTTGTGTGTGCACAGGATGGCCAGGGAGTCAGCTGGAGGTGAGAGCATGTGCGGGATTTTCCCTACAGCACTTTCAGTCAGCATTTTGCCCTCTTTTATGCACCCCAGTCACAGGGCTGCAATCCGAGCTTGTGACTTTGTGGTTCAAACGCAGCTCAGCTTTGTTGAAACGCCACGGGAATGTTCTGAAATGGGTGTGGGGGATATCTCGGGCAAAGGATGGCGTCAGGAGTCAGGATGCTATTCCTGGAACAGCTCTAATGAAGTTCCAGCAGCCGCCTGCAGGGCAGCGTGTTTGCCACCACAACCCAGCCATAAACTCCTGCGCCGTGTTGTGAGATGCCCGGTGCAGCCCTTCCAAAAGTGACCTGCAGACAGGTACCTCGCAGGCTGGTCACGGCTCAGCCAGCAAGTAGCACACGGCGCTTATAAAGCAGCTCTCACTGCGGGTTGTCAGGCAGGATTGGGAAGCTGCGTGTCATTAGCGTCACTTCAGGCATGAGGGAAACTGAGGCACAGAGGCCCGAGGACCCTGCTAAAGCCCATGCAAAGGTACAAGCCGATCCAGTGCCACAGCCCCACAAAGCACTGCAGCCGCTCCACCTTCACCTCCCTGCCCTGCAAAGACTCTCGGGGCAGTCATGCTCTGTGCTTTCCGGGGGCACAGGGAAGGGGAATCGCACTCTCTGGGATAGCACTCTCTGGGATAGCAGCCTCCTCTCCCGTCCTGCCGGCTGCACACAGCCCTGCCCGGCCTCTTCCTCCCCTAACAAAGCATTTCTCTTTTCCCTCCGGAGCCTTTTGCAACTGGAATGGAACCAGCGAGATCGTGCTACTTTTCAAAAGCCGCAGCCTGAATTCTCACATCTCCTTAGAGCCCCACACCACCAACCTTAACCTTTTAGGCACTTTTCAAATGCTGACGTGGGCTGTACCAAACCCTTGGCTTTCATTTAACTGCAAGCAGCGAGGATTTGTAGCCAGGGTCGCCCGCCAGCCCAGGCTCCTAGCAGGCACGAAGCTGGCCTGGGCAAGCACATACACCCCTACCCACAGAGGCAACCACTTTGCAGCAGTAACACAAGGACTCCCAACCCTGATTTTAGACGGAAATCGCCGAACAAAGGAGAGCCACCTCGCTCCTAGCACAGAGCCACACCGGCTCCTGCGATCGGAGCCAACAGACGCTGCATAGCAGCTCGGAGAGCTTACAAAAAGGATTTCTAGGATCACGCAAAGCAAACAATCGCTAGTTCTCAAAATCATACACAAACTGCCCGTAAAGAGGAGTATCAATAAAGATCTCCCGCTTCCCCCCGTAAATGCCTGGGAAGCTCCGGCCCCAACAGCTGCGATTGATCAATCCCCTTCTTCGCCCTCCCCTCCAATCATGTGATAGTCCTGCCCGAGTGAGTTCAGCTGCTGGAGCTCAGCGCTGCGTCACTCCGTGCTGTGGAGAAGGGGCTCGGGGGTGTTCTGCCTGCTGGGGCTGGTGTCTGCAGCATGGAGAAAGTGAGTGCCGCCTGCGAGCCGGGGTGGTGTGCCAAGCAGGACCGGGACTAAGGCTGGGCTGCCTGTGGGTTTTGGGCGTGGGGCCAGAGGAAGGAGGAGAAAAGGATTAGCTGAGAGGAAGTGCAAGGCTGATAGATGGCTGTGGGAAGAATAGTTAGGGCTGACCAGCTGTATTTCTTCTTTAGCTTGTTATCTAAGTGGGGAAGCTGAGGAATGTTTATATTCTCAAGTAGTCTAAAGGTTTGGGTCCATTTGCAACTCTACAGTTTCAAGACCCTTTATACTTCTCTCCCTCCGCCTATTAATCTGTGTATTTTTCTTCTGGAAAAATGCCGTTTGAGTACAGGAGTGGGTTAACTCTTAACGCAACAGGAGAGGAAAGCAGGCGGGCGGTGTATTCTAACCCATCCCTGCCCCCGCAGCTTCCCTTTCCTCGAAAGACGCCCCCCGGGTGCAGAGGCTGCATTCCAGAGCCAGGAGGCAGAGTTAGTGTCGTGGGGATAAGCAGTTTAGTGTCTCGAGGAACCCTGACCTCAGCAGTCTGTGTGTGGGCAGTGCAGGGAGCAGGCAGGAGGGCTAGGACAGCATGAGGGGGCTGGGGGGCAGTGCTCAAGCAAACTAATTTGCAGGTGGCCTCCCTACCTGACCCAGCACATGGTTAAGTAGAGCTCAGTTACACTGCTCCTGTGGCGGCTGGTGAATCGCCTCCTGCACTGGGCTTGTGTGGTAGCAGAGGGGGCTGCCAGGATGGCTTCTGTGAGAAGCTGCCAGAAGCTTCCCCCATGTCCAAGGCCAGCAGGGTCCAGGATGGACACAGTGCTGGCCAAGGCTGAGCCCATCAGCGATGGCAGGAGTGCCTGCAGCCTGTGGTGAAGGCCGTGGTGAGGCAGCTGTCTCTCTGCAGCCCATGGATGTCAACAGGGATGCAGAAATCCACTTGTAGCCCATGGAGGACCCTGTGCTGGAGCAGGGGAGTGCTTGAAGAAGGCTGTGAGCCCATGGAAAGGGACCCATGCTGCAGCAGTTAGTCAAGAGCTGTAGCTCACGTGGAGGACTCACACTGGAGGGGAGGACTGCCTCCTGCCACTGAGCAGGGCAAGACTCCTCTCCTTCAGCAGTGGTGGAAACACGCTGTGATGAACTAACCATAACCCCCATTCCCTGTCTCTTTGCACCACTGAGGGGGAGGAGGCAGAGCCTGGGAAGAAGGGAGGGAGTGAGGGGAAGGCATTTCTAAAGCTTATTTTACTTCTCATTATCCTGCTCTGATTTTAATTGGTAATAAATTCAATTAATTTCCCCAAGTTGACTTTGTTTTGCCTGTGACAGTAATCAGTGAGTGACCTCTTCCTGTCTTTGTTTCACCTCATGAGCTTTTTGTTATATTTTCTCTCCCCGTCCAGCTGTGACAGAGTGGCTTTGGTGAGTATCTGGCATCCAGCCAGGGCCACCCTACCACATTTCCTTGTCACCTTATGCTGCTTAGAGGAGTGGGAGATCCCAGTGGCCGCTGGGACAGGCAGCTGGCCTGACTCAACCCTTCCTCTAGCACAAAGCTCATGTTTGGGTCTACCAGAGCTGCTTTGTGCCCTGGCCGGAGCAGGACTGGAAGCCTTGCCTTGGAATAGACTAACTCCTGTGGTTTGGCCCTGCAGGGACTGGTTGTTACTCAGCTGGATGTTGAGCCTGGTGAGTGCATCAAGGTCAAAGGGAAGATCCAGTCTGATGCCAAAGGGTGAGTGAGGTGGCGAATGGATTGGTGTGGCACTGGGGGAAGCCAGAGCTCCTGCTGTGTTCAGCTTGTCAGCACTGGCAGCTGGAGCTGCTGCACGGGTACCCCTTTGCAGTGGCTCTGTTTCCCCAGGTTTGCTGTGAATGTCGGGAAGGACAGCAACACCCTCATGCTGCATTTCAACCCTCGCTTTGACTGTCACGGGGATGTCAACACCATCGTGTGCAATTCCAAGGAGGATGGCACGTGGGGGGAGGAGGACAGGAAGGCTGACTTTCCCTTCCAGCACGGTGACAAGATTGAGGTGAGGCCCCAGGGGTATGTACAAAGCCCTGGCACTGAGGGGCCAAGGCCACGGCTTTTTAATGCAGCCCCATGCCTCTGCTGTGCAGAAGAAGCAGGCATGGAAAGGGGAATGAGCCACAGGGGAAGAGTCTGGCAGCTAAAGCCAAGTCAGTGCCCAGCAGCTCGGATGTGTTGAGTGCCCCACTCTGGCCTCCTGTTGAAAGCTGAGCACCTCAGAGCAGTAACAGCACTGCGGTGAGGCTCAGACTGGGTCTGTCTCATCCCACAGCTGCAGAAGCTTCCTTCCTTCCATGCCTCTGCTGGGCAGGGAGGAGGCCGAGCTGCTGAGCATAGCCTTGGTAGCAGCAGCCACCTTGCCTGTCTTGCACCCAGACTGGAGGTGGTGGGGAGTTAGCAAAGCCTGGGAACTGCAATGTGTCAGCCTTCATTCCTTCCTTCCTTCTTGTGGCTCTCTACAGATGTGCATCTCCTTTGATGAAACCGAGGCAACGGTGAAGCTACCCGAGGCAGAGTTCAAGTTCCCAAATCGGCTGGGCTTGGAGAAAATTGAATACCTGGCTGTGGAGGGTGACTTCAAAGTCAAAGCCATTAAGTTCAGCTAACAGCTATAGCTTGGTTTGTTCTGTTTTCTGCCCCCTGTGTAGTGAAATAAACCCAAACTTGCAATGGCTGCTTCCTCTGCTGTTTCCTGCTCTAATCTGCTTGCTCCTGTGTGTGCTATGGGGGGTGGGCAAGGAGGGGATGTGAATCCAGCCATTTTCCTCCTTACACTGCAGCCTTGCAGCTGGCACTGAGTAAGACATGAGCCAGGCAAAGCGTGACTGACTGAGTGAAGCTGCCTTAGCAGCAGTCGCTCCATTCACCCTGCTGGCTACACTGTGGTCCCTGTCTGGTTTCTAAAGTGTAGGACTAATCCCAGCCAGGAACAAATGTACGCTGGGTGTTGATTGTGCCATCTCTGACCACGAAATGCTGCTCCCTGCTGGGGATGGGGGACTGACAGGGAAACACGTGCATGGCTTGTGCTCTTGCCAAGAGCTTTGCTTTCCCAGAACGTGCTCAGCAGTTGCGTGCATTGCAGGCTGGCACTGGTGTACCAGATGAGCAGGGAAGAGCAGGCAGGCTGGGCTACCTGCACTTGCTGGGGAAAAGAGGAGGAAGGAAAGGTGAAGCCTGACAGAAAGCTTAGGAGTGAGGTGTTGAGAGAATCCAGGCTCTTGCTGCTGCTCATGGCTTGAGGTGTTGACACCGCCAGAGACAGAGGGTGAGGTACCATGAAGTCAGGGGCTGAGCAACACATCAGGTGTGGGTGACAAACCCTGTGGGGCAGTGTGTGGAGCACTTCCCGGCTAAAGGGCTGTATCCAACAAAGTTACCAGGGGCATTTAATCCTGAATGCACTGAACACAACTAAGTGTAGTTAGGCAGACAAAGAAGGAAAAAAACCTTAGTAAACAGTCTCTTCTGCTTACAACCTCTCTGCTCATGCAATGCTTTGGAGTGTGTCTGCTACTGCTCTTTCCCCACAGCCTGCCGGTCATGCTGACCCAAGACAGGGCTGGAGCAGGGACTGCTGTGGCATTTGAAGACCCGGTGGAAAGTGAGGAAGTCCTGCATGCCATGAGGAACTGGGAGCCTGGACAGGTTGGCTCTGTGGCTGTGCTGGCCGGTGCGGCTCAGTCAGTAACAGCCTGTGCAGGTGAGGCCTTCTTAGCCAAGTGCTGCTCCAATGCTGGAATGTGATTCCTGTTGGCTAATCTGGGCATGGCTGCTCTTCGAACAGCTGAGCAGCTGGGCCAGCTGCTTGGGTAGGGCAATACCACTCTGTGGAGTATTTCAGCCATCCCAGGCTTTTTATGGAGAGGCTGACAGGCTGCCTTCATGTCAGCAACACTGTCCCGCCCTGTACTGCAGCAGCTGCTTGGAGCTGGGCACCGCCAGGGGAGACAGCCGGAGCCTGGCCGCGCTGCAGGACAGGGGCACGGATAATGGAGGGTTTCATTCCTGTCCTGGATCTACTGCATCGTTTATGGGATAGGAGGCTACGTGTTTAGAGGCTCGGGTGTGTTTATTAGGGAAAGGATAAGACAAGTCTTGCTGGTGCTTTGCCTTGTAAAGTAAGCCTTGGGATTTTTGTGTTTTGCAGGGTATTTGGGGTGGGGAGTTGGGGAAAAGACTATGGTTTTTGTCTTGTTTTCCCCCTCTGTCACATCACCAGGCTGAAGGTAAGTTGAATCAGGTGTGCGACACTGCAAAAGTACAAGGCCCTGATGTAGCAGGGGCACAGGAGAGCTTACAGCTCTCTGTGTGTGTCTCTGTTCCATGCTGCCCTGGTCAGGTGAGGTCTGCGTGTCTCAGAACTGACAAGAATAAAGCTAATCCCATTTTTTTGCCCTTAGGCTGGCAGTCCTGATTGCCAGGTAGGTTAGCCACAATTGTTCCTGACTGTGGTGCTCAGGGTACAAACAGCGCTTTCCCAGGGGCTACCCCCCTCCTGGATTTTGCACAAGAATTAATTAGCTTTATCCTGCTTTTTCGCACTGGCAGTTACCACTCAGGAGACCATAAAACAGGAGAAAGGGTAGGAAGGAAGCATCCCTTTGCCAGCATTTCCTGCTGCTTGAGTCTTTCCTCCCATGTCCAAGAGCTATAAATAATCCTGTTCCTCTAAGTGACACCAGTAAATGCAGAGTGCCCTGGCTGGCTCCTGGAGTGGTGACAAGGCTTTGTCTCCTTTTAGAGCCACCAGGAGAGCCAGAACTCCGTGGCCTGCCACAGAAGAGATGGTCACAGTGAATGGGAAAGTGACGCTTGTCCCTGCCAAGTGTGCTCTCCTGAACCACACAGGGAACTCATGTCAAGATTTTTGGGAGAACACTGAGCCCTACTTGCTGTGGGGAGGAGCAGAAAGCACCACAACATGGCCGAAGGGTGCTGATTTTCTTTCTTTTTTGAATTTAAATCCTGCGCCGTGGGCAGTCACCATTTTATTTCTTTACAGCATCACGGCAAGGGAAAATGGGACCTCAAAACTCCGTACAAAACAGCTGTGAGGCTATGTCTTATAACATGGACACTTGGTTGTGTGTGAGGAGAAATTTTTTCAGTGGCACAGGCTGCCCAGGGAAGTGGTGGAGTCACCTAGCCCGCAGGTATTTAGAAAAGGTGGAGATGTGGCACTTGGGGGCACAGGGGTGGATTTAGTGGTGTTGGGTTAACAGCTGCACTTGACCTTAAAGGGTCTTTTCTAATCTAAATGATTTTATCGACACAGATTAACTGATGTGTGCTTTCGCCTCACACCTTGGAAGACGAGAACAAATAATCAGTGGTAAAAAGAGATGAGTTTGGAAGCAATAGATTGGACAGGAATTAAGGTCTCATGCAGGACTTAGAAGAGCAGCGAGGGCTAAGACAGACTAGCAGCTTTGTCTTCCCAGAAAATAACCTCTCCCTGAGCAGTTCACATTAACTTCACTCGACAGAAATAGGCCATCCAAGTGACAGTGGCTACACAAGCCTGCGTGTGACACTGATTGTCACAGCCTCAAAAGATGGTCAGAGGACACTGTGCACCCAGGAACTGTGTGCTAGGGAAGCTGAGGGGCAGCCCCGGGTCTGGTGAGGCATGAGAAGCCAGCAGGGTCGCTTCCAATGGAATTTACAAGCAAAACGTTGCCCGACAGTTTCTTCCAAACAATACACACATGAAATTAATCAACAACCCGTGTACAAAATTACAAGGTTAACACTGTGAGAGGTAACTGCCATGTTCCTCCCTTGTGTCCTCACCTCCCACTCCCTCAGCCCCAGTTCCAGCATTTACAAACCAAAGGGCACTTTACCACTCACTTCAGAAAGTCAGCCTCAAACCGTGTGCTGTGTTACCTCATAACTGTTCTGGGGCAGCACATAGGAAACCATAACCACACCATTCCCCTTTCCCAGGGTAGGATGGAGGTCTGGGTACATGCTGCTGGGGTGGCATATCCTTGGGGTCAGTTGGGTACAGACTCTGTGCCTGTCCTGTCTGGGCTGTGGGCAGGAGCTGAAGGATGAGGGCAAGTCCTGCCATGCTGACACCCCCAGGGTGTGGGCACCCTCCCATCTCCACAGGCCAGCACGCTCCCTCCTTTTGGAAACCAAACACCTGAGACTCCTGCTTTTCAACAAACTGCGATGTTTTCCGCCCTTAAACCCCCAGCCCAGCTACATGCTGCCAATCTGCCCCATGAAGAGGAAAAAAAATGCATAAAAATACAGCTTTACTCACCTTTTCTCAGCAGGCTTCAGGCTGAGGTGTGCATCCTGCTGCGCTGCCTCAGATGCGGACTCCTGTTCGACTGCCCACAGCCCAGCTGTCCCTCATTAGCCCTGATTGCCACACAGGTGTTTGCCATAAAAACACAGCAGGAGGGGTGGGTAGTGAGCCCTGCTGTGGTTTTGGGGGCTTTTTGGAGGTGTTGGTGAGGGCTGGGTGTCCAGAGCCCCTCACCCAAGAGGCCTCCCCTCAGCCGCCCTCTAAGATGGTGGCGGGGTGGCCCTTCGTGAGGTAAAATGGTTCCCGCCAAAAATTTGGCGGGAAGAGCCACGATAAACTTCTGCTCAGGGCCCCCTTTCTCTCCCAAAACCTCCTGTCACGGCTTCTCATATTCCAATTTCATCCATTCTAAGCTGTCCTAAGTCTTGTTTCCTTTTTTTGTGTGTGTGTTTTGTTTTCTTTTTTTCATCACAGTTTTATCTTACCTCAATAAAAGCCCAAGAACTTCATGAGCAGTTTCCCCAGTATTCCATCACACCTTCACCAGCTCTTACCCTCCCCAGCTGAATTATGTCCTTGTTTTTATTTTTTCTTTTGCATTTCAGTTCTGTAAGTTCATTTAGTGCTAAAATGAACAAGAATTCTAAAAGTATGCCTGGATTTTCTCATTGGAAGGCCCCCTGCTTCTCAGTGCAGCCCTAGTAGAAGGCCAAGGTTTCAGGCTGCAAACCACAGAGCAAAAAGCTGCCTGGCTCACATGTAGCCTGTTTCCTACACAGTGTAGGGGGAAACGAGCCCTTTTCCTGAATCCCAAAGCAGGCAGAGCCACACTGACACCCCTCTCAGGCTTGTCTGAGGGTGCTCAGCCTGGCTGGCTCCATCTCCCCGTCATCTTGAAACAGGCAAGAAGAAAGCGATTTTTGCAATTATTTTTGGCACTGACGCACACCAAGATGCACAAAGGCTGGCCACAGACACACATCCAGTTACACAACACAAAGGCTGATTGTTCAGTAACACATGGAAAGAAAAACCCCGTAACACAATAGAGCTGCATGATACTTGGTTCATGTGCAAAGGCACAAGCAGCACTCCTGTGGGAACACAGCCAAGCCGTAACACTGTGCCATGGTCAGGACACATCCCCTCTGGAGAGGTATAAAGGGATAAACAGTCTTATGTAAACACTGGCCTGGAGGCTGGTTGAATGAGGCACGGAGAAACCTGCAGTGGGGTCTCTAGGTGCGCCTCAGTTTGCTCACACTAATTTAAAGCAGGGGCTCTCTGATGAAAAGCTCGCTCTGTTCCCTGTTTTGCAAAGGACAGGATTTATGTGGAGCGAGTATGGAATGCTATCCAGTTTGCTTTGCTTGCTTCTCTTAATTACCAGCCTAAACAATCACGACAACAGCTGAGTTGTAATGGTGAGGGATAAACTGACACATAAACTGGTGTGGTGCTCCAGGTTTGACTGATTTTATAGGCAACCTTCACAAAAGATCTTGTGTGCAAACTTATAACCTACAGACCCTGGTATGTAAACACTCTTTACTAGATTTAGTCTTGAGGAAAGCATCTGATGTGAATTCCTTGTGACTGTCAAACACCCAGGGGCTCTGATAAAAAAAGGCCAGTTTTAAGTTGGATGACTAGATTTTCTTGGTGCTTCTATCACATTCATGTTGTTAAAAGCACATGAGGCCTTACCGAGAGCTGGCCTGCTTTGACTGGAAATAATAATTTAAGGGCTGCTGACCCAGGTAAAAGGCTGTTCCTAACTAATGTGCAAATGTAACGTAATGGAATTGTTTTTGTACGAGGAGATTTTACTTGGAACTGGCACCATGTGTTGGAACTATAACTGCTTTGTCCTTACCAGGGTTTTCCTCGAGCCACCGAAGGGATATCTATGTTTTCCCACTGTGTCTGTAGCCAGCTGAAGGTGGCTGTCACATGATCCTTCAACAGTCCAGGACTTACCTGGAGGCAGCTCTGGAGAAGGTGCTTGACCCAGGCACCATAAACTGACTTGGGAAGGAGTCCCACCCATTGTCCCCTACAGACAGAAGCCACCCAGGCTGGCAAACAGGCCATGCTGGCATCCCTGTGGCAGGGTGGGAGGTAGGGCATTCCACTCCAATATCCCAAACAGATGTTTCTGTTATAAAAATAAGGCTCATTTTTAGCAAAAATTGCCAGGCTGCTGAAAACCCCTTCTCTGAGATGCGTTTTGTTGAAGGGGTAGCATAGCAGATGGTGCTCACTATATCTGCTGTATGGGCTTTCTCCACTGCAGCCACTGCAATACCCATTCAGATCTAAAAATCTCATGTAGCCAGACCCAAAATGCAGATTTGTGTCAGAAAGTTTACAAGGACTGGACAATAAGGGTAAAATTCTACCCCTGGTATTCCTGTCCCATGAAATCATGTAATCAGTCTGGGAAATTCCAGGTTTGCATTATCGTCTAGTTTCATAGCCACAAGAGAAAAGCAAGGTGGGATAAAGAGCAATGAATACACTCCCCTTTTCGCCAGAGGTAAAAGAAGTAAATCTTTTTGCCTGAGAAGTACATCTTCAGGCTTGGCTGATGTTCAATTACCTTTAAATATATATCAAGGTGTGCTTCTACCAAACTCAGTAAGGAGTTAGGAGGGCGATTTTTGAACAAGTTCTTCTGCACTTACCACAGAAACAGGGGCTTTAACTCATTTCTCACCTGAAAATAAAAGCTGTTATAAAAACATCAGTGACTGTTACCTACCTCATCAGCTGACGTTTCTGTGCACTGTGGGAGCACACACAGGACTTGCCTCATCTACCCCCAACTTGCTGGAGGTACTCTCCTTGAAGCCATGTGGGTTCCTGGAGCAAACAGGCAGATCCTGTTTGGATGGAGCCTCTTCCTGACCTGGGGATAAACCGCAGGACTTGTATTTTTCAGGAAAGAACTCACTAAATGGAAAATGCACAAACACCTCCCAGATCTACCATGTCTTTGTAAGTTGTTTTGGTAAGTGTAAGATGGAAGGGTGGTGGCAAAAAAAAAAAACAAAAAAAACCAAAAACAAAACAGAATCTGAATTAAAACTGTTTTTAAATCTAATAAACTAAGCTGCAGCAGTGGGTAGGATTTTTTTTCAGGGCAAATGAAATGTGTTGATTGGATTGAAACAGCTCCCCCCACTGTTTCCCTGAAACTCTACTCAAACCCAGGCCTACAAATCATGTCAGTAGAGATCCCTGTCACACCTCAGGGAAACCTTTCAGGCTGCAGCAGAAACACAGACCACAGTTATGAGCATTCAAAATAAAGACAGAATCTCTCCCACATTCCTGCAGTGAATTCCTTGCTTCATGCTAGCTTGGACTCCTGAGATGCAGCTTTCCATAACAGATGTTTGAACTGCAGACTCACAGGATCACAGGATCCAGAAGAGGAAAAACTTGTATTTTCGAGGCCAAAATCTCCTTTGTAAGGCCACTTAATGGTATCTTTAGCATGTGTTGAAACAGGGTGAAGCTGCTTCTTGTAGCCCTTTATTATATTAAAAAACAACCACAACAACAGCAACAAAACCACGATGAGATGTTTCAAGCTACTGCATGACTATCTTTGGGGTTCCCTCTTTTTGTTAAAGTCTTCACAAAATACAAAATTAAATGTCTTTTCTACATACAGAACAAAGTAGAATCAAGTAACTGATTAGAGTATGTACAAAACCTTACACATTCTGTCTTGTTCTTTAAAAAATATAAATATCGATAATGTTCAGTAAAATGGGTTGGTTTTATTTTTAAGGCTTCATTCTTAGATCCTTCATTATTTAATGAGGTGCCAGGTAGGCAGAAAAGGGAGGGAAGAGAAGAGGTCATGTTTTTTATTAAAGGTCATGTGTTTAATTCCTGTGAGATTCTTCCTAGTCTCTGGCAGGAGATTTCCCTCCACACTGATTTAAGTTTCCAGGAAGCAGAGGTGGAAGGAAAGGAAAATAAAACCTTTATTACTGCTATTCTTTTCCTTCATTAAAATCTTAGTTTAGACCTCTGTCCATTGTCTTTGAAGAGAACCATCTGCCAAGTACTTGCATTAAAGGGACTCAGGCAGGGCTGTATCCCAGCTCCACCTAGGACAGGTTAGAGGGAGGAAGAGGCTGCTGGAGGTGTTTTACCACCCACTCCGGAGGAGGTAGCAAGTGCTGCAGCCAGGGCAGCTGCTGCTGCTGCATCCCTGGGCGTGAAGTCTGTGGGGAGACTTTCCATCAGGCACTTGAGCTGCTCCTGGCCCAGTTTGATTTTGTCGTCGAGCTCTCGCTGCTCTATGAGGAGCGCAGACTTCATCTTCACAAAGTGCTGGTAGTCCTGGAGCTGCTCCTCAGAGAGGTAGTTGCCCAGGATGTCCAAGACTACCCGTTCCCGACGGTCGAGATTTTCCTTTAGCTCCCGGGCGTCTTCGTGCTGGCCAGCCAGCAGCTTCCGCTTCTCGTTCAGTGAACTCTGCACACCAGAGAGAGCCCTTCAGTACCAGCAGCACCACACTCCCTGATCCCCCCTTTCCTTCCTCCCAGCACCACGCCTGCCACCTCTGGAGATGACTGCTAAGCTCCCAGATGTGAAGTCAAAAGCCTGGGAGAGGAGGGTGAACTCCTCATTACGGAGTGGATATGAACCCCACTGACCTGGACTCTGAACGTCCTTGCCAATGGGAGGCAGAAAGTGCTCCAGTAAAGTCAGAAAACCTCGCCTGAAAGCAACAACTACCAGGAAAATGTGGTTTCAAAACCACCCCAAGAACGTTAAACTGTGGCTGTCCGAAACACAGCTGCTCTTGTGTCCAGACAAAAGCTGCAGGATCTCAGCCATTTATACAAATGGGGATCAAGATTCCCAGGGGCAATGTCTGAGCCACTGCTCCTACATAAGCACCAAGAGCCCTGTGCTGCCCTCCTGGCAGCCCCCGGAGGTTGTTGTAAGGCCGTGGTAGTGGTGGCTGCTGCCCCACAGTCCGAGCAGGCCCAGGCTGTGCCAATACGTACCCGCTCCTCGCTGTTGGCGTTGTCCCCCAGGCTGCTCAGGACGTTCTCCACACGGGCCAGGCGTCCTGAGAGGGAGAGCAGGAGGTTCACCACCTTATCCAGATCACCAATGAACATCTTGTACTTGTCAAACTCGTTGGGTTTGCACAGCGTGCTGATCAACAGCTCCACCTCCTCTCCGAGAGCATTATTCATCTTAATGTCTGCGAGCAGGCCCTCCTTGGCTTCTTTCAGGATTTCCAGTTTGTGGGTCAAGCTCCCGATGAGCTCAGCCTGTTGGAGAGGAAGCATTGCCACATTGGTTGTTACCAGCATCACCCTGCTCATATGGGTGATGACAAGAGGATATGGCTGCAGTTCCTGAGGAGCAGGGTCAGATCAGCAATGGCTGACAAAGAAGACATTAGGGAGGAAACAGAGAAAATGCTGAAATTCCCCACCTCGGAGATAACCCCAGTAGCCCATAAGGCTGCATGAGGATATATTTGTTCAATGTTTATAAAAGAGATCTTTAATTTGGTTCTGCATTCTGATACCCACCTACCTAGAGATGAATGTTCTCTGAGTGAAAAGAGCTACAGCCACATCCCCAGTGTGTTCCCCATGCCCTGCCCCAGCGTGAAATGCCTTGAACTGCACCAAACAAGTGCCTCGCACACAGAGGCATCAAGGAAGAGTTTCCATAAAAGACCGAAGATGCTCTGGATTTACTCAGTATCTGAACACAGAGCACACACCCATTTTGCAAAAACCACTGACACCTATTTCCCTGCCAAAGAAAAGGAGGCCCCCAGGGTTCAGTTACGCCGGGAACAGCAGTGCTGCACATGTGCTGGAGATCCTAATTTCTGTTAGGATTTAGTGGAAAGACACATGCAAAAGCAAGTCTCTGGCCTGGGGCTTGCAATTCTTGCTTCCATTTACTCAGAACTGAGAGCACAGTAAGCAGGAGAAGCTCTCCATACAGGGGGTGGGGATTTTCAGTGTCTCCAGTTCATGCACTGCTGAGGGACAAAAACCTGTGTGTTCATCTACTCTGCACACAAACACCACAGGATGAAACAAGTCAATCACAAGGTGGCCTGAAAATATTCTCTCAAAGTCCTTTTTCCATCACCACTGAGTGTCATTCCAGGCAGAAGGCAGGAGGGATTTTCAAACACCGGTCAGGCTGGGGTCACTGAGCTGGCCCTGATGCCCAGGGTGGCCTGGCAGTGGGGTTCCCAGGCTGCTTTGGCAGCAGGGAGCACATGGCACAGTATGGCCAGGCACCACTAGAGGGAACACTTGGCGTGCATTGTTCTATGGCTGCACTACAGCCTACTCTCAGCTGCCACACACATGCAAAGTCTGAGCAAAAGGCCAGGAATATTCCCTGAAAACGAACATCCACTCCCTGGAATGACCTCCATTGGCTAGCAGAGTAGTTGAGGGGGAGAGGGAGCAAAGGTGGTACTAAATCCCACCTTCTAAGGGTCAACCAAAATTCTTTTATGGGCATTCTTCCCTCAGTAGTACCCAGAGACATAAGCCAACCCTTGCCCTTCCCTGGGGCTATGATGCTAATGCCCCCTTCCAAAGAAAGATCCTCACCAGTTGATTGCTGGACCTAATCCTGAGGAGCAAAAGGAAGGATTCATGTTCAATGATTACAGTGCCGTGGGGAAATCTCTATGGCAGGACTCCATGGGGTGGTCTGAAAGTCTGGCATTAACCTTGGCAAGTTTTCGGGCACATGGAGCTGCTGGGAACTGGCAGCTGTTCCTCCCTGCTCCAGGAGATTTGCCCTCCAACTGTGGCAGGAGGCTATGGGGCTCCTGGGAGTGAGGTACCTTTGTTCTGAAGGCCTGGGAGCTGAAGGGGCCTGTGACTCTATATTTGTGTTCATTAATCAGTGACTCTCCTGCGATCCCAAATGCCAGCCAACAGAGCTCCTTTGCATACTTACAGTGGAAATGAGGTTTATCCAAATGACCTCCCAGAGGAGCTGCCTTCTCAGGTAACCCCTGTGCAAATGTTCCTGCACACAGACCATGAGGAAACAGGCCAGATCATGCTGCCTGGGCCTGATCACTCCCATCTATTTCTGGCTTTCCACGCAAATGTAACCTGTGGGGCCTGGGACTTGCCCTCCATGCCAGGCTCACGGAGCAGCACCCTTGTCTTGTTCAGTCACTCCGCACCTTTCACCTTGGTTAGAGCAGGCAGATTTTGAAGGGAATCCAAGGAATGCTACGACGTGGCAGGGGCTGCCAATCCCTTTGGAGCTGGGTGCTCCACAACCAGTGGCTTGGGCCAGATGATGAAAGCAGCAGGCAAAGGCCTTGGGCAAATGCTTTTGATTAGTGATCCACCTGTGTATTTGCGACCCAGAATCTGTGTAGGGCCACAGAAAGAAGAGGTGGTGAACAGAAAATGAAATCTGGGCTGTGCTACTCTGTCCATGGCAGTGCGGGATGGTTTAGACTTAGAGGCAGGCACAGCTGCTTTTGACAGGAAGGTAGGAGGTGTGTAAGGGAGGCACAGACAGGCCACAAACGCCTGCCTGTGGCCCCCTAGGATCTGGGAGCTAAGCAGCATGTCTGTAATTAACAGGTAACTAACGTGAGACAGCCACAGGGGCAAATTAGAGGGACCTGCAAAAGCCCTGGGAGCAAAAGCATGGAATCCTCCAGCAAGAGCAGCAGGGGCCATTCTGCAGTGAAATGTAGCCTCAGTAAGAGAGGAAAATGTGTCCTTCCCTCCTGCCTGCTCTCCTCCCTTCCAAGCCATCACATGGAGGTTGTGCTGACTGAGCCACTGAGGTGCATGTGGCTTTCAGTGGGTCAGAGAAACAATAAAGTGCGGGGGAAAAAGAGTAGCCAATGTTTCTTTGGATGCAGTGAGTGCAGACAGCAGGTGAAATGGGTAAATTGACTTCACTGAAGAGTACAATCCTGGGGAAAAATTTCCTGCACTCAGTGCAGTCACTAGCTGGACTCCGTTCTTGTTTCCAACCCAAGCTGGCCTTGCACAAATTGCTTCACCTCTCCCTTTTCCTTCCTTGCTGCAGAACAGGCACTGCTCCTGACAGCCTGTACACTCAGCATTTGGCATGACCCAGGCCTGCCTCATGGTGGTGCAAGATTGGTACTCAACTTGCAGTGAGTAATTCAGATTAATTCTCTTATACAATTTGGGTCACTCTAACGAAGCTTCACAGGTGGCCTAATCGCTCCCACGCAATTTTGGGTGCTGCCAAAAGCTGACATCAGATAGAAATGCACTTCACTTTAGGGCTTATTATTATTTCAGGAATGTGAGCAGCAAACAGTGCTGTGTGCTGAATTTACCTTTTTCTCATTGATGTCCAGCAGCTCTTCTTCCTCCCCTGCTTCTTCTGGCAAGTCCTTGATTTTATTCAGCAGTTCTGCTTTGGGTGCTGAAACGCTGTAGTAAGCAGGACAGGTGACCAGAGTGACAGGAGCTTCCTTTTCCTCTCTCCTACACCACAGTGAAGAAAACAAGAGTTCAGTCTGAGCCTGACTTTCCCCCGTGCTTAGATCCATGGTTTTCCAGGACTCCCTCTTCGGTACCTTCCCAGTGTAATTACCCAGCAGGACAAGGTGGATTCCTGCCATCAGGGGGTGCGTGTCAGCTGCTGTCCCAGCACAGCCCAGCCACTGGGTTTAAAGGTGACTGGACACAGCTCTGCAAAGGATTTACCTTGCTGAAGGTCAGCCAGCACAGCTCGGCCGGAGGTGGCCAGACTGACCCTCTTACCTGGCATCATGCAGTACAACTGACTTCTGGACAGTTCTCCAGCTGCCACTTGGAAGTCTCCGTCTTAAAAAACCCACACTGGGGGACTTGGGCGGATCTTGTAATAAGTAGGTCCTCTCATCCCTCCTTCCAGAATCTGGCCTCTTGTTATCCCTGTGCCTGCCATTATTTTCATCATGATCTTACTTTCGTACCTCTATTCCTGTGCTTCGGACCGAACTGCTTCAGGTTACTAAGGTTCAGATAGAAAAATCCAATTTTATCTCCAGGGATGTTTCATTTCCTGCTCTATTCCCAAGCTCAGCATCGTTTTCTACACAGCCCAGACAGGTGAGCTCAGAGCCCAAACACAGAGCCCCGCTCATGGGAAAGGCTGTTTGGAAATGCCTTGCCAGGCCTCACACCTCTGAACTGCAAAACTCACTCTCACCTATAGAGATGCAGAAAAATTTGGAACAGGTTGTCCTTAGAAGCAAGGGAGCAGGGAGTTCTGCCAGCCCTCGCCCCAGCCCAGCAGTGCTTACGTGTCATCTGCTACTGCTGTCCTCCTGGCTTGTGTCTGCGACATCTTCCTCTTCATGTTGTTCTCCTTCAGCACGCTGGTTCCACCGGGGAAAATCCCTTCCATCAAGTCCATGGTTGTCTTCATTTTGGAATCTGGATCCAGGATATCAGCCAGAGACTTGTCTTTATGGACAATTTCTTTTGCTAGAGCCTCTGACTTAATATCCTCTGGCGTCTTTTTCTTTGCCTTCACTAGGGGTGCTGTGCTGGTTATCCCCGAGTCCAGGCTGGCATTTTCCAGTGTTGGCTCTCTGGGGTGACCTTCAGGCTGAGTTATGGGCTGTCTGTCAGTGCTCTGAGGCCCTTTAGAAGAAGCAGGGGACTGGTGCTGCTGATCCACAGCAGATGGAGAGCCAGTCCTCTTTGATGGGGTTGACAAGAGGGGCCAGTTATTTTCACCGGTGCTGGTGCCCAACCCTGTTATCTCCTTCTCGGCCAGGGCTTTGGGAAAGCTTTTGAAGCTGCTATGGACAGAAACATTCAGTGAGATGAAGAGAAACCTACCACCCAGGACCACTGTGAACACAAGGTAAAGGCCTACAGGAAACGAGTTTTCCTTCTCTCTCACTTGTTTTTGTGTCTTGCTTCTCATTCCAATATGGAGGGTCTATAGCGTGAAGCCACTGGCACCAGAATTGTTCTGTCCCTTCAACCTGGACACTGCTGGATTGTCCAGCAAAGAAAGAACTAGTGAACACCAAGTCACTTGGTTTTCCACTGGCAGGCTGGGGACATTGCGCCTCCCCACCCGGAAGTGCCATCCTGAGCAGCCTCTACCCATTTGTCCTTGCAATGTTGAAAAAGCCAGTCACTACTACAGCCCTGGCCAGATTCGTCTCAGATGGATATCAGAGCAGCTCCCTGGGAGTGAGGGAACCTGTGCTGAGTTAAACCACCTGGGCACCTCACCCAAAGTCCTATCCTTCAGGAGAATTTCCCTATACAGCCTGACTGTAACATGTTTGCGTTGTCATTTCTTGGCAGGTGGTCACTGTTTCATAACAGCATTATTTTGTGCCAGGTCCAAAATACATTCTGAGAAATACTAACTGTTTGGAAAAACCCATCATGGATTTTCACAGCTGTCTCCCAAAATCCAGTAACTGGAAGGTGCCAGCAGCCATTCCAGCTCTGTGCTGGAGACCGTCAGAAGCAACTGCACTGAAATCTGCAGGGAGAACCAGCCCAGGAGTGTTCCCCCACAGTCCCCTGTCCCGGGGCTTTGGGGAGCACCTGTCAGTGCATCTGCTGGTGCACCCTCCTCTGGCCACATCATTTGAGGCTGCTCTGGGCAGACCGGCAGCGAGTCTGTCTGTCCCTGTCCCCTGACAACATGCAAGCTCCCCGCCCGGCCGGCAGCTGGGGGTCTCACGGCACGTGGGATCAGCCCCATCTGTCCCAGCCCTGCGTATCTTACTGTATATGGTCCTGCACTGCCCGAGCCGCCCCGCTCCAGCCTGCCCTTACCTCACGCTGGCCTCCTCTGGGAGCCGGGGGGATTTGTCTCCAGCTGCCCCATTCCCCTCAGTGTCGGGGGGAGGAGGTGGGAATTCCTCTGTGCCGTTGGCAGAAGTGCAAGAGCTCAGCTCGGGAAGAGGACGGGATGGTGGTGGCGGGGAGAAAGGTGGCTGGGAAGGCGCGACAAACACCTCGTCGTCCTCCTCGTCCTGCAGTGATGGCGGGGGCGTGAGCTGCAGCCCCGACTCCGAGATCCGGAGCTGGGTCATGCCCTGGGGAGAAGGAGTCTCTGGGTCCGAGGAAGTGCTGCTCTGTGTGGGCAGGGACTGCCACCGCTGGGAGGGCTTTGGCCCGGCTGCTGGAGGAGACACCACGGCCCTCGCGTAGCTGCTGTCTTTGACCAAATGAGCCCACGCTGCTTTGGGCGGGAGGGACCTGTGCAGCAGCCCGGCTTTCCGTCTCCACATCATCTCTTCTGTGGGAGTCTCGGGGGATCTATCCTGGACAGCATCCAAAGGCTGTGCCTGAGCGTTCCCGCTGCCCTCAGGGGGAACAGCCTCTTGTTTGGCATGGTGCTGTCTCGGAGCCTGGCTGTCACCTGTGCTCTGGAAGTCTGAGGGAGCCTGGGTGGGTGTATTAGGGGAAGAGTGGCCAGACCCAGAAGGAGTAAGGTTAAGGAACAAGGGTTTAAAGCCTTGCTTTTGCTCAGGATAGTGACTCCTTGCGTCTGCTGGGGCTGGGAAAAATGCAGAAGTCCTGCTATCTGGTCTGGAAAGTTCTGAGAGTTTGTGGTTCTCAGCCAGCGTGGTGGGCCCGGCAACAACCTCGGTGCTGCGGAGGGGATGGGGATAGTAACTTGTGAACGCCATTTTCTCTGAGTGGCTTCTTTCTTGCTTGCTGAAAGACCTAAATACCAAGAGACAGACCATGGCGAGATTAATAACTAATCAATGAGCAGGAAAATGTATTGTGCACAAGTGAAATCCTGAGCCAGATCCACTCCTTCCTACCATCTCCCCTCATTTTCAGTGTGTCCTACAGTACACACACATGTAGCAAGCACCACAGCAGTAACTCAGTGAAAAAAATACTAGGAAAACCTGATGCCTGGCTTCCTTTCCTGCTCTGCTTTCAGTTTTGTTTGTTACAGATGGGGCCAGTAACAACTGTTGTAAGATGCACCATTTGACATCATCTGCCACCAAACTCCATTCTCAATTGCTTGTAATCTTAAGAATTTCAGCTCTAGGGGCCAAATATTCCCATAACGTTATCTGCTCCTTTTGGAAAGGTGCCATTAAAATGATTCAACTGTTTCCAAGAACAAAGCAAGGACAAAAAATGCACTATTTTGACTACTGAGAAAATGAAAAAAAGCTCTTGCAGCCTTGGAATCCTGTTAAGAAGAAAGAGCTCCCTCAGACAGGCAGGTTTGAGATACACCAAAGCAAACACACTCCAACTGCAAGCGGATGTTAAGGCTGCAAAGCCAGCAGATTGAATTATTCCTTCCAGGTCTCTTAGGGAGCTCTCGTGTGAGTCTGAGAAACAGGGTCTGGCCTTTGGAGCGGGGATCCTGCTTGGAATCCAGAGCCAAACCTATTTGCCTGTCTGGCTATTTAGCTGGAAAACAAACTGAGCAGTAATAATGGCAGTGGCAGATGCAAGAGAAGGTGGCCTGGAACCATGAGGCCATATTATAAACCAGTAAAACACAATAAAGCTATAGTGCCAAGTGCTTTTTTTATTCTTGAGACATGTTGTCAAATAATCTCCACACTGCCAATCTGTGATGCTGGAGACTTGGGCCCCAAATTTGTTCTCAGATGTACTGGTACGAAGTAAGAATAACTCTGTCAAAGACATGGGTCGTTCCGGCTTTATTCTGGTGTGACTGAGAATAGAATTTGGCAGCCTGAGCTTGGGAGTGGGGAAACTTCCCAGACAGGCTGCTCTTGGTATTGTCTGTGGTTCCTGGACAGTAGCAGTGTGTATTCTTTTCAGATGCCCAGGGTTTTTTGGGAACGCCAGATGGTGATTCTCTAATTCAGAGATCTCTCCTACTGTGGAAGCAACTGTGGATTCTAAAACTGGTGGAGCAGTTCCCAATGCTGTGTGACACCTGGGGAGCAGAGGAAGAGCATGTGTGACCGGACCAAGTGATTGCTGACCAAGGTTTTCCTAACTTAACCATCTGACCGTTTTCCTCCTCGAGCATGAGAGGTGGTAGGGATGGTCCCATCTCCTCTCCAGCTGTGCCGGCAGCTGTGTTCCAAGGAAACCTAGAAATGCAATTCCTACCGCCTGCCTTGCCTCCCTGAAGGGCCCCTGCACGGCGAACACTTCTCCTATCCTTTTGTTTTATCTTTCGGGAAATCCAGTTCCGAGCAGGAAGAGAAAGCTCCCATCTCCCAGAAGAAACGTGCTTGCAAAGCATGCGGGATGCCTATGCTGCACAACCATCATAAAACTGTTAATAACCAATAATCTTTGTGCAGTGGAGCATGAAAATGAGAAACCTGCATTCATTATGCCCCAATAAACTTGTTTTCAGTCTGGGTGTTCAATCCCATTACTTGGAAAATAGGTTGGGGAAAGAAAAAAATAAAAGGAAGCCACAAGTAGTGATTGAGCAGCAGGATGAAATGCCATCTCTAGGAGAGAACGGAGGCAGGAGAAACTGAAACAGCTGCATTGTTCTCTTAGGAAAAAACATGGGAAAAGTTATTCCAAATCAAAGTAAACAGGTGTTTTAAATAATCCTACAAGGATGTGCCTGAAGGCAGATTGAGTCCCTTTAAAACAACATTTATGTGTTCTTAGGGGCAAAAATGGCCAGAAGTAAGATCAGCCAGAGTAGGAGCCTTCCTCTGCTTCCAGCTGTCACTCCCTGACCCAGAGCTGCATGGAGAAACGTTTTGAGACAGCAGTGTTAACTCCCACTGTGACCACAGAGAAAGCTGGCATTTACTGCAAGTTTGTGAGGAACAGAGCTCCTTTGTGAACAATGATTTTAGTCCCTCTTGATGGCTTTTACTGTAATGGGAGTTAGCTGTTTGGGCACCCGGGGCTTAGGGCAAACATCTCTTTATTATTTAAATGTAAATACAGCACGATCAACTTCAGTTCTCGTTAACTTCAAAAGAATTTGGGGCTAAGTGGAGATTTACGTAAGTCCTAAGACGCCAAGTTTTGTGCTTACATTTTTCTATTTTTAAAAACATTTCTCTCTCCCCTGTTGCTGAGCAATACATCCTGCTTGGATGAAGGGAAGCAGCCCAAAGGCCGGCTCCCAGTTGAGCATGATCAAGGAAATATCCTGGGTTTAGTCCCTCGGTTTTGGGGAGGCAGCATCCTGGGGTGGATAAAACCAGCCAGTGTGTGACATCTAGGTATTTTTTTCCTTTAGGATCCTTCACTTAGGATAGCATCCAATGGGAGTTCCAAGAGCAGATCAAACACATTCTAGAAGTTATGTAAGTGGAAATTTGCTGCATAAACCTGCTCCAAGATGACCTGAAGAGGACTTGATAGTGAATTAATGGCTGTAATGAAAGAAAAAGCTTGTACCAACTCCTCCTAAATCTGCTGGGCACAGCACGCCTGGAACTGTGTTTGTGCAGGTCTTAGCTCTGGACAGCCCATGACAACTGCTGCTGGCAGGGGGATGGCCAGAGCTGGCCCTGCAGTGACAAAGGGGACATGGACATACACCCACCTGGCTCCTGCGCTGACCACGTAGAAGGGATCCCTCACCATGGGGCCGAATTCACTGCTCTCCCTTCTCAGCAGCTCCTGGGGTACCAAGACAGCATCAGCAGCGAGCAGAAAGCAAAACAAAATACCAAAACACGGATGAGAATGCCTTCCAAATCCTGAGAGCAAGTCGTTCCCCATGGCTATCCACTCCTTCCTATCTCTAAACAAATTCCTGCAGTGACAGTGCAACATGATTTGTATGCAGCCTGAAAGGAACATTAAGCACTGTACACAAGGCCCTGAAAAACGAACAGTGAGTGAGGCAGAGAAGTCTGCTGCTAAACTGGAAATAAACATTTCCCACAAAAAGATCTGAAAAGGCCAAAAGAAATCGAATAAATAATAATTTAAAAATTCACCCCGTTGGTTTGGCTTTGTCCCCCATGTTTATAGCTGTGGGTTTGCATTGGAGATGGATCAGAAACAAACCTAATGAAGAAAGCACTTCCACAGTCACTTCCCTTTCAAACAGACCCTATGAATTTGTGTATGTGCTGGAAGTCAAGCTAGGATTTAAGAACAGGATTCTCTCAAGTGCCTTGCTGCCTATGGAAGTTGGCAAGTGGAACCACTTGTTCCACAGGTGGTTACAGCTAAATCCCTCTGGGAAACAGCCATAAGGGCTCATCCCTCTTCAGCACCTGAGTTAAGACTCTGTGAGCAGGTCTGCAGTGCTGTTCACCCTCTTCCTCAACTTGGCTTCCAACAGGCAGAAACTCTGCTTTGGCTGCTGAATATATGAACAATTACAAACGAGCCAGGAGGGGGGAATAAAGATCTCAAGAATTGCCCTGTACCTCCTGCCTGGTCGAGTTGGGTGAGGAAAAATGAATTGGGGCTGCTTGTCATCCACCCTGTCACTGAAGAGAACACTTTGGTGATTTTTCTCTCTCTAGATGTCTGGTTTTGTTGCTGCTCTGATCAGCAAGCATGACAAAATGGCACAGATGAGCCTGGTGCCTGGCTGGGGTGGAAAAATACTGATGGTGGGATGAGACGGGCTGGTTCTGGAAGTGCATTCCAGTCACTTGATATTCATAAGTTGCTTTTTAAATTCACTCTATTTAAAGACATGGTGTGAGAGCTGAGGGCTGCCGAGAGAGGGTGTGTAGACTGAAGCACACAATGAGTTTGGCAGGGCAGCTTCTTCCCCCCACCCCAGTTTGGCCCATTTGTGAGATGCTGTCCAGAGCCTCCTCTGTCACTTGACTCAGGACCACTTTGTTGCTCATGGATAATCTGTTCTGGGCCAGGAGTGAGTGCAGGAGTAGAAGGAGAAGTCCTGGATCTCAGCTGCCCTGTAAGTATGGGAGCCTCTCCAAACACTCAGCCTATTTGGGGCTAGGAGCCTGTCCACACATTTTGATTGTTTGCTCCCTCTCTCTGTGATGAATGGAGCCCGGCATGGAAACAGGGATGGGGCAGCAGACCCAGCACTGCTGTAAATCCATGCGGCTTGACCAGTTGCAGTTGCCTAAATAGGTCTGAACAGATTTTAGCCAGCTGAAGAGCTGGCCTGGGCAGTTGTTCTTTAAGAATTTAGCCTGGTTCTACTGTTTACCATCATCAGAGTCAGTCAAATTCCCCATTTGTGACATCAGTGCGATGTTCCCAACCACCAAGCAGGAGACATGGAAGGACCAGGGTCTCTGTTCAGTTTTCTCTGTGATGTTTCCCTCCAGGGCTGGAGGCTAAACATAATGGTTATTTGGCAGCGCCTCTGCCGAGCACTTCCCAGCACTGTCAGGCACAGTGGGAGCCAGGGCAATTCCAAGCAGCCTCTAATGCTCTCTACTTTGCACCAGGAAAATGGGCTGAGGTAGAACAGCAAATTGCCACCTTAGTGGAACACCCCGCCAGAAAGGTGCTCAGTGTTTCTCCGGTGCTGCTGGCAGGTAAGGACAGGACACCTCAGGTGGGATGTCCAGAGCAGCAAGGACACACCAGCATATGCACTGAAATCCCAGCGTCCCTGACACCCCTGACACAGCCCAGCAGGGAGAGAGCTGAAACCCACCAGCAATCTTTTAATGAAGGTGCGCTAAACTGCCTCAGCATGTGCTGAACCTGTCTCTAATCAATGGAGTCCTAGCCATGACTGGACATCAGCCAGTTCCCCAACATCCCCCCACGTTCCCTGGTTCCGAGAGCCCCACTCGTGGGCACACATGATCCTGTTCCTACATACCTGGCGCTTCTTATCTGCCGTGGGAGAAGATCTGGAACGTACATGCACAGGGACTGGCTGATTGTCGTACCTATCGAGCAAGTCTTCCACAGACACTGATTTCCCAGATTTCCTGGCGGTGCAGGGTGTTTCAAAGACCTGCTCCTGCTTTCTGTAGCGAGGCTGGCCCTGCAGGCCCAGTGGGTCTGTCTGCGTGCCTTTGGTGAGATCCGATCTGGGTCTGTAATCCCGGCACCTCTCTGGTTTGGGTCGGCTGGTAACCAGGCTGTCCTGGCGCCCTGGCACCTTCTCATCTCCACTTGTGTCCAAGTAGTCCATCAGCCCAGGGGCAAGGGTGGAAGACATCCGTCCTGTCCTGGATATCCGCTCTATGGACTCTCTGCGGCGGTAAAGGTTCTGGTCCTGGAGGGAATTCATGCTGGAGGCGGAGGAAAGGCTCTGGCTGTCAGGGCCACCCAGCTGCAGGTAGGAGCTGTGGGAGCGCTCCCGCAGCAGCCCGATGTCCTGCGAGGACGGCCGTCGCCCTGTTTTGCGCTCAATGTAGTCGGCCAGGGCATTCTGCTGGAGCTGCTTGAGCTCCGGCTTGGACAAGCTGGCTGTGGAGGAAGCTTTGCCATCCCTCTCGAAGATCTTGCGCCGGTCGGCCACACTGTTCTCCGGGAAGACAAAATGGATGCTTTTCTTCTGGAAGGAGAAAGGCGACGGCTCCCCGTCTGAGATGCCCACTTCATTCATCTTCTCGGGCTCCGAGTAGGAGCGCTTCTTCTGCTCCGCTGTCAGCCGCTTCCGGCCCCCGATGCGCAGCACGTGCTGCGTCCTGGCGTAGTCCAGGCTGGAGAAGCCACCTTCTGTGGGTGTGATGCTGTGCCTCTCCTTGGGGGTGTGCGGGGATGCTGCCGTGCTCCTCAGGCCCACGTGGGCCGAGGCAGGCCGCTGGGGCAGCTTCTTGGGCGTGCTCCCGAACGGGGGGCTGATGCGACGGAAGGAAGTGGCCCTCAGCACCCTGGACTGGGCATCTTTAATGCTGTTCCTGTAGGCCCTGTTAAACGACGTGTCCAGCTGCGACCCGTGCGCATCCTGGATGTTATCCTTCCAGAGGATCTCCTTCTCAGGCTCGCCTCCCAGCTGGAATGTGCTTTTACTCCGCGGTAGCTGAGCTGCCCTTATTTGTACCTCATTTTCAGGACACAGGCTGTAGTGCTCACTGGGTCTTGCCTGCTTCACCGAAGCCACCATCTGCAACTCTACGGGGCGCCAGTCAGCCTCTTCCAGCTTCCCGTTCCTGACAAAAGGGCTGGAGCCCCTGCCTGGCTCACTGGGCAGCTTGCTCCGCATGTCCTCTGGGCTGTGCATGGAGCACCTCGTGCCGGAGGGCTGGCTCATCCTGCTCGGCCCATAGTGCTGGCCAAAGCTGGGAATGCCAGCACTCTGGGGCCGGGGACTGCTCTGCTCCCGCTGCTCAAGTTTGTTGACCTTCTCCAGCACTGAGCAGCGGGGCTTGCCAGCCTCCGGTTTGCTGTAGGGAAAGCTTTGGGTGCTGCTAGAGCTGAGCCGGCTCCTCCCGAAATCCAAGGTCTTTGGGAGCTGCGGAGAAGGGGGCTCTTTGCACTTTGGCTCGGCAGCATGGAACAGAGCCACGCTTGTGCCCTCCTCCTCCTGCCTGGTGAAGGCCTGTGGGTCCACATCGCTCCACTGTCTGTGCCCCTGCACCCTGTGATCCTTCTCCTCTCTGCTGCTGCTGTTCAGGAAGGACGGTTTGGTGTTGGAATAACCCTCGCCTGGTTGCGTCTCCCTTAGCTCAGAGCTGCTTTGCCTCCTGGAGCTCTCTGGGATGTTCTGCAAGGAAGAGAAGCCATACTGCTTGGCCTTGCTGTGACCCCATGGGTGGGGAGCAGCAGCATCTCTCTCGTTTACCTGTGCATTGCCATTTTTGTCCTCCTGGGATCCAGGTGTCCAGTCCTCTTTGGGCTGGTAATGGGTTTTCCTCTCACTAGCATCCCTCAGCTGGGGTTGTGGAGCCTGGAAAATGGGCTTGGAGGCTTGTGTGCTACCCAGGGTCTCCCGGTGGCTGTGTGCTGCCTTGTAAAGGGGTAACAGCTCCTCCTTTTGCGACACAGCCAGGCAGAGCTCCGGGCCTCCTGCGCTGGAAGGTTTCTGCTGGACGAGTTTGGCCTCATGCTTTCTCTCAGTGGCGGGAGGCTGGTAGAAGATGGTCGACCTGTTTGAAGTGCTTTGGTTTCCATTCTCATCCAAGCCCAGGGTGCCGCTGGCTACAGCCTTGTCGTAAGGGACCGGGAGGGTTGGGGAGTACCCACTTTCTTTGGCCAGAGCTGGGTAAAGCGTCCCGGTGCTGCTGGCGGAAGGCCGAGGCACCTGGGCGTAGTGCGGCTCTGGGGAGGGAACGGCGTAGACACCGGTGGGCAGCAGGGGCTGTCCTGGCTGGGCTGCCTGGGAATAGCTCTGCTTGGGCTTCATGGTGGGGCTGCTCTCTGGGCTCTTCTCCACCACGGTGTGCAGGTGCCCTTCTCCAAAGGGCGGTTTCAGCAGCGGCCCCTGGGACAGGGAGCCAATGAGTGGTGCCCAGGCCCCTTTCGGCTGGGTCCGGCCGGGCTTGTTCGGCTCAAGGCCAGCGCCTGAGCCGGGCCTCTCGTGGTGCCTGGTGGCTGCGTAGCTGTCGCTGCGAGTGGGAGGCAAGGGGGGTCCCTTGGGAGGCTGGCTCTTGCCGTCCGAAGGGCCCTGGGCTGGCTGTGCCCAGGAGGAGGCCGCGTTGTGCCGGCTGAAGGCCTGGAGCCTGCCATGGCTGCGGCCGTCCAGGGAGGCCCGGGCGTCACTGCTGGGAAGCAGGGCCGAGGGCTTCACCTCGTACTCCTGGGAGATGCGCTGCTGGGCGTCGTACACCGTCCTGACGTAGCGGATGTCCGCCTGCCTCATCCCCTCCGGCAGCCCCCCGCGGGACTGCGCGCTGTCTGGAGAGCATGAGTGCTCCTTGCCGAACGGGGCCGCGGGGTACTCGGGGATGCTGGAGTTGGTGGAGAAGGAGCTGTAGGCGGAGTCTCTCTTGCTGTGGAGGTGGGAGAGCTGGTCGATGCTGTTGGTGGATTTGGCCGGGGACAGGTGGCAAGAGTGGTAGGCAGGGGAGGAGTGGTCCAAGCTTTCCATGCTGCCCCGGGAGCTGTACTGATCGGGACTCCTCCTCAGATAGCCATGCTCGTACGCAGAGAGATCGCTGGTGGAGGAGCTGGGGGACAGCGAGAGAAGAGTGAAAATCAGCAGAGGAGAGGCACAACAACTTATAAGTGAGCTCAGAAGCAAGATGTTTAGTTTTGAGACTAAAACCCATATTTGGGCCTTGCTCCATCCCCTGTTTGGAGTCATCCCAGTTCACAAAGAGGAACTGCTTGACATTGCAACACACGGCTCTTATTTACCACAGAAGGGTGGGAGGGAAATACAGACAGAAAGTCAGTGCATCTCTGGAGTCAGGGAGGATCAACCCCACCCAGCAAACCCCTCCAAAGCCCTTGGAAAGCTGAATGAGCACCGACGCCACCGAGAAGGAGGAGAGGAGCATGAGGGGTGTTCTGGGGGGAATCTAATCTCTTTCTTTTTTTCTCATTTCATTTCTTTTTATGGAGATGAAGGCTATGCCCTGGCAGGCTTCCTGGAAACTCAGCTGTCCCAAGGATAGTTTGTTTGCTGCGAGAAAACTAAGCTGACAAGAAGAGGAGAGATGGATGTGCCTGTGCATGGAGAAAAGTGGGGTGCAACCATAGAAACAGTCTGAGAATTCCCAGAAAGTCTGCATGGCCACCTCCTCATGTAGCTCAGCAGGTGCAGGTACACCTTGGCAGCACCTTCCTCTAAGGTGTCCAAAGAGGACTTGTAGGCACCAGAGAAGTGATCAAAAAAGAAGGGTATTCAGAGATCTTTCTATCCATGGGAAGGGAGCTCTTTGTGCCAGTCACAGTCCCTTTGTCGCATCTCACAAAGGGACATCACAAATGTCTGTGGAGTTTGCCCTAGCTAATCTCCCCTTCCAGATTCAAGCAAATACACTGAGGACTGGAGAGTGTAGCCTGAGGATTTCACTTTTCTTCTCTCTCTTCCCAGCGTCCTTTCCTCAGGTACCACTTTCTCTAGTTCCCTGTGCAACTACACGTGCTGTCCTGGCAGAGCCACAGGGAAGCAGCAGGAAGGGACGGGCTGTGGCAGTGCAAGGCACAGAGCTGGAAGCTGGCTCCAGATCATATCCCAGACAAGGGACAGACCCAGGGGAGAAGGCTGCTAAGGATGAGGAAAGGCAGAAGGAAGCCTGCTCACAGCAGCTCTGAAGAGAGATGCAGAGGAACACAGGCAGGAAGAGATATGGCAAATCTCAGGACAAAGCTGGTTTACTCATTTAAATGCACCACTCTGTTTTGGATTCAAATAACCATCTCCCTGGCAATGCCCAGCACGGCCCTAGCCAGCTGGCCACTAGATGTTCCCCGTGTACCTCCTCAAGCACCCGGGAGACAGAGCCATGCTGCCAAAGGCTCTGCCAGGAACTGCCTGGGAAGCAAAGCCCCTTGGTGGGAAAGGAGTACACTCCAGCGTGAGCTGTGCTGAGGCCACAGACCAACACACTTGATTTTCTGCAACCATCTCCTCACTTTCTTTAATGCTCTTTTTTCTCTTTCCTCTCCTCTGCCAAGGATCAGTCTAGCCTGTAGAACAAAGTGATGTTTCAATCCCAGAGGCTATAATGGAGAGTTTGAAACCCTTCTGCCTTTCCAGGGAAAATCTTTCAAGGGCAGAATTTAAACTTGTCCCTCCTCAAGCTGCCCTGCACGTTCAGTTATGATAGAGCTGACTCCTGCAGAAAGCCACTGCCAAACGAGGAAATCCCTCCCTGAACTCCTCACCCTGGGAGAACAGTCGCTGATGCGCTGTTGGCTGCTCCGTTACACTGACAGGCTCTGCTACCTACACCCTTTTCTTCCTTGTTTTTCAACAGGCTAATTTAGACTTTGGATTTCTTTTCCTTTGCTGGGAAAACAACCATGCTGTGTTTCTATATGGGGACATCCACAGAAAGCTCTATCAGCATCCTGACAGTGGGCTCCCATCTTTGTAGGAAGGGGGATTTTTAAAGCAAATAATTTCCTAGCTGCTAATCACCTCAGGGAGGAAAACACAGCCACTTTGTCAGGGAAACCAAATGGGAACTGAAGCCTTCCTAACTCTAATCTGAACCCTGGCTGTTTGTAAACCTGTCCAGCTGCATGGAGGCAACTGGTACCATTTTCCCACCACACCTTTTTCCCCTCCCTTCCCTCCACAGCTTTGTGGTGCTTACCTGGAGTGGTAGGACTGATGCCAAGGGATGCCAAGCGTACCCTGAGATATTTGCATCATGCTGGGATCGGGTTGGTTCTCCACGAGTTTGGTTGAATGCCAGGAGTGAGGTCGGCCTGGAGTTTCACTCCGCCTGGGTGAAAGCAGGAGTTTGCACATCAGCAACAGGCCAGCTCTCCCAAGGAAAATGGACGTGAACTTAACACCAACATTTAAAACTGCTCGCGCTCATTTGTGTTGCACTGCTACTTTTTAATCCGTTCCAGGCAAATCCCGCAGTAACCATGTGTGAATGAATACCCCTGACATTCCCACAACACGCTCCCTTCTCAGATTTGCACAAGTGGATCACTGAATGCCACAAGGAGGTGGAAGCCTGCAAAGGGACTTTTGATCTCTCTTCGGTGCTGCCAAAAATGCAGGATGAGACGTGACAACCAAGGGCTGGCAATATGTGTCCCTCACATCCCACCCAGCCAGACAGCTGTCCCCAGGGTGTGTCCCCAGGCGTGGCACAGCACGGCTGCCCTTCAGTGCCTTCAGTCACCAGTGCCAAGGCCTGTGTCTGTCAGCCCTGAGGAAAAAAACCCCACTGACACTTTATTTAAAGCACAGAGTGGTGCAATGGAAAGTCAAAGCAGGGGATTAGTGATGGAGTCCCCTGAAGAGGCCACACAGACTCTCCTTTGCCCCAGCCTTTGGGCTTGTCCTTAATCCTCCTGCTGCTTTCCATGAGGGATCTCTCCCCTGCTCTAGCATTCATTTTCACAGTTTCTCACTCTCTCCCTGGGAGAATGAGGAGCAGCACTGGACCTGTGTCCTACTGAAATGTGAGAGTCTGCAAGACAAATCTGACTAATAAATGCAAGAGGAGGATATGACACATCTTTAGTCTTTCTCTCACTGAAGAATTCACAGTACAGCATGTCCTAAACACATCAGTACATAGATTAAAATGCCCTTGGCAGACATAACACAGATGCTGAGAGAGGAGTCTCCCAGTATTGCCTAAGATTGGGAAAAGAAATGGTATAGGAAACTGCAAAAAGTTAAAAACGCTTTCTAGGGTCAGATCCTTTCCTAGTACCAGTTAACTGATGTTCTACAGCACAGATAAGCATAGGCAGAGAGTGAGAGGCAGAGCCATTTCTCTGGCGTTTTTTCCTTACAGATTTCAGAAGTGCTGGTTATTTTCTCATCATCTGCTAAAAGAAGGAAGAAAAAGGGACATGCTTTTCCCTTTAACATCTGTTGTGGCAGGATTGTCTTAAGGAAAACTGGACTAGAGGTCTGCAAAGGGCAAGCTGAACCCAACACCATTTTACCTTTACATGTGTAGGTGTGTTTAAGACAGAGCTCTTCTGTTAAGCTCCTTGCCCAGAAAACAAGGAACCTGGACACTGCCAGATGGGAATTTGACAAAACTGTTTATTAAGAATAACCCGCATTCTTGCCTTTTCCACTGCAGACTTTTAAAGACTTTAAGTACTTTGGTGGAGTACAAGCCTTCAGCATCAGTTTTTGGCTTGGGAAAATGAATGATCCTGTGCAAAGCATGTTATCCCTTGGTTTGATCAGTAAAAACCTTGAGGGAGCTGTGTAGCCAATCATCTGAGACACAGGTATTTTAAACACTTTTGTTTGATATTCTTGTAATGATACAACACATGGACAGCTCTGAATTCCAGTCGGAAGACACAGTACCAGCTTACCAGCTCTCTGTGGGATAACCTTGCACTATTTCCACACCTACCCAGTCTTGGAAACGTGGCAGATCCTGATTCATCCCAGACAAACTGGCTGAGTGATAAAACCTGCAAATGCTGCAGCTAACGCCTGACTTGAGTGAAGACAAATAAATCATTAGATCTTTAACTGGTGTTGCTTTGGTGTAGCTAAGTTGCCTTCAACAAAATCAGGAGCAACAGCTGACACTTTGGCTCAGGAGGCTGTAGGATTTAAAAATGCAGAACTGTAATAACAAGAACAGTAACAAACCAACCTCATCACCTTATCTTTTATATATTCTGTACTGTACTTGTGAAGGTGTCGGGACAACCTTATTACTGAAAAATTCTCCACTTCAGATAATAGACAAAGTCATCCCTGTGTTGTAAATGCCAAGGCTGGAAAAAGAGACTTCTGGTTCCTCATGGACACCTCCAGTGATCCGATAACCTGGGCATCCAGGTCAGGTTGGCATCACAACAAATGCCTGGGAGTGAAGATAGCTGGAGAAGTCAGCGAGATGTGATGCAAGGCTGGCATCTAAATAGCAGCTGTAACACAGGCTACAGACCAGATACTGCCAGCTCACACTGCAGACTGGAAAACCAAAGGGAGAGGGATAGTCTTTAATCTCATCCAGCTGCCGTTATCTGGGCGCTCCCCGTTGCTATGCCGGTCCCAGTGTTTGCCGATGGAAACGTGCCCGGTCCAGCAGAGGCTCCTCGGTGGCTGCCTGGCACAGTCTGGGAGCAGTCTGGGATCCAGGGACCACATTCACATCTCCGAGGCCCTTCACCAGGAACAGCTCTGCAGCTCTCTCTTATTAGGAAGAGCTGAGCATGATCTTCTTTGTAATCTCTGGAGATTATTTTTTATTGTATGCAAAACAGGAATGGAACTTTACAAAGATGCCTTGGCACTAACTCCACAAATGAATCAGCATCTGAGGCTTTCTTCACAGTATAACTGAAAGGTTACAAACTAAAAACATCCAGAAAAGTGTATTCAGTCTGATTCCTGTTCTTCACATACTGTTCCTTGCCAGTTCTGGAGTACACACACAACCTGAGTTCTCTGCAAGTTCCAAAGTACCTCAAGCCTAGCATCCTTCAGGAGTGCAAGTCCTTCAGCGTGAAAAGGCCCCTCTTCAACCAGAGCAAACAACCCAGCTTCTTCAAATTGCCATCTGCATTTTTTCCACATCTTTGGAAAGCTAATGAGTGAAAGCCAGAGAGGGATATTGAGGCTGATTAACCAACCACTCAGGGTCATCAATGCCCCAATAAACTGATCTTTTTCTACTCCCACAGAGCTCATGGGGAGTTGTTTTCATCATTCTCACGTCTGTCAGAAACATCATCCAGGAGGTTGAAAAGAGAACTGTAAACAATTCTTGTACCACTGACCTCGTGCTCATTTTTATCAGTCCCCACAAGCTCCAAACCCCTGCTCAGCAGAGACAAGGAATGCTGAAGGTGAAGGCAGCAAAACCTTTCAAGGAAAGCGGAATCCACCTGCAGATCCAGGCAGGAGCAGTGGTCACCAGGACACATCTCCATGACCTGAGAGGATGGCTCTGATGAGCGGCTGGTGTTTATATGTCCAAGGAAGATGTGATGGGGCAGAGAAGAGAACAAAGGCCAGAGAGTCAGTCTGCCATCACTCACAACCACAGTCCCTGGGGATGTGCTTTCCCCCTGCAGCTGTGCAGCCAGGTGGTTGCGTGGGAGGTTCCTGGAGCTGGAAGGGATAGCCATGGCCTAGTCCATCATGTAGGGAGATGGGAAGGGATGGGGGCCCTGCAGTATAGACCCTCCTCCTGCAGGAGAAATGCAAGATTTGGATGCAAGTGCAAAGCTTGTGCTTCCTGGATCTGATCCCAGGCACTGAGTCACAAGAGAGAAAGCCAAGAGGGCAGCTGCCCATCCTTACCACGTCATCCTCAGAGCAGTCAGGATTTCAAGCTGGTGATAATTCTAACCTAATAAAACCTACGTGGCAGGGGCACTCCGTCCTGAGCCATATCCCGCTGCATGCAGCAGCAGGATCTTTGTACCTGGAGAGATCCTGATCTCAGCAATTCACCTGTACCCTCCTTCCAGGGTGAGTGTGCACCTGCACCAACAGAAAGCAGCAACAACCATCTGAATTCTCACCGGGACAGACCTACCTCCAAGATGGACACATCTAAAGGAGTGGGAGCATAACAAGATGTTTTCCAGACATCCAAACGCGCGGCTGCAGCCTCTCTGCCCGGCTATTAGGCAGGAGATGAAGGAAAAAGTAAAGCACTCAGAAGCCTATTAGGATTTCTACAGAGCGAGGCCACAATCTACTCAAAGCGATGTCGCTCTTAATTAAGGTTCAGTCATGGTTCTAAAAATAAGCAGAACAGACGAGGCCAATTAGAAAGGAGTCGGACCAGAATGGCGTCAGCTTGATGTGTCTTTCACTAAATCTCTCTTTTTAGGCTCACAGAGCCCTTCTGGTAAATTCTGGGCCAGGAGGGATCTGGAGTGAGCTCTGTCCCTTCACAACTTTGACTGAAAAGAAGGAAGACTCATTAGAAAGACCTGAAGTCTATGAAATTATATTTCACATCATGGATCTTGGCCAATAGTGTATCCTCATCTGTGGGTAAAGGGAGAATCATGCCCACACCCCCCATCCCTTAATGCTCAGATGACAACTTTCCCTAAGTAAAAAACACACTGAAAAACCCTTCACTTGAGAACACTTGGGTGAAGTATGTCAATACTTCAATTCTCAGTGTTCTCATACCAGGACACAACCTGCTTTTCCACCGTATGTTCATTTTGCAACTCCTAGAGGACAACTCCCCACCCAGCGAATCCCTGTGGACTATCTCACAGTTTTTAGCAGTCTCAGTCTTAAACCAATAACAAAGAAAAATACCCCTTAAGCAAAACCCTTCAGGCCAGTTCAGGGCTCTGTCCCAGACCCAGTCCAGCCTCACTGCTCTCTCCAGCTCCTTTCCCAGAGCCAGAGGCAGGCGTTGTGCCTGTGTGGTGCTTCCAGCTGACACATCAGACACCATTTGTTTCTCCCCTTTGATAAGCATCACTGGGGATGTCTGGGTTGCATCAGACTGGGCCCCGAGCACCATCTGGGAACTGGGAGACAGGTACCAATCTCCCTGAAGTCTCTCTGGGATCAGTACGAAGAGAATCAGAGGTTTCTGCTCAGAATTCCTACCATTACCATCACAAACTCTTTGGAAAAAACTCCCCACCATACCAGGGGGAAGAAGATCCCTGTGTGGAAGCAGAGATGATAACCATGTACGTGGATCTAGAGACACATTTTTTCTACTGGCTTTTCCTGACAGCCACAAGCTGCAGATGGAAGTGCTGGGATCGCTCAGAGGTGATGGCAGCTGTGAGCCACGGGCGCTCCTTCGTTGAACTTAGGAACAGTCAAACATTGTAATTAATGATTATTGGTCCTGCAAGTCACACCTCTTATGTGATAAGTTATCACATATCTCTGGAAACCCCCAGGCTATTTAATCCACGACGGAGGTATTTATCCAGTGTCCAGCAAAGGAAACAAAGAATGCAGGGCTCGGAGCCAGGCTGTGTGCTTCGGCTCTGCCTTCCCTTCACCCCAGCACGGGATTGACAGGCAATATTTAGATTGAGGACTTTTCCCTATGCAAAGAAAGGGTCCCACTGGCATTCCCTGACACTAACCAGACACAGGCTTCAACAGGAACAGAGGTGATGTATACAAACTTCACTCTTCTTGATTACTGGGTTCAAGGACTTTGTCCTAGTGGGATCTCCTGACAGCTTTCTGTTTTGAAGACAGCATTATCAAGCAACACAGTAAGTGTGATTCAAATTGCAAAATGAGGAGTATTTCAGATCTCTATTTTGAGAAGTGCTTGCCACCAGGATAGTCCATCTGTGCTGTTCCCACAGGACTGCAGCTTGGATATGGAGAAGCCAAGAGAGGCTTCAGCTGGTACTTAGACCATGCGTAGGTTACAATGAGGAGCTGGGGAGCACTGGATTAAAGACTCTCTGCAACTTTCCCCTTCTTTCTATAATTTTACTCTGTTTCCTTTGCTGGAGAAAGAGGAAGAAAGAAAAGACATGGAAAAGAAGCAGCTGACTGACTTACAGTCTTTGAGAAGGACTCTATTATTCCCTGTCTTCTCCAGGGATACACATCATCTCCCAGAGCACGGGCAGAAAATCCTAGCAGCCAGAGCCTGCAGTGGCTTCCCTGCCCATGGCTCTGCAGAGCTGCACTGATTTATCCAGACTGATGAACCGGCCCCACGGGCTCAATTCAAATAATTTTTTCTCATTCTTCTCTAGTCAGTAAATTAGTTACAAAGACAGAAACCAAGCATAGCTTAGATTCTTTCACACCCCGATATCCAACACACAGCAACTTGCAACAGGAGAGACTGGGAAACAATGGAAGGAATGTGTTTTCCTAGCCTTGTTCAGTGCTTAGGAGGAACTGGGTGGCTGGCAGCAGGAACGCTGCCCCGTGAGCCCGATTATCCGAACGGAACGTGAACTATGAGGCACGGCAGGTAACCAAGGGGATCCGCAGGGCAAGGCTTCAGGCAGTACCTGGGCTCTCCTCTCAGCTACAGGGCTACAAATCACAGTAGATGATTTGTACCATCTATTTGTGATGTATTTGCAATGCTCGTGAGCTCCACATCCAAGTGCTCATGTAGGAGTGAGAAACGGAAGAGAAGCAGCAGGGCCTTGAGGATGTGTGGAGGTACTTGCACACATTTGGGGGGGGTAACAGGGTGAGTCAAATGTGCCAGGGAACTGCACCCCCTGCCTGGGCAAAAGCAAAGGCTGCTGAGTCTGAAACACCCTCCCACAGGCACATTCTTACATGTTAAAGCAGCTTCCTGTTTGTAACTAAAGCTCCGGCCCGGGTTAAACTGAGATGTGCAGACACAGCCTCCGACACTGCCGGAAAAGTAAAGCAAAACATTGGCTCTGCACCCAAAGGCAAGTTTATCCAAGTGAAACGCTCAACTCTGGAGCATCTGTGAAGGTCTGCTACTAACCTGATGGATTTAGAGGGCATATGGTGAATGACTCATTGCTATAGGGAGGTGGTAGATGTAGGGGAGCTCCTCTCCCAAATTCACTGTGTGGGTCACATACCTGGGGAACTGCAGAGTCCCACTACTCAGTCAGAGAGAAATTTCTCCTCAATAAAATCAGCTTGAGGAGATACTCCAGCCTCTAAAATCTGCTCTATCCGAGGCCAGGTACGGTCAGCATCCATGACTGCCTGCAGCGGCCACAAGCTGAAGCATCTCCACTAAGGTCAGGGAGGTTGCTCAAGAGCTGCATCCTTGCTGATAAGATCAAAATGTGGAATTCCCCTCTCAGCTGCTCACTCATAGGCACTGGGCCACATTTCCTCCACCTCCAGGAAATCAGGGTAGCTTCTTGACTTCAAATAAGTCAAGGTCTGGCCAAAAGGCAATGTTGCCAATAAAAGCCACTGCTTCAACTTCATGGTACAACTCTCAGAAGACACAAAAATCTATGAGGTCACCCGGATTACATCTGACTGACGCAAGAGGCTCTTTTGATGCCAGCAAAAGCCTGCCTGAGTAAATGCTGTAGGATTCGGTCCTAAACTGCGTGGACAAAGGAAGGGAATCAGGCTCTGCCACAATACCAGCCAATCCAAAGCAGTTCAGGGAACTGATTTCTGAAGACATTTAATTGTTAAAAAATGCAGACAGGTATTCAGCAGTCGTGAATGCCAAACTCCCACTGAAACTCCCAGACTTGGAAGAAGCTAGGTGATTTTGGAATGCCAGGCACCTGAAACTGGGGAGTCAGAGAAGACTTACACCACTTCTGTGGAGGTATTTTGGTTCAGCATTTCTGATGAGCTTTACCAGCACTGACAAAAGCTTTTGAGGAGGAATTTTAGCACTCCTTCTCCGTGAGTGCTAAAATTTGGCACTCAGGCACACTGGCATGCTCTCCAGTAACTGTTTTCCACCCGGTCTTTGCAGATGTTGCAGGGACACAGACAAACATTCTCACCTGGACTTCAGCCGTAACTTGACTCCTGCTGCCCACGTGGCTTTGCTAGGCTGGAAGTCAGTGGTCACGCCGTCCGGGCTGAGCGGGCTGGGAGACAGCTCTGTGCATCCCTGTGCTGCATGGGTGTCCCTGTCAAAGGAAAGCAAGGACATGTAAACACCACCACGCAGAACCTCGGCCCTTTTAGTGAACGCTTCATCAGGATTTTAGGACAGAGGGCAATGCACAGACGCAGAGGGCAAGGCAGGGGCATCAGGCTAGTTTTTACAAAGTGTGGAGTACATGTCACAGAAAGCCATGTCCATCCTCGTTTTTTGCAACCCGGGCAGTGCTCAGCTCTGCAAGTGTCCCTCATGAATGTCTCGGAGGAGCTGCACAAACCCATGGCAGATAGGAATGAGATCAGCTGCAGCACCCACGGCACAAAACTCATTATCCTGCAGCTGCATTTGGGGACCCAAAATCCCCAAGTGTGTGGTTCCACTGTGGGATATGCTTTTACCACATGTAACCACCTTATGAGAGCTCAGGGAATGCTCTGAACACACAAGAGAAAATCCAAGAGAAAGGTTCACACAGTTAGAGGGAGAAAGAGAAACCTGTCCTACCCCCTCTTACTGATATTTCCACAAAGTCAGCAAACACATATTTACCCCACTCCAAGTCACATAAACACAGTGTAACCATCGCTTCAGCTCCTTCCTTCCCCATGGAACGCTCCAGTATTCCCACTCGCTCCCACTTTTAGCCCTGAAGCACAGAAGAGATTTGAAATTCCGGCTTGCTCAAGGAACCCCCACGCTGAATAAAAGCGGGGCTGAAAGGCCCCCCGCGCCTCTCCCTGCCCGCGGCAGGCCTGGCCCGGGATAAGCTGGAATTGCCTCTTGTTGTGTGCTGAGCCCACATGCCGGCATCTGGGGCTTTGGATAGCTGAGATGGCTTGGATGCCATTCCGGTGAGAGACCGGCCGTCTTTGTGTCCGGCTGGGTCCTCCCCCGCGCTCCCTCCCCGCGCCCCCACGTGCCAGGCAGGAATGTTAAGCCTCACATTGCGGATGAGATACAGCAGGGAAGCGCAGCAGCACTTTCACCTAGATTAGGGAAAGCGACTGGTCCGGAACGGCCTTTTTTTTGCTCTCCCTGCTTATCTTCATCCAATTTTTGCCCCAAATCCTGCCTTGGCTGCCTTTTCTTTCCATGTGCCAAATCCCGTCCTGCTTTGTCTCTGCCACTCCTCTCCTCTGAGATGATGTCAAGCCTCTGATCAAATTTGAAAGGTTCCCTTCCCTGCTCCCATTCCAGCCTCGCTGTACACCAGGAGCACAAGCTCCTTTATTGCAGCCCTTAAATGCTCCAATTCTCTTTGCTCACCAAGCTTACCATGAAAAATTACCAATTTCCAGAGGAGATTTCACTGCAAGACACGGAAAGGACATGGAAGGCCTGCGACAGATGAGGATTTAAAAGATTGCATACAAACAATTTATCTATACAAACAGGTCTACAATTTTGTGAGCAAAATATATTCACAGCTTCAGCGTTTGGAGGACAAAGCCCTGTGCTTCCCTGCTTGTTTCCTGAAGAGCAGAGTTTGCCAGGCCACACCACAGCTGTACTCCTGCAGTGGGGAAGGCTGGTCATGCCTTCTCTCTGGCCAGCTGTCTCTGAGGGAGCCAGTGACAATATTTAGGCCTGGGAAATTGCCACTGAGCCAAGAAAAGAGTAATCAACAGCCTGAGGAACTGATATAAAGGAGTAGCAAGTGCCTCCAGCTCCCCAGGCACCACAGCCTAGTGACCTTTCAGCACTTAGGCTCTTTTTTTTTCTTTTTAAAGAAAAAACATCTTTTAAAACATGTTAAGAAAGCAAGAGACAACACAGACTCTAAACTCTGCTGCGAGCAGAGCTTTCTGAGTAAGTCCCTTCCACGCATTCCCATATGGACCCACACAGCCTGACCCTCCACGGGCAGCCCCAAGCAGAGGGAGGGAGGGAGGATAAGCAGAATGGGTGTTCCCCCTCACAGGAGCAACCCGTGCTTGCCAGCATGCATAACTTTGGGCTTTACCTCACAGAGACAAAGACACGTTAATTAGTGTCTCCATGGGCTCTGGAGGTGCTGTTGGGGGGAACAAGGAAATGCAACGGAGTTTTTCTAGAGCCTCTTAAAAAACTCTAATGGCAGAGCTCTGTGTGGCACGGCAGGCTCAAGAAGAGACTGAAATCTAATCAGCCAGTCTAGAAATAACAACATTAATCAGGCCCCAGTTCCCAGTGGGGAACACAAAGAGATGAGGACCTTTCCACCCAGGAAGCACACCCACCTCAGGGATGGAGCACAGCTAGAGGAACAGGGATGTCCCCTGTGAGAGCATGGCTGGCAGGGAAGGGAGAAGAGCTGAGGCCAGCCAGCTGCCTCCCCAAGCAGGACCCCAAGACCAGCACCTGTCCTCCCCTTGCAGCCTTCTGCCTTACCTGGCTGCTAATCCCAGAACATTTTCTGCAGCGTTTCTAACTACGGCAGCTCAGTCTAACAACCATAAAGACATTTCTTCCACTGTAACATGGAGACAGCCACTCTTGTGCAAAGGTGTTGAGGGCCTACCTTTCCTGAGCTGTCCTCACACCTTCTCCTTAGAGTGGCCCTTCTCTGAACGCTCCAGCTGCCCCGGGACAGCTCTCCATCTCCTTGTGGCAGCACCCAGCCTGATGGGATGCTCTTAAAGCCTGGGGCTGCATTTTATTTCGGGATGCTGCAAAGGGCCTCACAATTCCAGAGCTAAAAAGTATCCCTGGCAAGGAGGGGCCTCCAGTTGTCCCTTTTGTTACCGTGTTTTTTCTAAAGCTCTCAAGTGGGAGACAGGAAACCCAGCGCACAGAGGCTATTTAAAACTCCTTTACCTCCCACCTGAGGCTGGCAGCTGCCTCTGAAATCTTTCCTTTTCTGCAAAGTTCGTGTTTAATTATGAATTGTTATTTATACTTGCCGCTTCCATGGTGCCTTTGGTATTTAACACCACACATGTCTGTGAGTACACTCTGTTCAGCTTTTCCCTCACCTAAAAATATGGCCTGCTTGGATTTTTTCCTTGCTGCGTGCTTGACAGTGAAAGAATACAGTGCTAGAGATTTAGGGCTTTTTTCAAGGAAAGCCTCCCTCAGAAGTTTCAGTGCCCCCTCCAGAAGAAAGGCAGCACCTCCTGACCCCACATCCATCTCCCCCCACACAGCCAGCACAGCCTTTCCACAACAGGCATCTGTGAAACTCTCCCTAGTTTTCACCACCTTCTTCAGGGCTCTTCAAGAACGCATGGGTGGCCTTATTTTATATTAATCAACTCCCTTTAAGACTGGTTTGCCGGTTGCTGCCATCTGATGTCTCATGGCCTCCCCGAGCTGCCACAGTCCCCGCAGAACTCAGCTGCTGTTTCAGGCAGATCCTTTGTCTCTGAGCAGGGCTGACTCTGAGCTCCCCTGGCCACCTTATCTGCCTCCCATGCTGACCTCCCGTTACCTGCACGCTTGGAACGTTTCACAGCACTTATCTTAACCTTTTGGGCTCCTGGCTCTTCTTCCTCACTTTCTTCGGTCTTCCTTATCCTTATTTACAACCTTCACATTCCAACACAGATTGGTTTTTTAAAGCCAGCATGGACAGCAAGTGTGGGTGGGTGCCTCTGCCCAGCAGTTCTCTCAGCAATTATCTGAGTCTGCAGAGATCATATTCTTAATTAATTAAACTCCATGTTTCATAACAATAGTTCCCTGAGTAATGGCAGCAGCATAAATCACTGCTCTCACTGAGGAAATGATGCAGTGCGAGCTCAGCTGCCTGGCTGTAATTCCCAAAGACGAGACAGATTTTGCACAGGGAAGAGGCACAAACCCAACTTCGGAAGTTTTGTCTGCTCACGGCATTTCTTTTCCAGCACAACAGCCTTACAGTTCTTGTGGCTGCACTACCATGCTGTACTCTTAGTTGACTGTAGTTCCAGGGACGAGTCTAGGATATGCCTGAGATCAGCCATAAACAGCACCTAGACCGATGTCTAAAACTTAACTTTTTTTTTTTAATTTTTCAGAACAGTTATTTTTTATTGGACTCACCTCTTGAAGTCATGATTACTGAGTTTAAACTAATACCTGGTTTGCCATGGTAATAGATGACCTAAGTCCCAGAGAATCCAATCCCCAAATGTTAACAGGTTTAGTAATTTTTAATATCTTGTTACCTCTAAGTCCAGTGTTGTTCTAGCAGAGAGGATGGAGATTAAATTCTCATTTTTTAAATCATTTGGGATCAACAGGAGTATTTGTAACCACTGTCAGAATTAAAAGCTATCCTAGAAAAATAGGTGCTCACACAATGATGCTTCTGAAACCGAGATTAAAGCAAGAAACCCTTCTTCCAACTTCTACAGCTATTTGTAGGTATTTCCTGATGTTTTTCCCTTTGTCTTAAATCAGAACCTAAGAGGAAAGCCCGCTCCACTACAGAAATAGCCAACAGCACATCACAGACACAAAAATACCGAGAAGCAGCAACAAAGCCGAACTGGGTTCTGGCAGGCAGGAAGGAGCCAGAGGAGTTAAAGCTGCTGGTTTATCCTCATGGCACCCCACGTTACACAATGTCACAGGGCAGCCTGAGATCCCCAGCTCAGCCCAGTGACATAAGGAGAGCTGGGCAGCTTCACCTCTGGCTATCCTCATCCTGCAGGCAAGCTCTCAGCTGCTGATGAGCCGGAATTACGTCTCCTTGGGAATGCAAACGCCACCTCCGAGGCAGTCCCCCGTCTCCTGGCAAACAGCAAGCCCTCCTGTCTCCTCCATGCTGTCAGGGAGAGGGATGCAGAGGGAGGGAGAGGCTACACTCATCCGAGGAACCGACCTTGCCTGTGGCCATCCTGCTTGGCAGATCCTCCTGCTCTGCTTGAAGTGAAAAGACTGGATTGCTTACGTATTTCTTATTTTGTTACCTCCTGTGGCTGGTCCAGAAATAGCCCGTAATCCACATCTCTGTCACGCTCCCAGAATCTCCTTTAGCTGCACTGGAAGTGCCCCGTGTGTCAGAGCACAAAGGCCCAGGTGCTCTCCTGGTAGCAGCAAGGCCTGCACAGGTTTGTTACTCTGTGCTCACGGGACCCCTGAGCCACACCAAGAGCCAAGACCAGCTGGAAACACGTGGACAAAACAACTTTTTCATGAAAAAATATTTATAAATTGCACTGAAACGTCTCATACTAATAACCTCTAAAACATTTGCCAGAAAAAGTCTCAGTCCCTGGGTAAAACCTCTTGCTTGTGACTCAGACATTCACCTGAGATGGGAAACAGCCAGGTTTAACTCCACAGTCTAAATAAGGCACATGAGGAATTCAAGGGTGGTTCATGGATCCAAAACGCAACAGGCTCCACCTGTGCAGCTCCTGGAAGCACATTTTCATCCTAAGCAGAGCAAGACAGAGTTGGAAATCTCAGTAAAGCTCATTGAGCACATGAATCTCGGGACTGAATTAGGCATTCTTTCCAGAGATCTGCGGCAAGACTCAAGTCTCAAGTAGAAACAATAATATCCATGTCTGGGATTCAGATGGGTCAGTCAAGCGCAGGGGAAAAAAAAAAACCAACCCACACAACCCAAACCCATTCACAGTGCTGCTGGCTGCTGCTTCTAAGACACAGGACTACTTAATGCACGTTTTCTGTACACATCACAGGCACATCCACCCTGATATCTGGTAAGACAGGATTACTAGAGCTGATATTTGTGCCACAAGCCAGTCGCCAAAAGGGAAAAGAAGAATGTTTCCAGGAACAGTGCAGAGGGGCTTGTGCTTTTCTACCTGCGCAGGCTATTGCTTGAAAGCAAATTAAAGAAATCACAGGATGGCGAATTTTAGATGGATACATCCCCCATTCAGGCACCCATCACTTTCAGTGTAACGGCTCCTATGTGGTGATTCCGAGAATGCAGAATTTCAGGGCAAAGCAACAGAGGCTGAGAAGTCACCTGGAATTAATCCAGACTCACAGCTTTCCTTCTCAGAGGGCTCTTCACTCAGGCGACTCCAACTTAAACAACCTCAATGAGCACTGACCTTCAGGTCCACTGAGAAAAAATCTGGAGAAAGGAGACCACGTTTTCCCTGTGCAACACTGTCTAGTCCTACTTGTCCAGCATTTTTCTGGCTTCCCCTTTTCTCTGGGATTGGATGGGTTTTAGTTGACCTGACCTCAGTCCCACAATCTGGCTGCACTGTGTTTGCACAGCCCCACACAAACCAGCTGCTCCAGCGCCGTACCTGTTTGCAAGCAGAGAGCTGAAAGGAGCCCTGGCATTCATTTGGGTTCCTCACTTCATTGGCTAAGGGATCTTTGAGAAAATGAACTCCCTCTTTGTCTGGGAGAGAGCCCTAATCCCCATTTTGCCCTGGAGGATTACTGGGTACTTAGAAAGGCACTCACATGCACATTTTTGGTTCATGCCAGCTGCATTTGGGCCCACAATATGCAGCGTTCCCTTTGGTCTTTAGCTTTGACAATAGGCATTCCACTGCACCCAGACCTCGACCCGGAGACTGCCACCCTTTTAAAGGCACCCTAAATCCACGCTTTCTGAATTGGGGGCCTTCCCTGCTTTGCATGAGCAGTTGGCCCTCAGAGGCAGCTGGGCACGCAGCCCCGCAGCCCACAGTGCTTTCTTGTGCTGCCCAGCCGCCATCGGAGCACACAGTTCCCTGCCAAAACGACCTGGATCCTGGCTGGAAGGAAGAACCTGTAGGGCTCAGGCATTAGCTTTTATCCCTGGTGAATTCCTGGCTTTTTGTAAGAGAGGTTTACGGTTATACTCTATCACAGCTTGCTGTTTGTGCTCCAGTACCACCCAGAGAGCCTGTTCCCAAAGTGTGCTCTGTGCAGCTCTGGCCCAAATCTTTCTAGGACTGTGGCTTAATTCTCTAAAGTTCTAATTCAGGATGAAGTTCAATGGAAGCAAAGGACTCTAAATCAGTACTGACGTGAGCAGCACTTTGCCTGCTCAGGGGAGATCTCACCTTCTCAGGAGGAGACAATCGAGAGGTGACAACTGTCCTGGTCTGTCAAAAAAGGGGCGTGTGATCCATCTTGCACCCCAGCTCAACCTGCAAACAAAATGCTTTCCTGCACCTTGTGCTCAGAGAGCTTTAACCCTCTCAGAAAACAGATCTACCTACTTACTGTGTCAAGACAGGAGTAAAACCACAGAGAAATGAGGTTTTCATTCTTTTCTACCCCACAACTAATAGGACTAATCTATACACTTGCTCTTGCCTATTACTGAGCATCTCTTGAGGTTTTTCAGAGATGCCTTTGGGGACACTACGGGATCAGCTTGGGGAATCAGAGCATCCCCTCTCCTCATGGGCTGCTCAGGATCAGGAGGCTGTGAGGAACAATCCTTCAGACCTGGCCATAAAAGACTGGGATCAGCTCTCTCTGTGGTGCATCCCATCTGTTGGGCAGAGGTGCCTGAGATGAAGGGGATGCATGGCAGCACTCACGCAAGCAGAAGGCTCCTTAACACACCTGTCCCTGGAAGGGACCACACACAGGTAAATCAGCATCCTGACAGCTTCTGGGGTACCCCCACACAGAATCATGTGGATCTAGAGCCCTCCCGTATAAATGATAACATTTAACTTCTCTTACTTTACACACACCAAAGCACAAGCTGGCTCTAAAGGACAAGTGTAAATGAAACAAAAAATGTAACTGCGGCTCCTACAAAGAAAAGCAGCCACAAGAAGGAAGGAAAAGTCATACTCATGTAATATAAGGATTAATTTCCATTTTAGGATTAGGGAATTAAAACGATTCCATAGGAAAAGCCTGCAAGCCCTCCATGCTGAGAGAATAGTCATGTTCACAGCAAGAGATGCAACAAGCAGAAGATATTGCCCCACAATTACTCTTTTTACACTCACCCTTCAGAACAGCGATGTTTTCCAGCTACAAAAGGGCCATCCTGGGAGGGGTCTGAATGTCAGGCAGGACATATCCTACCTGGGACCTGGCCACAGGCTGCACACCTGAGACCTGAAAGGCAAGCCCAGTCCTCACTTGGAAACTTTTCCACCAGCAGCGTGGAGCTGGGACCGGGCTGGATCTGCTGGTGCAGCTCCTAATATGTTCCATACAAACCAAACAAGGTCAGTTCAGACCAACAATTTAAATGGTTTAAGGCTAAAGATTAAGGGAGTGCTTACAGGAACTGTTCCAGTGGCGGATGGATGAGGTCTCTGGCACTATGAGCAAGTGGGGCGTTAATCCCTTCCGCCAGCACAGCTGGATCAATGCAGGCTCTTCCTTGCCTGCACAGCAGACACCTTGCACTTCAAGGAACACACCCTGGAATTTTAGCCCAGCAGCTCTCCTATGGAAATATGGGTGTTACCCAAGTGCTGCAAAAGTGTCTCAGCTGCGTTTTGAAAAACTGGTCTCGGTGATTTGTACTAATGGAGTGACAAGCTGAGCATCTCTTCAGAGGGGGCAGAAGAAAGTCTCATACTCACATTTGTCACAGGCATGGTGGACACTCAGCACCAAGAACTCAAGTCTGCAGCTGAATTGCCTCTCAGCTCTCTCTAACCTGATTCTTTGCAGTGCTTCCTGGTATTCCAGATTTTAATTGCAGTAACTTGAGGGGTGGAGTGTACGGCTCTAAATCACCTTTACAGGTGTCGCAATGCCTAATCCCCAGAATATGAGCTACTCCTCATGAGCTGCTTCTCCATCCCACACGCCAACCTCTTCCTGGACAAATTCCTGAACACCTTACTCAACACAGCATTCCACTCACTTCCTGGGGATTTCAGCAGGAGATTTGCCCAACTAAGAAATGAGGATAGATTGAGTTAGGAGACGAGGACTTGGCCAGCTGAATGAGAGAGCCCAAGGCAAGTGACAGAAATGCTGGCTGCTAAGCTAATAAATAATCTGCTTGTCACTCAAAATATTTTTAGCATCTGCCAGTCTGGCAGAGATGAGCTTGGAAAAGGATGAGGGCTGCAACCATGAAAAGGAACATGAGATGAGAGAGGAACCCTTGGCCCCTCTTGCCTGGTCCTATGCCTCAGTGCATCCCCATTGCTCTCACACAAACCACCCCAAAGGGGCAATTGGCCTTCCTGATTCCACTCCCCCCCAGCAGGGAGCCATTTTAGGAGCATTAGGAGTCATCTAAGATGAAGAGATACCACGAGCGTCTTTCCTGTACACAGCCCTGGCTGTGGGATCTCTTCCATGCACCCTACCAGCAGGAAAACTCTTCCCCATCACCCTGTCTACTGTGTTTTGGTCTGATGATCCTGAGCCTAGACCCAAATCATCCCTTGGGCTCTAAACAAGATCTGAAGGTGGGTCTTGGGATGTTCTCTGCAAGCGCTGCAGAGCTGGATTAGCACCTGCAGAGGCTGTGGGAAGCTCACCTGGATGAGGTCAGGGGCTTCCCCAGTGATGCTGTCTTTCAGTACCACTAAGGTGAAGCACCCCCAGGAAGAGTCAAGAGAAATTCCACTACAGGTTAGCGTATGGCTTTGACTTCCAGGGAGAAGTCTCAGATCCTCCTGGGTTTCCAGGAACATGAAGGTGCTGCTCTGTAGATGTGAAACCTTTCACAGCTCTTGGGAAACCCAGAAAACCCCACTTAGCCTAAATGCCTTTCACCTTTTAATGAGACTTTTCTCACTTCAGACACATCTTAAAAGTCCACCCAAAACACTCTGAAACAGCACGAGCTGCATTTCCTTGGAGCAGCTGCCCCCAAGCACATTAAGGAAGCGCAGAGGAGAGGAGCACCCACAGCAGTGCCAAGTGGCAGTCTAACCTGAGGCCTTCACAGCAGGTACTGATTAACAAGACATCAAAAACTCTTCTTCCCCAGTGGGAACAGCAGCACCCTCTCAAAGGAAGCCACACCCTCGCTAGGGACATGTGGTGATTTGGAGTCACAGCCTGGAAATCTCTGCATGTCAACAGGAAAACGGGGAGCAATACATACCCCCACCCCCAGCCTCTCCTCATACACAGAACACGCTGTGACCATCGTCATTACCAACACCCCTCCCAAAATGAAGCCTTGGTGGAGCCAGTCCCAAACACAAATTGAGTCACAGGTGCCAAACTCGTTCGGAGAGAAAGCAGCAAACCCAAATCCTATTAAGCAGCCATCAGTGTCAATATTTATTCCTCACAAATCAGGGACAAGTGGCCTAATAAACAGTGTCAGACTGAGCCTGGTGAGATGGAAGAGGAAGGGAATAGACAGACTTGGGGAAAGGACATTACATTAATCAGTATCACCCCTGCAAACCCCTTGACAGAAACAAGGTAGTAAACTCAGTAGCCACTTAGAAACTAAGCTCCCTTTTTGCTTTGACAGTGATAGCCCCCAGTTTCCAGGCTGGAGCTTTGGCATCCTTCACAACAGAGCCACCGGGCCCCATAAAACCTTTTCCTTTCAATCCACCTCTCAACACACACCTCTCTCTGGTGTGGTTTAACCACTCCCTTCCCGACACAGAGCAGACCCGCCCCGAGGTCTGGCCTGCAGGGTATTAAGAACTCTAGCCAGCACGGAGTAAGGGGGCTCGCAGGCAAACAATGTCTGCACAGGAAGACAAACAAATCAAACCATGATTTCACAAGGTAAAGTCCTTGGCTACAAGAGTCACTCCAAATATCCCAGCTTCTCCTTCTCTCTGCAGATCATTCCTGCCCCTGGGGGGTGGTATATACCATTTACTTCTCCCTAGCCTAGATGGGAAAACACAGTATTAGACAAACACGCTCCAGGCTTGGTATTTCCATCGGGGCTGTAGCTGAGTTTTTAGAGCTCTACCTTACTATAGCACATATTTGCTCCCATCTATGCAGGGAAATTTGAGCTGCCATAGCATGACGAGGATGCAGCCACGGCGCATGGGGGCCCTGTCCCCACTATAACTGTACTGGCCACCAGTTATCATCACATACTTTGCTTAAATTAGGCTGAAATGGAGCCTGTCTCCAGTCCGGAGCCCATTTGTAACTGCAAAGGAATCTGTACTCTCGGCAGCACACAAGACAGGATCAGGTCACTGCTGGAGAGCACTTGGCCTGGCTATTTTTATTGTCTCCCTGAATACTTTTCTTCAACACTGTTCTGAGTTGCTGAAAGAATAGTAAAGATGAGAATTTTTTTTGAAATAACAGACATGCTGATAATCCATAGGAACCATGTCCTTTTAACTTTTGGATGTTTATCAAATCTCTGCCCTTGCTGCCAGGATGCTGAAGGCATTTTGAAGGAACAACATGATGAAATCTAATCAGGGTGAAGTGGGCTGGTTTCATTTCCATCAGATTCCTCTCTCAAAGGCATAAATTTACCCTTCTGATCCCAACCCCTAGAACTGAGCCAGTGCAGCAGTTACTGCTACATCAAAAACCCACCCAATCCCCTTCCCTCGTGAACAACTGAAGACTGAAATTCCTCATGCTTCTTTAAACCCAAAGGACGTTGCCACTAATTCGAGCCCTGGTGCAACTCGAATGTAAAGGATTAGAGAAGTGGCTCTCATCTGAACATAGGCAAGCATGCAGTAATGCAGCACACCAAGGGTAGCCAAGCTTTTCATTCCAGTTGGGAACAACCCCGTAAATCACGGATTCAAACGCACCGCTTTTCTTTCCCAGTGACTTGAGCACCTGATACTCTCTGAGTAGTGTGGCTACAGCCTGATCCTGCTGCCCATGAGCCATTCTCTACTCCTACATCCATTAAAGTCCAGCAGCTTGCCAGCAGCAGCCACAGTCACTCCAGGCCTGAACAAATGTTAGCCAAGTGGGAATCGCACAGGGCATTATAAAACACCCTCTTTGATGTCATATCCTCCTGATTTATTTACTTACACTGATGCTGGGGTGAAGAAGCCCAGGGATGGGATGGACCAGGCCCCACCATGCCAGCTGCTCTGCAAACACCAAGTGAAGGATGATTGCTCACCCAGAGGGCTGACCATTAAAGTGGGGTCCACCCTAGCTAAACAAATGCAGGAGGGATGTTTTTCCCATCGCTGCTGTTCCCTCAGCAGCCTTCCCGAGACCATCTGCTCACTGATGCCAGCTGCATCCTCCTGATAGAGCCCAGCTTTTCTCCTGTTGCTGCCAAGAGCTAGGATACACTATAGAAGGAGAAGGGCTCTACATTACCCTGCGTTTATTCTCATAAAAAATTCTGTCCATGCCCACTGAACACAGGGGCACTTGTGAAGGCCCCTGGCTGCTGCAGGACCACAGCCTGCCCATCTCCCAGAGGCAGGGCTCCCACGTGCCACGGCAGCAGCCTTCTCTGCAGAGCAATGCCAAGTAGGCTGCAGCTGGCCTTGTATGTCCTTATTGCCTTTTGAGCAATGTTTTATAGTTAAACTTCTGGCCTGCTGACCTCTGGAAGATAAGCCTCTGTAATTATTAAATGAACTTTCCCTTAAAATTTACAGTAATCCTGATTTCAGTTGAACTGAATTTCCCTCTTCGATTTAAGAACCAGAGGTGCCAAGCACCATTTAATATGGGCCAACAAGCTCTCAATCCTCTAAATCCCCGTATTATGGACCTGTAGAGCACCCCTCCCTCTCCCAGTTGTAGGCTGGCCTGGACTTCACCTCTCTTAGTCAAAGGAGTTTTAGGGCATTGATTTTTCCCTACTGTTGTTTCTGCTGGCATCGAGGAAAATCTGGACAAGCTCCTAGCCGGACCAAAGTCAGGCCCCCACGGCTGAGGAAACAGAGTGGGCTGCTGAGCTTCACCCCACTGCTGACTGGGCTAAAGAAGGCTCAGGCTGGGGATGAGAAATGCACATGTTTCCGTGGGTGCTGCTGGCGGCATCTGATGTCACTTAAATTTAAGGCAGGGTTTTTTAGGCAGAAGAACATACAGAGATCAGAGTTTAAAAGGTATTACAGCAGGGAATGAGAAAAGCAGACCTTCGGACCTCATGGGCAGAAGAAGTAGGGGAGAAAGTTGGAGTGAAGGCAGTTGAGGTCTGTGGGTCACATTCCTCCCAAATTTACAAAGAAAAATGCTGGCTGATAATGTTACATTTGAATATAATTCTCTTCTTAGCCATTTTAAGGAGTCTGTGGGTCATTCCAACCAGGTGATAAAACTTCTCAGCTCCTGTCCCAGTAACTCGTTGCAAGGTGCCTGCCAGCAGAACTGCCTGCAGGAACACTACGCTGCTTACTAAAACATGTAACACAGCGAGAGCGCACACCAAACCTCCTGCTGCTCTGATGCCCGGCAATCGCCTCGAGAGAAAGAGCATTAAAGGGACCCTCAAGCCCCGCAGCTCTTGCCCGGCCGCAGCCCAGACAGTGGGATGATACAGTCCCGGACGTGTCCGTGCAATCACAGCACAACGACAGCGTTTAACTCCCACCTGGAGAACCCCTCCGAGTAACAAGTTCACATACGGACAGGGGGAAGTGCGGCACAGCGGGGTCTGATCCTACACCCCTTCCCTTCCCCACTGCTTCATTTTTGCATCCAGGGGCTCCGAAAACACCGAACAAGAAAACAGCAGCTGGAAGGGGAGGGGGCGGGCGCCCTTCTCCCGGAGATTCCGCCGGTGCCGGCCGGGCTGCGGGGACGCCGCCTTTTGTTAGCTCGCCCTGCCCAGCCCTTGGAGAAGGAGCGCGCCTGCCCCGCACCCCGGGCAGTCCCCGCACGCCGGGTCTCGTCCACCCCGCCGCCTCCAGCACCCCACTCCCCAGGCATCTCCGTTCCCCGCGCAGCCCCGCTCCCCGCGCATCCCTCGCTCCCGCACATCCCCGTTGCCTGCGCATTCCCGCTTCCCGCGCATCTCCCCGTTGCCCGCGCATTCCCGCTGCCCGAGCATTCCCCGCTCCCGGCCCGCCGCAGCGCGGTCCTCCCGCAACGGCCGCACTCACCGTGCCCCGGGGCGCGGACGGCTCCGCGCTCACAGCCGCGCCGGGCGAGGGCGCNTCCCGCCACAGCCCGGCCAGCGCATCTCCGTCCCCGCACCAGCAGCGCGAACTCTGCCTGAGCTCCCGGCCAGGTGCAGACCTCAGAGAACTGGGCTCCCTCCAAAGCCCTGTCCCTATAGAAGTCCAGTCGCAGCTTCCCGTAACTCAGAGGCCGTTGCGGGTGCTTGCGATGGCCCGCTGAGGTCCTGCCTCGGGAGCGAGTGTCACGGGCCACAGCAAGCCACGTTACTGCTGCAGTGGCTTTAACAGCGTCTGCTGTCACCTGCTAGGTCCGTTTCATACAGGACATTTAACCAGCGAATGAGATACATTAAATTAATTTTAAAAGTACATGAAGCTGAACTGTTGTGTCTCACAAAGGGAGATGAAGGCAGAGACAAGATAAATAAATGCTTTCTATTTCTTGTATTGCTGTGAAAAGCTAAAGAAAACCCTTCATGCCGCACAATGATTTGCGTTACAGGGGAAGGAGTTCAAGTTTCAAGTAAGAATTCCTACTTCGAATGCCCTGCTTTTGGCTGGCATGAAACAAGCACGGTGCTATTACGGAGCTGAGCTGGTTTGTGCCTAGGAACTAAAATGGCCAGACCTGATGGTGTGGAAGTCTTTCTGGCTGAAGACTGCAGGATTTCATTTTCCCGTTCCCAGTGGTGACAGATTTTGCAGGTGAAATGAAGTCAGTTTCTGCTTTCCCACCCTGCCACTTGCCATCCTCCTTCCTGCCCTTTTGATGCCAAACACCTGCCTCTCACTTCGTACTCTGTACCCTCCTTCAAGACTCCTGGTTTTTTATCTGGTACCTGTTTCCTCTTATGGGGTGGCTCCATGTTCACCCCTGTTTTTTGGATTTGCACGTGGATGTGAATACAGCACCTGCTCATTTAACAACCCCTGAACTCAAACTCCTCTGCAAGCTGCTGGCAGCACCAGAGAGCCACGCAGAAGGAAGATGGCAAGTGGGCGAATGGGAAGAAAAGAAAGTATCTTTTTATCTTTTGAACCCAAAGACGTGACTGAAGGAGATGCTGGAAAAGTTGCTCTTCACAGTGGGAGTATCTGGCCCATAATGGATCTTTTTTCCAGGAATATCCAAACATCACCCAAAAATATCCCTATTTTATAAAGAAAGAGACTGATATTTTATAGAGTGAGGAAAAGAGATGGGATCTTAATCTGAACAGGAAAGAATCCCACTCCCAACATGCTCTTCACAAGAGGCACTGGTCTCTCTGAAGCCATCTGTTCACCCACTGTTAAGCTATCACAGCATGTTACGTAGATAATTTTATTTCTGTTTATAAGTAACTTATTCTGGCTTAGCTTAAAGTGGTTCCTGTTGGTCTCAGTTGAACTAAAATATTGAATGGGTATATCTGTATCAGGTGAAATTATGCTCAGCCAGTGCTACTTTTCATGCTGATGTCTCTCTCCCAGTCTGCAAACTCATAATCAGCAGCCTGAGATGTTGAATATTTCATCAGCTGCAGAAATCATAGTGATAAACCAGCGTGGGAGAGGCAGAAAAAACACCTGAGGTGAGGTTACAAAGGCAGTGAGCGTTACGTCTGAGTCCTAATGATGAAACCCATCATGAGGTGGCACCTCTTTTAGCAGATTAAGTGCCATTTCCCATATTTTTTTCACTTGTGCTTCCTAGGGAGAGTATTTGGTCTGTATAAAACCTGGGGTGTTCTCACACACCTGGTTTGTGATGGCTTTGAGCTCTCACAGCTGGATTTCTACCAGGGACAACAACACACTCTTCCCGTGCACGTGCCTAAGGGGATGCGTCATCAGGATGGGTTAATAATTTCAGCATCTCTAGATCACTGTCTTGTGACACAAAAGGGCAAGTTTGGGAAGCAGGATTAAACAGCCTGGTAGTAAGGATGACTCAGGTGGTGCCTGCCTTCCCGTCCCCTTTCACGGCAAGAGGCCCTTTCTGATCCAAGCCAAGCACACCCATCACCCAGCTCAAGAGCCAGTGTCTGTAGCCACCAACCAGGGTGACACTGCTGCCAGCAGAGCTCCCCTGTGCAGATGTCACCCACTGGAGGCATGGCTTTTGCTATCACCTCTCCCAATGGCATGATTTCTCCCCTCTCTGACTGAAAAGCTACATGGAACACTGTATATTCCCACACCGCCATGTGCAGTGTGTCACCTGCTCAGGATCATTCCATTAGGAGCCAGAGGGACCCACGATAATTTGCTCTGTGAAATGATCCCAGATGGATTTATTGATATTTTAAACACTTTTAGTGTACTTTGCATCTTGGCCAGTCATTTGGCAAGACACCTAGTGGCAAACAGGGTCACAGACGTTACCAGGCAATGAAACGAAGTCCGGTTTTGGGATATCATCATAAAAACCCATGAACATTTGTCCTTCTGTGATAAAAACAACAAAACCATTACAACCCGTAGCATAAACCTGAGGCTCCCCATAACCTTGGACTATTTCCTGAAGCATGATAGCACTTAGGATAGCAGAGGGACTCGCCCTGAGGCAGATGACAGGCAGTAATCCAAGTGGGAATTCCCTGTGAGGGATCACAACAAGCATATACTGCTGACAAAACGAAACCTTCCGCACAACTTCCACCACAGCTTCCCAGCTTCCCTTCTAGGCTGATCCGGCGTGGGTCCAAACACCCACACTGTGGAGCTGAGGTGCTGCAGGGAGCTCGGTCTAATGGCAGCCACAGCTCGGATGTGCTCAGTGTCCACAGCTCACCTCGAGCCAGTGTCCTGGCTGGAATGCCTCATTGGCTCTACACAGCTAAACCCATCCCAGTCACACCCTGGCCTTTGTGCAATTCCCTCCTGATCCTGCCTCAATGGAAAAGTGTTTGTTCCCTATGGAGTTGGAGCAGCCCTGGATGGTATGCCCTGTATGTCACGCCACAGCTCAGCTCCCACTGAACTACCTCCAGAACTTTTTCCAGCAGGACCAGCCTACACGCCCTTACAGTGCTTATTCTGGAAAGAAAAGCCCTTCCATACAACTAAATGAAAGAATGTCTGTAACAAAGCAGGATTTCTCCACCGGGTGACTCTTGTGACACCAGTATCAAATATTATATCCTGCAAGGGGTAAGAACCAGGGGGAGGACTCAGAGGGCTGTTCTTAATATTTTTTTGCCGGATTTTGGTTTCTTACTTGGTGTTTGCTTCCGATGGCAGTTTAATCCTATTTAAGCACAAGAGCAGAGGTCATATAATCTCCCTCAACAATCATTGGTCTTTGTAAGTTTTCCTCTGTCCTGCTGGTGTTCTCACTGCTTTGAAAATGTCTGTTCTTTGACTTACAGAAAACCTGAAGAAATCTGAGCTGGACCCTGCAGTGCCCAGACAGATTCCAACCTGTGTTTCCCGACTGCAGCAAGCTGCATTGGAAGCGGAGTGAACTATGGCAGGGACATGTATGAGTTGGTGTCTGGAAGGTCCAGTGAATCCCTTGTCCATCTCCCTGCCCTTTCCCCCCTGGATAAAAGCAAGTGGGTAGTTTCACTTCAGCTCCCACGTCACAGCAAACAGGCAGGGTACACACTGCTGCCATCAGCTCCAGAGCCTGCCAGCTGGGCTGGAGCAGGGACAGAGAACCCTGTGTACACACCACCGTGATGGGCATTGCCTTTGTTTGCCTTTGGGAGTAGATGAAGACGCCTTAGGACTACCACATCCCATCCCTTCCCAGAGATGACAAGAATAGATCTGCTGTGGGGAACCAAAGGACTCAGGCATTCATCCAGGAGTCTTTTCTCTTTTGTTTTTTTCTACTTACCACAAAAAAGCCTGCATTGTTCCTGTTCTCCATCTGCCTGGGTCCCTGGCAGCTGGATACCCAGTACTGCCATGCCCAGTGAACAGTGTGCTCCCAGGGGCATGGGATAACCAAGGAAGCTTCCCTCTTCCTGTTTAAATAAAGCCCACCTCATAAGGTGGGAGAGCACCACATGCCCACAGCAATGGCACTAGAGGAGTGGCCCTAGATCCCTGTGCTCCCCTCATGCCACACTTCCCCGTTTTCCCAGCCTCATGCTTCTGGCAACATGAGCCGCTGGACACATGGCTGGGATACAGCTGGTTCACAGAGACGGAAAAAAGCTCTTATTTGATGTATGAAAAGAGAGCGTGAAACAGCCCCAAAGGAACCTGTCCTGTGGCTGTTCCTCATGCCCCTGGCTCGCTGGGCACTGCAGATGCCAGGCTGCAGCACAGTGGGGCCCATCCTGCGTTTGCTCAGGCAGCTGGTGTGAAATGTGAGACCCTCATCACGTCTGCTGGAGGAGGAAGGGAAGGCGTGGGATGGACAGAGGAAATAGGGTTTTGAGATAAGCCATGGGCTGCATTGAAGAAGGATGATTTCCTTTGAGGAGTGTTTGCAGCACTGACCTACCCACAGACCATGAAGAGTGAGAGCGTGGAGGGGCTGGAGCCAGGGCCATCAATCAGGGGGGAACAGAACTCCCAGGGAGGCTCTGGTTTTCCAAAACATGCCCATTTGTCTTTTGGTTTGGAAAACCTGAACCATGAGTTGTTCAGAGCCAGGACTCTTTGAATTCAAGCCTGTAAAGCTGGGGGAAGTTTAGAGAAACTCCCTGTCTTGGCTCATCTCCAAGTCAAATTAACTCCTGGAAGGTGAGGAGGTGTTCAGATAAGTATCAAATCGCTCTCTAATGGGTCAAGGCCATTTTTTCCAGTGAACAAAAGGGATTTTTATTGGATCTCTCTTACACTGCATATCTCAGACTGAACTTACGATAGCTGTGAAAAAAAAAATCAAGAAGTGAGGAAGTCCAAATCCTGCAGCAATGAATAAAACCCATTAATAAATTTCCGCATGAAGACTTCACCCAAATAAACCCAGTGAAAAATCAGTTTAAGATTGAGCTGACTCTGGATGCAAGAGGTTTCTAAGGAGATTCACTGTTATGAGGGGAATTCTAAGGGGAATTTGGTAAGAAATCATATATTTACATGTGCCGACTCAGGAAAGTTAATTTCTAATGTTTTTATTCAACTATCCTGTCCTCTGCACTGAAACTTTCTAGACTACGTCCCAAAGTTTTCCCTTGGTTCTTGGTACCGCAGTCACTGTGAGCACCACTCTATGTGTGGAGATATTCCTAAGAGAGAAATAAAACATGATGATAGCATAGAGAGGAAATTGTGGAAGGTTTCTTAAACATTTCAAGGAGAGGAAAAGTGCAGAAAATAGATGTGATTCTGCTTTTCCTCCAGCATCCCAGAGAGGTGAAAGGAAGGCAGAGAGAACGGCAGTTTTCTCCTGTAGTGAAAAAACCCTCTTTCCTTCTGAGCTACTGACAAAAAGATTTAGGGAAAAGAACAGGAAAAAAGGACATTTGTACAGCGAAGAAAAAAGGGAGAAGGCTTTGAAGACCTAATTAACAGACTCTGTCCCAAGTCACTTCAGTTCAGCTGCATCACAAAAGTCTGACAGAGATCCATGGGACCACAACAACCTGCCCAAGAGAATAAGACACTGTAAACAAAACCAGTCACTCCAAAAACCCACCCCCTCCAAATCCAGGGGGCTGGGAAGGGGAGGAGGCCGCAGCTGAGGGCCTGTTTTCCTGCTCACTAATAAATTTAGTTTACAGAACCTTTTGTGAGTCCTTTTTGAGGATGTTTGTTGATTAAAGCAGCAAACAACAAACTTAGCCTTAATTTATGCTTCTTTTAACATTTCAAGCGTGGGGGGGTTCTTTTTATAGGAGTTAATGAGACGGAATAGGTTCTTTAAGGGGAAGATATTTTCTCACCAAATTAAAACCTGTATTGAAAATAAAATAATGAGATGAAGGTGGCTTTTCTTTCAGAAGTAAATAAATCTTGGAGTAGGAAACTTCTCACGCACTTGGAACTGTCCTTATCGGAGAGATCTGAGAACAGCAGGTTCACAAGATGTTCTCACTCTCCTTTTTTTAATTTATTTTGCCTTCCTCTTTTCATGTAAACAGTAATAAAGCATTATTTGCTCTAAATGTGCAAACGGCTCCAGCATGTGAGAGCAAGGAAACACTGGGATCCGTTCTCCTTTGCCACAGCAGAGCCACAAAAGCCCAAGGCAGGGACTTGGCCCTACCACAATCCAGGCAGGGCAGAGAAATGGGCCACATCGTGCCACCTCAGACACCTGGGCAAGTCTTTGAGTAGATCCCAGTAGGATCTCAGGTCAGGCGAATTTTCCAAATTAAAGCCTGCCTCAAATCTACTGCATTTTGGCAATCTGGTAAAGCAGCACGAGGAAAATCAAGTAGCAGAGTGGGCAGTGCTGGAAGCTACTGGGACACCAGTAATCAGCAACGGATGTCATTAACTGGGGACAAACAGGCAGAACAAGGTCCCTATGTGATAGAAGAGCATCAACCCTGGTTCCTCTCGGAAATGGGGAAGAAAGCCTCCCTTTCATGGCAGCTCCAAGCACACTTGAGGAGATAACCCTGTTTGTCTTCGCCGGAAAGGCTGACTGAGCGTCGGCCTCGCGGGTACAAACTGGTCGGTGCAGTCTTCGGACATGCAGTTGCACTTTGGGGGGGATTCTGGTTTTCAGTGAAATGTCGCTATTTTTTCTGGAAAGAAGCCCACCTTTTTGGCTTATTCCTTACCAAAAAGAATTCAGATGTTTGTGGTGTTTTGCTGAATTATCCCTTCTGTATGGGTAAGAACAGGGCTAAGCCTGCTCTGGAGTGCAAATACAACATTCTCCCTTCCATCTTTGGAAATCTGCAGACAAGGCACCCATGAGCAGTCTATAACTTCCCCCAGGATGCTGGGAGCTTTGCAGGAAGGCTGTGCTTACTCTCCTGCTGCTGGCAGGCTGACCAGGTGTAGGTAAGCCCAGTGCACCTGTGGGAAGCTGTGGCAAAGCCGGTGCCTTCTGCAATCGAGCAACAGCTCACCTCGAATTTCAAAGCAGTTGTAAGACCCAGCACCGTCACAGGAGGGTATGAATGGGGCTGTTTTCATATCTCTCATGCAAATGTCTGTTAGCACAGCAATGTTATCCGTTGTTATCCGCAAACAGCAGGATTTTATCCGCCGGCCTTCCTCTCTGATCATGGAAAATGTATACACAGGATAGCCGAAGGAACTTGAGCCGACAGCCAGCCACTCCCCGTGAAACCACATACTGCAGGAATGAGAAAAGGAGCTCACCAGGCACCAAAAAGTCAACACCCAGGGAAATTCCAGCTTTTGGTAACGGCTTGGGAAGATCAGCCCCTGCAAACCCAAATGCTGTGTGGAGCTGACCTGCAAAGCAGCTATGAGAAAAAGAGAGAGATCAGCCAGAGAATGACTAAGAGAGAGGAAAAAAAGAAATTATGTGCTCTTCTCTCAGTCCATGAAAGCACAGCAACTGGCATTAGCTGCAGACATGCAGCCATGGAGAGGCACAGAAGCACTTCACAGGGAGGAGGGAAAGCAAGGAATGCACCAACAACTCTCCACAGAGGAGTGCCCAAGGCAAGCAGGGAGAGGAGAGGGTCTCCAAAGGGAGACTCCTGGCTGGACTGAGATGTCAGTGTCTGAAATATCCAGAAGAAACATTTGCAAGCTGTGAGACATCCAAAGCAATGGGATATGAAGATAAAGCAGAGAGACTCTAAGGGCTAAAATCACATAAACTGGATGAAAGCATTGCCAGCATGTTGGAGTCTGGAGGGATCGGAGGCAAAGCTTCTTCATGAACTTCCCCCCTGCTCTCTTGTGCACATATCCACAAAGGGCAGCCTGAAATTCCCCAGTCCACTGAGCATGACCTGGGAATGTTTCCTGGGCTCTCCCACTGGAAATGAAAATTGTTAAATAAAGGGGAAAATCCCTCCAGTTCCTGTGGACACGATGCCTGCTCCAAAGCTGCTGAAAAAAATGGAAAACCTTACTCTGAGCACCTGTAGCTCGCCTCAGTTATGACTGCTCTGCACAGCACTTACAATTTCATTTCTAATTAAGAGCCATGAACCAGACTCCAAATCAGACAGTGTCAATCAGCATAACTCCCTTTTTCCTCTGTCTCTGGTGGTGCTGGAAGAGAAAATCCCTGTGCTGTTCTTGCAAGTGCCAGGTGTCCCAGTCACAAGGAAGAGCTGCACCTGGCTGCAGACACAACCCCCAAGAGCTGCACTGGGCTATGGGGCAACAAAAATGGGCCAGTTGGCTCAGACTTCAATCCTCCTTCTCACAGGCACTCCCTGTCAGGTCAAGGCATTGGACCTTGGAGTGGGATTTTAAGTACAGCTAGTCAAAAATTTACTGCAGACGCTGGTTCTGTTCAATGACATACCTGCAGGAAACATCTACTGATTCACTCACACGGTTAAAAAGAAATTGAACCATTTTCAGGTTTTTTTGAATGAAATGAGAATCCTCCAGATCAGCCTCTCACATGAATGATTTGTTTTGTTTCTTTTCTTTTTTTTTTCATCACTGAATCCTCTATTTCAGACTTTCAGTCTTTCATTCACTGGGGTTTTTTACAACCCTCCGGCTGTCAGTTCCTCCCCCACAACCTCTACTAATTTTCTTCTTTTTCTAAGCCCTCTTATCTTCAAGAAAGGATGCATTTTTAAAATAAAACAGACTTTTATTGTAGGAACTTAAATTTTAGACGTTATCATGAGTGAATAAGCTGAAGCAAATTGCTCTAACTTTTTCCTACCTGGGTTGGTTCCGCAGTGCTAACAATTATTCAGAGAATTCAGCATTTTATAATCTCTCAGACACACTCTGGTCCAGCCCTCCACCTTGAGTAAATACACAGCATATGTGCAGTACTTTGGATTCACTTAATAAGCCAATGGATGTCACTGTTGCTCTACACAAACCAAAATGCGAAAGCAAAGAAAGATCATTAAACCAAAACAAAGTTACAGAAGAGAATTCTCTAACCTGGTGTGTGCGGGTTACATTGGGCAATTCCTTCAGGGGCTTCCTAAGTGCATGTCCAAGGTATCCCACTGTAACTACAGAGATAAGGTCAGGCTAACAGCTGGGTGTAAAAAAGGAGGGCTTCAGGAAGGTTCCTATAAAGGAACCTCACGGTTCCTGTCATTTAACCCCTTCATTTGCAGCCTCCCCCGAACCTCAGCAGCCAGAAGATTTTGTTGATGATTTTCCTGGGAAGGACCCACCCTTGGGCAGCAGGATGCTCCAGGCTGGGACAAAGTAGGTCACGAGGAGGCTCTTTCAGCCATGGCCAGAGCTGCAGCTGCTGCATTTCTAGGTCAGTGCTCACTCCCGCTTTAATGGGTTGATAAAGGTTTAAGAAACAAGTGGAGGTTTTGGTTGCACTCCTGTGTGCCAGGCAGCTGCTCAACATCTCATGAGAGGTGCTGTCACTTGAGAATTGCTGTTGCAGTGAGGGGTACTTTACACTGAATTACTGACACAGCTCAGGGAAACCAGGAGAGAAAGGCAGGGTCACCAGAGCACAGAAAATATGGCCCAATAGTAGAGATAAAAGTTTTGAATCCTGTGAGGGAAAATGAAGAGCAATGCTTCTAAAGGCATGAGCAGTGTGAAGCTTCTGATCCTGTTCTAGTTCTGTCAAAGTGTGGGAACTGTCCATCACATACATGGACTCTGCTTCTGTGACAAGAGCTCAAGGTAACTGGAATTTGTTTCCTAAAATGAAGAATATTATTTGAACAACTGGGAAAAAAAATACCTGAGGCAGGCCCAAATTGAATGTACTTGGATCTAAAATACACTTGGGATAAGTGTTGCTATCCCAAAGTGCTGGTAAGAAGAATAATTCCATTTCTTGCACATGCTGTTTAACAAGTAGCCACTATGCAAACCAATACAGCCAAAAAAGGAACCTCAAATGCCAATTATTGAGCACTGGGAGCTGCACAGAACCACTGGACCACACCTCTCCTGCTAAGCGAGGAACTCAGCCTGAGACATTGTCAAGATGCTGATGAAATAGATTAATTTGTTATCCTGTGAGATCCCTTAGGAAGATCTCCGAGCCCTGTCTCAGAACATGCTGAGCTCGCTGAAGTCTCTCCCAAGAACCAGAAGCCTGTGAGTTGCCTAATTGCACCACCCAGGAAGGAGCCTGTGGTAAAGCCTGTGTCAGGCACAGCTGTAGTTACTGTTTGTGCCTGCTCCGAGGACACGGGGCTGTTCCACACAACCACGGCTCTGTCTGCTCTGCCCTGTCATTAGTCCTCTAAGAGACATCTCACCAAAGCCTTCCTGCCAGGAGAGCTGCATCTACCAGATGTGTAAAGGCACACTTAAATTAATCTTTATTTTTTTTACCTTTCAAATCCTGCAGACTAAATGTTTAAGTGCCTGCATTCCCTTTTACAGTTGGGTAAAGTTTTGCTTCCCCTGCAGGAAGAAAGTCACCACCTGTGAGTCAACTCATCTCAAAAACCTTCCTCCCTGCTTACATACAGCAGTTCCATCCACTTTTTCGAGAAGTTTTGCTATGGCACTTTTGGAACTGGCCATTTCCCACCTGGTATCCAGCCTCGTGGTCCGACAGCTGTGGCAGAGGGAAAAGCCCAGGGAGCCACTCAACACCATAACCCTGATCTGTGATACCGTGATGTTGCTCACCCTGTGCTGACGTCAATTAAACCCTTGTTAGCTTCCATCACTAAAACAAATTCTGGTTTATTTACATTGGAAGAGGCCAAGTCGAGGAATTCACACTTAACACTTCCTGAGCACATAGCAAAAGAGAAACACTTGACTCTCTGAGTGGTAGAGAATGACATAACCTAGAGTTGGGTAAAACAGGTAAAAACAAAAATCTTAGACATCTAAATTAAAATGCCTCAATATAAGTATGTCTATACTGCAGCTCGTGATAATTTCCTTGGGATTGTCATGGATAGTAAGTTCTTCTGAAAAGCCAAGCCAGGTATATCTTAATTCCCAGACATGTGGACTGCAAGGAAAGTAATCACTTGAACAGTGATGTTTTCAGGAATTGCACAGTAAATCAAGACTACGTGACAACAGACCTCTGAAAGAGGCATCATTTAATGGCTGAAAACAAGCCCATGCCCTCAATCTGCTCTAAAGGAGAGAGTCCACCCCACCAAAACCCTGGAGCAGTTTGCACTAAGTATGGTGCCACTGGCGGGCACAGTGCCTTGGCAGAAAAGGAAGGTGTCCTTTAATTTTACAAGGTCAAGATTAAATTATAAGATGCTCTGTTGCTATAAAACAAGGCTGCTCCACACCTGCTATCATTAGGCCCCAAATCCTGTTGGGTGAAAATCCACAGTGCCACCATGGTTGTTTCTGTGCCCATGCAAAGGCAAAGAAGTTGTTTTCTAGAATTGGATCAAAAGGATTGAAAATTTAGTATTGGGTCAGGAAAACAGATCTCTCTGCAGTCTTTAGGACTTCAGCTGACTCCTGAATCTCACCCCCAGCCCCTGGATAAACACATCAGCAGAAAAGGAGCAAATATCACGCACTTGATAGGGATGGTGACCAAACACACAAACCGAGCGAAGGCAGGACTTGTCTGAGTGACACAGTGCCACCTATGATTAAGCTCCCAGGTCATATGACGTTGTTCTGATCACCTTGTCATCATTTAAACATCAGAAACACAGATTCTCACAATATGGAGCCCACACAGAGCTAAAAGCAGCCAGCAGAGCAGCCTGCTGACAGCAGCATGCCCAGGCTGGCACTACCTCACAGCTAAATGCCATCTCCTGTGCCCAGCTGGTTGTGTCAGCACAACAGATCCAGCTGTGATCACCATACATAGGTTCACGCCTAAAAGAACAAGCAGATGACACCAGACAGAAGGAGAGGTGACAGCAAAGTGCAGCGTCCCAGCTCACCGAGTCTCCAAGTGTCCCATCCCTCACCAAAGCAGGCAGACAAAACAAGAAGCAGCGAATTGCTTTCAGCTGTCACCAAAGAGAGCTGAAGTTTTCCTGACAGGTGAAGAAGCAAAAGGCCCAGGTGCCCAAGTGGGGTGTGCAGTGCCACACCGACGTCCCCGATCCCGCGGAGCCGGGTACGCACCGTTGGGATGCGCTCCAGAGGGCCAGGATCTTCTTCAGGGCGTGCAGGTGGGCCTGCATGGGGAGCGCTGCCGGGAGCCCGCTCCCAGCCTTCACCAGCAGCGCTGCAGCTCGAGCCGGGCAAGGTGAGGCAGCGCATGGGGAGCCGGGCCAGGGGCAGGAAGGGGAAGGAGCCAGCCCCACTCACCCTTTTAACAGGCAGGCAGGAATAATGACAGAGCTGCGCTCACCAGCAGCCAGCCAGCCATGGCTTTGGAGTAATTGCCCTTGCTGCAGGCACTGAGCTGATGAGACAAGAACACAGCAGAGCCAGGTGACTAAACCAGGGCAGGAACAGCAGAAGACATACAGGAGGGAGAATGTGCCTTGTTGTTACCCCCCAGAAAAGCATTGCCATCGCTCTGAAGCTAAGGCAGGACCCAATATTTTAGTGATCCTGAGTTGTCCAAGCTCAAACACACCAGTGCTGCCTCAAAGGCTCACACAAAGGAGTGACAGCCTAGCCCAGCCTCATCCGACACTTATTCCAGAGCCTGAAATGTTCTTCGAACTGTAATAGCTCCTATTGCAGAGCCACAGTGGAGTCACAGTGGAGTCACAGCTCCTTAGGAAATGAAAATAAAAAGAAGCCGAGCCAATGCCAGAGGTTCTCCCTTCATTCCTGGTTTCGATCAGTTCCCTGTGTGATCTCCAACACCCATGAATAGAGCTCAGAAACAAATTTTATTGCCAGTTTCACAACCACACCTAGGGGTGCTCTCAGCCCAGCCCTTATGTCAGGACTGTGGTTGGGTAACAGACTAATCTCTCCTGGCTCAGACACTGCCTCTTCAGACACTGCCTTTCCTCCTCCAGCAATGAGAACCATCCTGGGAAGGTCCTGTCCTTCTTGGTATGGAGTGATGCTGCAGGACTGACTGGGGAAAAGCTGGTGTCACATGCATCCCTCTCCTCCTCCTCTGCTGCTGCTTCTCCTCTGCCCCAGGGGAAAAGGGATGAAAAAACAGCAGTAGGATGAAATCAATACAGAAACCCCAAAAGAAATGAGAGAAACCACAAAGAAACGCAGAGAAAGGCAGACGAGGGAATCCTTCGAGAAAAGGTCACCTAACAGAATCACACAGGATAACCTTTCTGGCATATTTGGTGCCATCCTATCAAATTAACCACTAATTGTGTCATAGAGGGTACATTAAAACATTGATTAAAAGGACTTCTTACCTTACTATATTCTGAAAGATAATGCCTCAGTTAGGCATATCTTGTACCCATCCACATTAAGTTAAATAAGGGCATTTTTGCCCCACTCCCCATTTCCGATCCTGGGGAAAGCAGGAATTACTTGACCTGTCATCTGGATAGTGAAGCTGAAGCACTGCTAAATTTATAGATAAAGATCTTTAAAAAGCAGGTGCCTAAATTTACAGTCTGAGTTTCCAAAGCACAGAGCTGTTTGCAGCCCCCACTGACTTCAAAGAGTGTCTTGGCCATTCGCACAGTTTTGGAAAAGGACGAAAAAAGATAAGGATCGCTTTTGATGAAAAACTTGTGAATCAGGGGTGGGAAGAGAAACAGGGTTAAGCAAAATGAAGGCACATCACAGGCTCAGCTCCACTGCCCTGGTACAGTGTGTGTTTGCTAAATTTATGGTTATTTTCCTGTCCCCATGCAAGGAGGCTGTGTCTCCTCACTGTATCAGTAACAGTAGATCAGACTACCTCCAGCTTCATTAACCATGTGCCAAAATCCAACACGTTTTCTTTAAACAGTACACATGCAGCAGGGCAGTGCTCCCTCTTTGATCTTCAACCTGCTCCTTCCGGGATCACTTTGGATGTTGAACTCCTCCACATGTCCCAGAGAACATGGCACCATAAAACAGGAGGACCAGAAACAAGGAGAGTACAAATAATCCCACTCCCAAACCAATATATTCACTCCACATCTCTAATTACAGACAGCCAGGACAGATCTATAAGCCTTGTGCTGGAGACAGGAATGTTTTTAATTACACATGGTCCCTAGACTTCCAGGTAGCCAACTACTCTCTCCAATTAGCCTGGTGTGGTTTTTCCCTCCTCCCCGAATACATCTCTGAAGCTGCTAACGCTGAAAGAAGCTACAGCCTGGATTAAAGTTCCCTGTGGATGCCAACCATGACCTCGTTAAAACTTCACAAGATGCTTTGCTGGATGGGCTCTCCATATTGCTAAAGAAAAATGAACATCCTTATAATACAACTTCTCATTCAGGCAACCTACATGCAAAGTCATTTACTCAGATGAAAAACCATATGTTCCCTTCCTTTCATGTTGTGAAAGGGCACAAAGGTTCCCATCTAGCATTCCACCTCCTTCCACCAGCAGCACAGTAGAATTCCCATTCTTTGAAGGCAAACTGATTTGTGAAAAGCGGGCATGAAGACAACTTGGCATTCATCACTTCCAAGACACAAGGAAGCACTTGTACTTAGGTTAGTCTGAAGTGCACGCCCACGGGCCTTGCTTAAAGCAGGCCCGGGATTCCTTGTGCAAGTATTCATACATAACTGGTGTTCAATTAAAACCCTGTCTGTTAATTTGGCGTAGCATTAGCTACGACCTTCCTGCTTCCTCATGGCAGAGATGCTGCAGAACGACCTTCAGCCATGCTGGCAGGAGTTGCCAGTGGGCTGGGAAGGTTCAGGAAAGGCCAAGTCAGTGTGTATGATGGGGGTCTGGCTGCTAAATGATCCTGTTCCAAAGCTTTCATGTTTCTAAGAGAAAATGAAATTTCAAGCTAAAAAGTAAATGCTTTGTTTTGAGCAGAAAATGGTCATTATTTTCACGAGGAATGCCAGTGCCACCCAACCTCTGCCATGGATCTGGGAACTGACAGCACAACATCCTGTGCAGGTTGCACAGTTACCAGGTTTGGTCAGGCAAGACCCCTCAGGATGGAAATGCTGTTGGGCTTTTTTATTAAAGCTTGGACATATGACTGAATATTTCCAAAGTTCAAATCTGAAGCTTTTTAATTTCTGCCAGAAGTGATGCTGGTCTTGTGAGCTGAGCTGGGAGCAGAGATGCAGCATGTCATCACCACTAGAAATGTAGTAAAAACTAATTTAATCGACTGAGAGTATTCAGAGTGGCCTGGGTCTCTCTTTGCAAAGGCCAGACACTCAAGGTTTTATTATTCCCTGCATATACTGTATCGAGGGAAACACAATCATTTCCCATGTACTCGAGAGTAAATGAGAACGCAATCAGACTCCACGGTAATTGAGAACTGGTAGTGAACTTGCTCTGTAAGTCTCTCTAAGCCCCAAGCCACCCATCATGCAGACGGTATTAATTTTAAGGGGATAAATAATGCAGAGCAAAGAAATAAAAAATCCCATGCAGCTAACCCACAACATTCCAGAGCTATTTACTGTGTGGGTTTTTTTGTCATTTTATAGTTTTTTTAACAGTTTTAAACACTGTCCTCTTGATTCATTAGTTTGGTCTCCAGTGAATAACAGGAGGTTTTACAAGACTAGCAAACACTCCGCTATTATATTATTTTAACCCCAGCTGTAGCAGTGGTGATCTGTGACAGTTTGATAGCTGCTGTATATACAGAGCTGGGGCTTGGATTTTTTTCCTTTCCTCTTTTTTTTTCCCCTTTTGGTGAGAGCTGGGGGCAAGCCATGGCAGACAATCTTGTAACGTGCCGATTTGTTCTGCTGGCGTCTCTCACCCTCAGCTTGTCACATGTACTTTTCAGCATGCACTAAAAAACTAATCAAAACAATCCTGCAGCGTGAAAGGTGCAGGCAGCGACTTTCTGACACTTGTCAGGAATTGCCATCACTGGGAATTCTCATGCCCCACCACCCACCCTGAGTAACCTTCATAACAAAACAGGGCTCAGTGCCTTCAGAAATGATTCAGGTCAGAGCAAATGTTGCTCATGTTTTATCACCCGGGAAACTCAGAAACTTTCCAAGAATGAAGTTATGGGAGCGGGGCAGGCCGGGGAGCTCTGATGGACTGTCTCCCGTAGACAAGGAGGCCTCAGTGTCAAAGCAGCACGTCCAAGGGCAGGGAGAGCGGGGAGGAAAGCACCCTGAGAACCTGCAGGACACTGCTTACAAACAGGTGGCTGAATGCTAAAGAAAGAGACACAGAGAGGAACAAGCAGCAAGACGCAGGCATGAATGGAATATATTTTACAGCCCGGCATGAGGAATTTAAGGAATTAAGACGGGTCTTTTTTGTTTCCCAGCTTAGCAGAAATATTCAGGCTTTAATTATCATTTGTCTTGCTGATGGAACATAAATCCCCAAGAATCCCCTTCTGGGGTACTCTGCAGTCTTTGACTTACCTGACACCCAGAAAGAATTTGATTTTGTGCCTGACGTCGCTGTCAGCAAACAAGAGAAACTGGCGTTAGAGGTTTTAGCCTGCTTTGTTGATCTTGGCTTACACAGTTTGAGGACTTCAGGCAGATTGGCATCAAACAAAAAAGTCCAATGTGCTTTTGCCCTAAATTCCAGGGTGCTGGAACTCTATGACAGGACTGCTGGCAGTGACCCCTCTCCCTTCCTCCAGCACATGGCCTCTCGCCACTCTGTCCAAGGGCTTGATGGTGCAAGGCTGCACCCGCTGTCCCCACACCAGCACCAGCGTAATCCAGAGCATTTCAATGCAACTACTCACACTCTTAAAGCTGATCATGACCTGAAAAGCTTTGCTAGACCAAACCAGAATATTTGGCACTGGGTAATTTGGGAACCACTTCTTTTGATGAATCGTATCCTATGAGCCTTTTTGCTTGAGCAGCCCAGCAAACAACCCCAGGGAGATAAAAACGCAATGAAACCATGAGGGGAGCAATTGCCAGACTTTGGGACAGGTCAGAGCTAGACTGAAGTGTAAATCGTGAATTTTTGGCTTGCCTTTGCCTATATCAGTACTTGTGAGTGAGTAAAGGAAAGCTCCCGACCCCCAGGCCTGGAGCAGCTCACTGAACTGCTGGGGACTCACCACAGAATGCTGCAGGTCTGAGCCCAAGGTGAGCACTGACATCTTCAAAACTCTGTAGCTCAGGTTTCAAGGAAAATCTCCTTCTAATTCACCTTTGTTTCTGTTAGAGCCCAAAAGGGTTTAAAGACAATGTCAGGTAAAAGATCTGCAGGCAGTTAAAGCCCTACTGACAGCCTGACTTTAATCCCCAGTGGTGCAGGATGTGTTTGGGTCTTTGCTCTGGAGCTCTGAGTGTATTCCAGCTACATCCCAGGGGCTGTATTCCGCCCCATTTGCTCAGGCTGTTTCCTCCACTGGGGTCACAGGAATGTGACTGAGAATAAATCTATCAGCTAGAGAGAAACCTTCTCTTTACATCTCTAAGGCCTGATGGAGTTTAGGCACAGGATTTAAAGTAGCTCACTCCGTTGTTCCTGTGCCCTCTGGCAATCCACATTGAACGCAGGAGCCAGGTTTTATAGCATAAACAAAGCAGGTTGCTAAACAATTGAGCTGACAAACTGGTTGGAAAGGTTGTGCTTCCAATCTGGCAAAGAGGCAAGCTGGTCCCTTGACCTCAGGAACAAATCCTGCCCCTTCTTTTAGGGAACACATGTCCCCACTGCCCTCCTGTCCTGTTCTTGTGACAGCTCATAAAGGCAGGTGACCAGTACTCTTAGAGATCAGGCCCTGATCAGGAATCCTGCTTGGCCTAACCTTGAAACATACAGGTAAGCAGACAAGTCAAGGCTTTTTTTGTGTGTTTTTTTAATGCATGGGTGTAAGATGTGGGGACAGTTCCCAAGGATCCTCTTTCCAGTCTCTATCCCATTCCCCTCTCTTTCTCTAGAAGAAGGAACTAGCAAAATGGTGGATATGTGCCTAAAGGAGAAGACAAACCAGAGCTCAGGAACCGGGAAGAGCAAGCACAGCTGCACAATCACAGTGAAATCTTCATAAAGGTAACCAGTATATTCCTTTCCTGGAATACTGTTGTAAACTTTACTCATTCCCGCCTTACGGAAGCATCACCACATACCATCTCCCTCCAGCATGAACTGTGACTGCCCTGTTTGCCAGCATGCAATCCCAGCAGCTATTACACTGCACTCATTTCCCTGGGGGGAAGCTGGAATGGCAGTGACACTGAAAAATATAAATCTTCTCAACAAGCAAATTTGATCCTTAGTGAATTCAGCTTGGAATTCAGCTAGCCCCTAAGAGCAAAGGTGGGTAAGGAACCTGAAATGTGACAGCATGAACTCCAAGCTGGCAAAAAATTTAAACCAGAGTCATTTTCATTAAAAAGATAAGATCCTTCAGAATTCTTAGGCAGCTTATGGTAACTAGGAACCCTTATTCATTCTTTTAAAAAGCCATTTGTTACAAACTCTCATTCACCCCCCCACTCAGAGGGGTGAGCCAGATGAAAGATGTCTGCCTGTTAAGCTCCATGACAGAGAATATGTTAATGACTTTGAAATTAAAGCAAGATCCTCTTACATACACCTTAACTATGAAAAAATAACGCTCAACTCTTCGGCCTTTCCTTTAGGCAAAGGTGAAGCACAACTCCGGTGCCACCCTGAGGTGAGTGCAGAGCTGGGAGTGCAGTGGGATCTCCTGTGTCTGGACTACTGCAGAGGAAGGCTGCAATGGTCAGTTACACCACCTCTGACTAGCACAGAACTGGAGCTACTGGTGTTTGTCACCCACCAGCACACTTTGCAAAATACCAGTTTTCAGAACTGGTCTCATACCAAATGTCACTAATAAAATAAATGTTCACAGGCAATACACTCTGTCAGCAGTAAACACTGACCTGCTTAATCAGACCTGAAGATTCCCGTAATGCCCTCTGGGCTGATGCCGACTGCCTTATGCCATACCTGGAGATTCCTGCTGCCTGAGGGCCTGGCTTGGCTTTTGCTCTGCTTTTATGGCAGCAAGCATTGCTGGTTCCTAACCCACCTGTTTGTATGAAGTACAACCATGCAGATAACAACAAGCAATAATTCTAAGTCAGAGTCCTGATTCCTGTATCCATCACACCTTTCTGCAGGGCATTGTTCAGTTACTTGTAAAATGTTTGGTCTTAATCCCCTCACTCCAACACTGCAGGACTAGACCCGATCCAAAGCACCCACTGGACAGGAACCACCTCACGAAGCTGATCAAGCTATTTGTAAAAAAAGATTTAGGACATTGCAAAGGAGTTGCTCCAGCCCACCACCTGCTAAAACCGAAATTCGGGATCGCTCATTAATGCCAAGCACAGCTGACACTGCTGGACCAGTGTCCATTATCTGACTGCCCATCCCTCAGAGGCTCTGACAAAACTGGGACAAGGAACAAAGCACCTTTCACCCCAGAGCATGTTGTGGGTCACAAGGTCGTAAGACACAGCTCAAATTAACATTTTGTCTGCTGCTAAAAGGTTCAGGGCCCTGGAAAATAGTGCTCCGCTCATCTCCCAGATCAGTGCTGGGAAGAACAAAAAGGAGTGTGGGCAGCACTTGGCAGGCAGCTCAGGCCTGCAAGCTGTACTTACACGAGCAATCCTTACTGTCCGATTGGTCCCACTGCAGCCACGAGGGAGGGGTGTCCCTGTAATCCTGCAGAGGTAGGAGAAGAGCCCTTAGCCATGGAAACTGTGCTGAGACGTGCATGGGGGCACTTTATCAGCCACTTCTCCTCTTGGGACTTTGCTGCATTTCCCAGTCCATCCCTTTGTTTTTCCTTTCTTTTCCTCTAGTATTTGATCTTGTCAGAAAGGCAAAAGCCCTTGGAAAGGTTTCCTGATGGCCCACACACATCACAGGCTGGATGTGCTGTGTAGCAATGTCACCATAGAATCATTGAAGCTGGAAAAGACCTCCAAGATCATCAAGTCCAACCTTTGACTGATCACCCCCTTGTCAACTAATCCATCGCACTGAGTGTCACATCCAGTTGCTTCTTGAACACTTCAGGGATGGTGACTCCACCACTTCCCTGGGCAGCCCATTCCAATGCTTGACAACCGTTTCAGGGAAGAAATTCTTCCTGATGCCCAGGCTCTGGCTATTCAGTTCTGTTCAAGCTGCACGACCACTCACAGGGTCAGTCCAGCACTTCCTGCTGCTTTCCTAAACAGCACAGAGAGGAGAAGAGGCTCTTGCTTCTGTCGACAGACACGTCTGAGATGCAACTTGCTTTTTGTGACTTGCTGGCCTTGTGCATATAAATCATGTAATGAATAAAATACCCCAAGAGACAAATGGACAGTTTGCAGAGAAAAACCCAACTCCACATTGTTCCTCACTGGTTTTGTCCCAGCACAGCTCCCTTTTGGTTTACTCTGAAGCAATATCTGTGCCCACACGCACCCATACCCATTCCCACACCAGGAGCTGTAAAATTGCTTCCAGCCCCTTGGCTTATGATTTATCTTAAACTGCAAAGAAAAGTACAAAGGAAGGTACAAAGCTGAATCCTCTGGGTTCTTCTCTGCAGCAGAACTGCTTTATAGTACCTCCTTTATGGTTCTTCGTCATGTGTTCTTTATTCCTGGGGAGCCCCATGAGAGCTGCACTCAGAAGCGCTGCAGAATCCTCAGGAACAGCAAAATGCTGGAATTAAAAGTGATCTTCAGCAGACATCCCACATTAAGCAGCAAAACTTTCAGCCAATGGCCTACTGGGATGACAGGAGCAGACCACTGTACTATATATTCTCACACTTAGGGAGAGCTACAGGCATCTGGGGTCCCTATTATCCATACTTTCAGAGGCACTGGAATTATGAGCCAAATTTGTAGTGCTCATGGTGCCAGCCCCATCCCAAAGAGAGACCACTCAGCCACTGAGGCAGAGGCGAAGCACGAAGATGAAGGAATACTCTAGGCCTGTGAGCAGAGCCCTGTCTTCCGAGCCCTGGATGGGAGGGACAATGATGAAGAATCTGTTCCTCTTTTTAGCTACCAAAGGCTCATTCTTGGGTGACTGCAGCTGAGGAAGGCAACATTTTCATTTCTAAGAAGCAGTTCTCACCATCTACTTAGCTGGAAAATCTGGGCTGCGGTTACAGCAACCAAAAGTACAAAGACATTCCTCTGAAAATTAGAGAGAAAGACCTTATATTTTTCTTTTAATTGCCATTCCATACCTTCAGCGGTGCAGTGTATTTTGCAAAGTGCCCCGCACATGACAATTAAGCCTTACAACATCCCTCACCTTAGGAAGGGCTGTCACACGTACTGCCTGGACAGAGAAATGGAAATACACAGCAGTAAACATCTTGCCTCTCATCCCACAGCGAGTATGTGGCACAGGCAGAAATGAAACCCAGGCATCCTGGCCCTCTAATAGTTGCACACCTACTAATCAGGCTTTACACATGTAACTACAGGCCTTTATTTTAATGCTGTCTATGAGGAAAGAAGTATGCTGTTGATTTTTTAACAGCAGATATTAATTATCCTTTCCTTAATCTTCCAAGGGGATTAAACAGTGAGGAATAATACTAGCTGACTTACCCCCAAATTTAAATATTGAGTGCTGAGAGTTTGTATTTTTCTTTGCCCCTAAACATTCCCCTGAGGGGTTGTTGTGCCTCTGCAGACCATGAGGTACTCCCACATACTAACACTGTACACAGCTCTTACTGAAGAGCTCCGTTTCAGACACCAAAATGCCTCTTGTCCTCCATGGTGCAGAACTGGACTGCAAAAAGATGATAGCTTGGCTCTGGATAGATGGATCAGGATAGATGCTTCCCCTCAGCTACTCATTCAGGCTAGGCTTAACCTTCACACCCTGCCATAAAAGGCAGCACAGACCTTCTTAAAACAATCCAGGGAATTCTACCCTTCCTAAACACACACGACCACCTCTCCTGCCTGATAAACTGGCACCTCACTTCAGCTTGTGCTTATGTCTAATAAATACCCAGGGCTGAAGCTGCCGGATTTGTTTATAAGGGGTAAGGTCACTCACTGCCTTGATTCCAGGCCTGGAGCAACATCACTTGCTCATGTCCTTAATGACATCATGAAGCTTGTGCCTTTAAAAGACTTAAGAGCAGCAGGAAAAAGAAATGCCTGGGAGGTTCCAAAAACTCATGTCTGAAGGTTTAATAGGTTGATATATGGGTCTGGGTCTCTCCCACTGTGGCTCTAAGTAAATGTTCAGTTAGGATTTTGTGAAGGGCTGGTAATCATTTCCTGCTTTGTCAGCTTTACTAAACGGAGCCGCCGCTGTTCCCCTTCCAGAAACAAGGCCTCTCTGATAAGAATAACTTGAAAAACAAGAGCAGTTCAAATTCCAATAGCAGTAATTCATCATTAAGGCCAAACTCCTTTTCATGACATCATTTTAAAAAGCCTATGCCAGACAAGGGAGACAGAGCTAAAAAACATGGAATAAAAGTTAATTATTTTAAATAAATAAAAGCTTGGATCCTGAATGAAACACAAATGTGCTATATTGGCACTCAGTCAGGGAAAAGGTCACTTCTTACCCGGCAGTCTCCAAGAAGAACAAGGTTGGGGATTTCTCAGGTGTGCTCGCAGCTGAGGGTGAACATCAGCCTTTCTGAGGATTTAGCATGTGGGAGTGGCAAAACGCCTTGTGCTCTCTATGAGTTCACAGCTCTATTTCCACAGTGTGGTTACGTGTGACCCATGAATAAAACTTTTCCTACTCTCAGCTGGACACAATATATGGGAGGCACATTCTGGGATGGGACATTCATAGTAAACCAAAGGACAAGTGGGCCCCGACCTTTGCCCCTTTAAAGGGAGGGCTGGGAAGTGTCACAACCAAGCCTGTGTGGATTTTGCGCAAGTTATTCTCACACAAAAGCTGTTTTTTAAAATGTCACAGGGAACCTCAAGCGTCCTGGAATTTACCAGCATCATCCAAGAGGCACTTAGATATGTAAATAAAGTAGCTGTGCACTCAGTCCTGGCTCCCAGCATGTAACTCCTGTGTAGGAACAAATGTTGTCAGCTCCGATAAGGACACGGCCTGGTTACACAAAGGTGAGCGGCCCCACAGACGCAGGCTATGAACCAAAGGAACTTCACATGGTTTAAGGGCACTACTCTGGTATATTAGTGGATAATCCAAGCCTAAAGCAATCCAAATCTACCATAATCCAAGAAGTTTTGGGTTGGATGCACTGGGTGCATGCATGGGTCTTTGGAGGACCCCTCATGTTGACTTTTAAGAATTCCTGCTTGGAATGTGTCGTGTTTAGTGCTCATCATGCTGAGATGACCAGGTCAACATGCAGCCTCTAAGACCCAGATGGTAAATTAAGCAAGTGCTCTTCTCTGAATGCCTGAAGAAGCTGCATATCCCAACCAATTCAGGAAAACCACAGCTGAAGTGATGCCAACAGAGCATTCGAAATACAAAAAGATAAATAACCTGAAGGACAAGTGACTACAGGTAAAAGAGGCATGAAAAAGGCATGGGAAAAGGTACAGAGCAAGCTGGTGAGCTGTTTCTAACCTCTCCAAAGAGAAATTACTCTAACTAAATTAATTTAAAAACCCCCATCTTTTCCTCTGATGAGAAAATATCCAAGGAACAAAAATGACACTTGGGCTTTCCTGAATGCACCTGAAAGGCCCCATCACGCAGCTCTCCTCAAGGTGCTCCAGGGGAACTGGAAAAGCAGCAAAGAAATGGCAACATGAAATCAAAAGCTGAGAATTATTCACACTAAATCGTCTCCCTTCAGTTGTCACTCCCAACCTCCTGCTCCAGCAAAGCAGAGTCAAAAACTGCCCTGGAAACAAACCCCTCCTTTTGTTCTCTAAAGACTAGAAGTCTTTTTATATTTAAATGAAAATCTGTCAAACTAATTATGTGAATATGTAATGGTCTCATTTTGTACTCATTAGAGAACATGGTAATGGCCATAAATTCCTCTGACGGAGTGTGTATGTGTGAACATGAATGTCTGGTAACGTCTCATAACCTTCAGGCTGGACCACAGCTTTTGTCTCCGGGTTTTAGACCTTGTGAGACAAACAAAAGCCCCAGTATTGCTTAAATTAGATGCAAAGTGCTGTGTTACAGCAATATGATAAGCATGATTCTTGTGCACACAAACAGCCCAGGGGAGCGCAGGGACAGTTCCCACCGTGACAGAGACGTGGCCCCGTGTCGGTCAGTGACGCTGGGCATTGTCCCGGGCCATGTACAATTTTCTGCTTCGGGATAAATAGGCAGTACAGCTGTTGCCGTGGATCGCTCTGAACGTCCCGTCAGGAGAACTTCAATGGGATGTGGCATTCCTGGCATTTTTTTGTGCTTTTGATATCCATAGATAAAGGGAAGAAAAAGAAATAAATATGGACAAGCAGCACTGAAATAAATGTGTATATATTATGTCTTCTTTATAATTCACATTCTTTTTTCACTCATTTCTGTTTATCCTCACATAATGATGATGGATAACTTTTGAAATAAAGCTGGGTTGGCATTAAAATGGATCCCAGAATTAAGAATTATAATGGATCTGAAATTAAGCAGATTCAAGGAAAAAATCAGCATCAAAGACCATCCAGTCCAACATGCTGGAGCTGAGTCAGAAAATATTGAAGAAGTTTTATGATTCTGGAGACCTGCTGCAGTGTAGGAATAGCAACAACAGCAGCTACATTTTAGAGGGAGAAGTGGGCTCCTGGGCAGGATGAACCAGAGGACTCAGACTGTCTGAGCAGACTCAAGCCTGCATTCCTAGTTTTCTTTTAAAATGTTATTCTGAATGGTACAAGGAACAAAACTCGTGATAAACACTGAAGAGAGAGACCGAGATGGAACCTTAATAGCCCTCAGTCATCTACAGCCATCTTTTTCTGATCCCACTGTCCAAAACCAAAAGAACCCAACTTGGCTTCTTTTCCTTCCAGCTGGGGGTTTGTGGGAGCACCCGTGCCTGGATCAAGGATCTTATTCTACATTACAACAGCTTTCAAGTAGGCAATACAGCAAAGATACAACCTGATGCTAAGGTACAGTTAAATTGAGCCAGAGTTTGTGTCTGCTCAGTGCAGCTCAGAACATCTCTCCACAGCTGGCTCTTGCTCTTTTGCTTTTTCCAGCTGAAAAGCCAACTCGTGCCTGTAGTTCAGGCTGGCAAGTCACAGTCCCCTGTCCCCAGCAGCTGTGCAAGAGTTCCTGGGGAGGGAGAAGAGGCTAAAGACGAAGACAGCACCACAGAACCCGTAAGAACACCCATACTGGCTCACTGAAGAACTAAACATGACTAAAGACACCAAGTGCTTGATTTTAATTGCTGTTTTCCCCATGGCTTTTGGGGGTCATTTACTGGGAAGGATGGCTGCAAAGAGCACAGCTATGACTGAGTCAGCTCCTGATTAAAGCCCAAATCTCTGGTTGCAGCAGCATTGCCGTTTTCCCTGAATGAGATCAAAAGTAAGAGATAAAACATATGAGGAGGTGAAAGGCTAATGGCTCCTGAAAATAGTTCGGTGGTGATAGGGCTGAGATTATTTCTTCGAACAGCATTTCTCTCATTAAAAGCAGGTAGGTATCAGATTTTAATGACTTGTTTTTTCCCATCTGGGTAGGGCCAGAAAGACTTTACTCCCCTGTTCTCCACAGCTGTCTTTCAGAAGAAATGCTTTACCTGCCTTCTTATCACGGTTAAATGATACCTGTGCTTGAAAGCAGGATTTCTACCTTTCCCTACAACCTTAGGCAAATATGCCTGGTTCTCAGAGAGCTGACAGGAAGGCAAATCCCCTACTGCAAACTGACAGCTGTCAAGTGATAATAAATACCTGTAATAGGGAGAGTTTTATCCCTCCTCCCTGTACATATCAGCTTTCACTGAAATTATACCCTTCTCCCTGTGATCAAGCCACTGTAGCTGTGTGCCCAGCTTCTAACACAGCCCTGAGCACTGAGGGAAAAACTGCTGGGTTTCCTCCCCTCTCCTCTTCATGACATCTCTTTGCAAAGGGCATGAAACCTTGCGAGTTCCCTGATTCCCTCGAGTCCATGGGAGCGTCTCTGCAAATTACAGTATTTATTGCATGCTGTTAGGCATAGAAATACTAAAAAAAAAACCTAAAGAAACCAATATACTGTTTGGGAAAGTTAAATACCCCTAACTTTTGAATGCCTCACGTCAAACCTTTGAAACTCTCATGTAAATTTACAACTTACAATTCCTCATCTAAAGGGAATTAAAACACTTTAAAACAATCCACTTTGCTGAGTCAGAGTGAGAGGTTGAGCAATTTGCAGGAATGAGGCCTCCGTTGCTTGACAGCAGGAAAAAAAGGTTAAGGTGTGGGCAGAAGAGAAATCTGCATTTCAGAAGGGAATTTCCAGGGGAAAGGAAGGAGTAAAACCATTCAGACAGACTGACAAGACAGTCTGTTCCTGCCCCTGCTGACTGAATTAAGGCTCTTTCAGCACTAACCCTTCCCCATGGCATGCCACCTCACAGTGGTGTCCTTAGGAGAGAGAGTTCTTATTTGGCAAAATCTTCCCTGGAATAAAAGTTGGCATCTGTCAGTACCACCAGTGATGCTGAGCTATCTGTAACCTCAGAGAATCCGGTCCCACCACCTCATGATGCAGCAAAGCCCCTCAGCCACAACAGAAGAGCTCCGGGGCCAGAAGAAAATGATGGGCACAACAGATCAGTACACTGGGGTTATTTACACCAGTTATAACCTTGGTATTTGTAATAGTAAGGCAGAAGGGGCCTCTGTTTTATTGAGGACAATCAAGTGGCTGCACACCCACTGGAGGCTTTACTGACCTTATCGCAAATGCAGATTCACACTTGATTTGAATAGAACAAGATTTTGGCAATTAACAATGAATTACACACATGGGCTCATGTCCCAGCGCAGAAAAGAAAACGCCCCCCCCAAACCAAACACAAGCTGAGCTCTAAAAGACCCTTTCTCCTTCAGCACGCATCACTCCGGAGCAGGAATCCCAGCCCCGTTCCCGCTTATTCACGAGTGTGCGCATGCAGGAGCGGGGAAGAGGGCCAGGAAGAATTTCTTTACGGAAAAAAAAACCAGCGGCCCCATTCCTGAGCCGCTGTTGCTATGGGCCCGCGGGGCTCACAACAGATGGCAGGAGAGCCATCCCTGCGCCGGGCTCTGAAGCTGTCCACTCAAGCATGCCATTCGCATTCCCCACATTCCGCCGGGACGTGGCCCCGGCGCAGGGCGGCCGGTCCCCGGGACACCGCACCGCCCTCTCCTGTCCCCGAGGTGCCCGCGCCGAGCCGCGGGGCGGGGATGTGGGGAGCAGCGGGACGACAAACCCTGTCGGGATACAGGATTTCGGTACTTTCTCTTCTGAGAGTTTGAACGACTGGAAGAATGTGGTTTGCTAACCGGAGGCTCAGTGCTGGACACTGCCCGTTTCTGCGTCCTTGTAGTGGTCTGAATGGGAGTGAGAAAGCAGCCCCGCGGGGCCTGATCCAGACCAGGGCTGTGCATGTTCCTGCTCGCCGGATGGAGGAGGCAGCAGCCTTCAAGATAAGGGCTTGAGGTCGGGAAGGCTGGACCGAGGCAGAGACATCCTCTTCGCTGCGGACATCATTGCCTCCTAAACACTTGAGGGAACACAGTTCAGAGCCAAGGCCACGGCCAAAAAGGATTCACTGTGTTACAAACTGCTGAAAAGTGTGAGAGAAAGAGAGCAGAGAGGAAACAATGTAAAGATGGACTAAGAGAAGTGGCAGGTGGGGAAAAGCATGATTTAAGCAGCAGAGATGTCCAGGTGTATAGAAAAGGGACACCAAATGCAGCAGCCAAAGACTTCAAGGGGAGGATTCTGCCTTGCTGCTCCACCTAGGCTTGAGTAGGGCAAGATTACCTGCAAGAGCCCTCAGAACACACAAAACCACGTTGAGGATTGAACTCCGCATTCCTGGGGAGTTCATGGTTCCAGACTTCCTCTTTGTGCCCTGCAAATCCTGCCTGGGAACCACAGCGTGCCTCTGACTCCCAGCAAAGTGCTCTCAGGGCACAGGCAGGCCTAGGAAAAGGCAAGCCACCCTCAGTCCCGCTGGACACTTAATGGCAGCGTTCTGGTCTCCTACACCCAAACAACAGCCGGGCTGGCTCTGCAGTGAGGAATTTGAATGTGATTTGCCTGTCACTTGCTGATCACACAGAACGGGGCTCTTTGGGGCTTATTTGCATTTGGCTGCTGGAGTCACCGGGTTTTCCTTTTTTTGGGGGGTGTTACAGCAAGGATGATGGAGACAAAGGGGCAGATGCTGTGGGCTGGCCGTGTGCAGCTGGCCATCGCATTGTGCTGAGCTGCAGGGCTGCTCCGAGGCAGCCTGGGAAATGTGCTCCCTGCTCCCCGGCAGGCTCAGCCCAAATCCAGCACCACTCTCCTTTAGGGATGGGACTCGCCTGACCCTCCTAAATGCCATCCTCCCAAAGCACCGGGGGGGGGGGGGGGATGATAATGTTATTTTCTAGTTTATTTCCAATGCAGACAAGGAGCAAGCCCTACGTTGGAGGAAAGAATCTGACTTTTGCTAAAAGTCATTTGGGTGGCTGCATGTGCAGTCTTTTCTGTGCAGGCATGCAGGAAATTTTCCCTCCCTCTCACACACACAATGGTTTAGATTTGGTATTTATGAGCTTAAGTTAGAAATAAAGGAGGAATGAAGTTTCCAGGTGGCTCTTTCTTTCTTTAATCTCTCCTATGTTTCTCCCTCCCTGTCTTTTCTATCAGTCTTTAATCAAATTCCTGCTGTTACTTTTATTGAACAAAGGAAATGCTGGCACAGACCTGAAGTGCCTCTGTACATGGGTTGCCCTCTAACAGCCAAGTTGCTACGATTTATTACTAAATGGTCTCTGCAGGCTGTAATTTATGAAAGGCAGAAAGAAATGTCCAAGCTTTGGCAACTGAGGTAAATGCTAATATCTGGTAATTCTTCAGCCACTTGGGTTTCTATGAGGTATTGCCTTTAGCCCTTTGAAGGCATCCAAAAGACTTCTCTTTAAAAGAATAAAAAGCACACCAGAGAAAACAGTAGCATCAGCCCAAGATGAGTTGTCCAATCTGCTTGAAGGGGGAAACCACCAAATCTCTTTAGTTCAGGCATCTCTTGAGATTTCAGATGGGAGGTTCCTCTCACTGCTGCAGCCTGGGAACGTGCTCACCCCTATAGGCATCAGGCCAGGCTGCAGGGTGATGGGATCTGTGCTGTAAAACAACCTCTTCCTTCATGCTCTGGATCCTGGTCAGCTCTGCTGCCTCAGGCATCTTTAGGGATACTCCCATGCCCACTAGTTTTGCCCCAGCATTCCACAAGCACCACTACAACTTGCTTTGACCTGCACTGCCAACTTTCCCTAACCAGACTGGATCACCACAGCCTAGAAGAAAAACCAGTTACAATTTCCCATGAAGTGCACAGCTAAAGTTCTGGCCCATAGTCCAAGATAAAACAACCCCAAACAAACTTCAAGTTAAAAATATCCTAATAGCAATGAAGCAGCTAATGAGTTTAAAGATTAGTTAATGGGTTTACTAAAGGAGTTCATGTGTCAGAAAATAATCAAAATCAAAGTTCAATGAACTTCGTTTTATGATTCATGACCAATCTAAAAGGGCGGATAGGTGTGTGTACAATATACAACAGGTCTTCAAGGAATGTAAATTTGTGCAGGCCCAACTGGAGCTACAGTGATTGCCAGCACTGGAGCTGTACTAATCACCATCTCTCATGAACCAGCCTCTTTCACATTCTCTCTCTGCTCCCTGCAATGTTGCCATATTGATCAAACAAGAGCATATTCCAGACTATGGGGCTGGTCCACCTCTGTCGAACGGTCACTTAAAGCATTGGCCTGGTTTGACACCCACTTTAAATGACTCTCAACTTAAAAAAGGCGAAGGCCAAAAAAAATGCCACGAACTTGAGCAGAGACGGTTCCAGACTATAAAACTGCAAACTGCACCCAACAAATCATGGTGCGGATGTGAGTCAGATCCCCAGCTCACGAAGACTCAGCGTCCCAAGTGCATGGCATTATTATTACCCTTGGACACCGAGGGCGGGGATGGCCCTAAACATGCTGTACAGCTCCGATGGCTCTCCCAAGTTCCCCTCTCCTGTGCCCTGTTGAGGGCAGGGATGGCCCTAAACATGCTGTACAGCTCGGATGGCTCTCCCAAGTTCACCTCTCCTGTGCCCTGTGAGCTTCTGGCGCTTTTGTAGCCTGAAGTCTGAGAGATTTGCTTACGTCGCCCAGCGGCCTCCCAGTGACGGACCCCCAGCGCCGGCACAGCACCGGCTCCCCGTTTGCTGCGAGCTCGCTTAAAACAGAAAAATCCCCCCCCGGCACAGCATGAACACTCATTTGCTCTGAAGTTTAAGATGCTCGTGACATTTGGCACCGAGAGTCCTTAAGACTCCCGCCCTCCGTCTCCCATAGCTCCGCGGCGCGGTCCAGCTGCCGCCCCCAGCACGAAGCCGCGCCTGGCTGGCTCTGCCGTGGCTGGGGAGAGGCCGCTTACCTTGGGAGCCACCAGAGCCAGCCTCAGGTATTCCCATCCTCGCGCCGGAGGCAGCCTGCCCGTGGGGCTCGCGGTGCTGGGAGCAGGCAATGGCAGCACCGCCTCGGAGCGCGGAGCCGCGGGCAGAGCGACTGCGATAACGAGTTGCAGATACAGGTGCTGTGCAGAGAGGCACCTCGGCACTAATCCCGCAGTAAAAAGCAGGAGGTTCGCTGAGCACAGGCAGCTCAGATTACTGCCCTCCTACCCAGCAGTCGTCAGCAGGCCTGACAGACAGGAGCAGAGACCGTGAGGAAAGGGGGAATGTGCTGAGTGAAAGTGCCAGTCAGCTCTGTCCCGGCTCCCCGCAGATTTGGGCTTGGCCCCTCTTATAATTAACACTGGTCTTTGCGGGGAGAGAGGAGAAAAGAAACTATATCCAAGAAAAAAGTGTTTTCAGCCAGCCAGGAATGATCTATTGTTTCTCTCAAAGTTCACCCCTCAAATTGCAATTGAAAACTGTAATTGGGAGTAAGGGTGGGGGATAAAACGCCACGATGAAGGAGAGGTATAGCAGGGATTTGGTCCCTGTTGTTCACTGGCCGCTAAGGTGGGGCTCAACAATGGACTGCAGGGCTGAAAAAGATGCCACAGGAGAAGGCTGTGGACACTGGATAAAGTCCATGGAAGTAATCCCAGAAAAGCACATGGCCCTCAACCCACTGGACCCACCCTGCTACAGAGGAAGTCAGCCTAATGCAGCCAGGGAGGTTCAGGTGCTCTCTTCCCAGCCAGGCTGCCTTAACACCCAAGAGAAAGCTGAAAACATACATTAAATATACATTACCTATATTAACATTCTTTTCCTACCGGGAGCAAAATGGTTCATTTCAGGCCAAACAGAACACACAATTGCATTTCCATGTAACTCTAAACAGTTCTCTTTTCCAGCCTAGCTCTAAAGTTAAAACATTCACTATCTCACCCATACTTTTCACCACATTTTCTCTGCTCCAATCTCCCCTTTACTTCAAGTAAAAGGAATACATCATCTTCTTCCACGCAGTTACCTTCTTGAATGCCTCCGCTCAACCCCTGACATTGCACCTGACAAGAGTAATCATTTTTAAAAGCCTGGTAAACACAAAAGCCTAAGTGGTAACTCTGAGCTAACTGTCTCTTTTCAGCTTCTGAAAGATGTATTTTTTCACCACTATTTCTGGTTTTAATTTCCTTATGCATTCTCAGAAGAAAAAAAGTTATGGTGTATTATGCAGGTATAACCTATGTAAAAATGTTTTACATACATGCACTGAAAATCAGCCCTGCCTCCCTTCTAATGCCAAAGTCAAACTGGCAGGAAGCTGAAGAAAGGGGGATTGGAAAAAAAGGTTTTATATTCTTTGTCTTTGTTCTATGTCCATCTGTGTTTGTGTGAGTTAGTCAGGCTGCCCTGCACTACACACAGGAAGAGTTGTGCATATAAAAGACCATTTGATACTGTCTGTGCAGTGTCTGCTCTTCATTGTTCTTTTGCCTGAGATATTCCGTGTATCCAGCCATAAGGGAGAAACAATACCAAGGGATTTGGATGACCTGTACAAGCCCATTCATAAAAAACGTAAAGGAGTTACAGTAATCACTACACCCTAACATCTGTTTTGCTGAAGTAAATCCAGGCAAACACAATTTATATCGGTAGGATTACATCAGTGTTCATTAACCTCTCCTGACCCCACCTCCCTTTCAGAGGAAACCTTGGATCAAGCAGGAAAAGCAAGGAAAAGATTTTGTGAAATGGTTTTATATTAGTAGCTGAGCAACTAAATATTTAACCTGGCTCTGGCTGTGTACACATATACATCTGTACACTTCAGTGCCACCCAACCAAGAAACCCCTTATAAATCTGTATTTATAGTCAGCTCCTGGCATTAAAGCCATGAAACTGCAGCTCCTTACAGCAGGGACAATGAAATGCAGCTATTCTCAGCTTCCCCTGCAGCTGCCCAGTGAAGGTGTCACTCTGCACCCCTCTGCACCTGGACAGGTAACCAGAATCCCTCTCCAGTCCAAGTATTTGCCCTGTGGACTAAAGGTCACCCCGGACACCATCCCAGATAGTGAACGATGCACGGAGGGCTGGGAGAACACATGCTTGTTTGTCTGAGTTTTCATACTATTGTGATCTGATCCAGCTCCAACCTAATCCTCAGGAAATTCCAAAAGAAGGAGACTCACGCTGTAAGAAGTACTTTGTACGGCACTGGCAGAGATTTCCCAGCTCTTCCAGAGTCACTTGCTGTCAAATCCAGCCACAAGCTGATTATTGCCTGAAGAAGGTGAACTAATCCACAGGCACTGGGTGAGAGGAGCAGCTAATTGGAATGGCAGTGGCTGGAAATTCCTTGGTTCCTAACCAGCTTCAGGTGAGGGGTCAGTCTGTAACATCCCAGAGACAATAACACTTTATGGTGGCTGGCATTTATTTTTTTCCAAGGCATTTTCCCACTGTCCCTATATGTGGCCTAAAACTTTCTTTTATTTAAAAATTGTATCTAGATCTTCCTCACATTTATTACTCCCTATGGCAAATTTCTTAAAAGCCTGTCAGTCCTGAGCTGTATGTAGCTAATTAAATCCTAGACAGTAAGGATTTGCCAGTGATGTAAAAATTAAATTCTGTCCCCCTCTTAGCTATCTGTACCTCCCTAATGAGACAGGAACTGCAAACATTTCGACGAATGCATGGAAAACCCCTCTATGAAAATTCTGATACTTGAGATATTAAAGACTGACCAGTTTGATCCAAGACACAAGGAAATTTTAAAGCCTTTCCTTACCTAGGCACAGGGCGTACAAGCCTTGGAAATCCCATCCAAACAGTGGGTGAGGCCCCAGATAGGCTTTGGCTAGTCGCATCCATTGGCATCACATGAGGAGCTGCAGACTCCAACCAAAGGCTCATTTTTTTGGTGTTAAAAAGAGGCACTTTAAAAGAGCTGAGACACAAGGAGACATGAGCAGGGGCATGCTGAAAAGCTGAGGAGGAGTTCACAACAATCATAAAACAGTGCTAGACACAGACCACCCTGCCAGCCCTCGAATGCCAGCTTTGGCCTCTAAGCTGTCAGTCTTAAACATTCCATGTGCATGAAGCCCTCCTTTCTGCCTTTCCCCCAGTCATCACCACTGAACAAAACCCAACCACACCACAGAGCAGCTCTTTGGGAAGGCGCTCCTGCACTGCTGCGGAGCAGGGTGTGGGCCAACGCCAATTCTAATTAATTTCATTCACAAAACTTGGATTTATTTGATGCAATTTTTTGGCACGCTGTCAAAGACGGTACAAAATTACATTAGTGTCATAAGAGGAAAGGATTAGTCGACAGACTTCTTTGAAGAATTGTGTTGGCACTTGTCTTTTTGTAAGAATGCCAGCAGCTTCCCCTCTCTCCAGGAATAGCCCATTTTCTCCTGGTCAATGAGGGAAATCACTGCTCAGTGAGGGTCTTAGCCAAAGCCTTTAGGAGTCTGTGGGAATCTTTCCACCGACTTCCATGGGCTTGAAACAGCTCTGAGCCGCAGGTGTCAGTTGTACTGACATCTTCCTCCCACCCTTCGACACCTCCATAGGGTCGTTTATCAGGTGGAGCGGAAGACTTCTTTTTCCTTTATTTTTTTCTAAAGCCTTAGTTACAGCAATTTGCTGCAAAACAAAGAACAACTCTGTAGCTATGGCATAAGTGCAAGTATTCAGGATGTCTGGGTTTAATTCCTTATCTTGCCACAGAGGTGTTTAAATAAGTTGATTAGAACCAGATCTGTCTGAAAACACAGCACTGGCCCTGGGAGACACACGCAGCCCAGCACCTTCTCACTGCCAGCAGCTGGAAGCAGACGTGTCAGGAGGAGGATAAGAGCAGAACAAATACACCCACATGTCCAGTGTGCTCCAGCCCCAGCAGTTTGCAGTGTGTAAGTGTGACACAGCCCCTGGTGCTCAGCATCAGGTTTTCCTGGGCCACAGGACTGGTGTTTGCAGGGGGTGTACCCCTGGGTGAATTCTCAGGCTGTTCAGTGCCTCCGTAAGCCAGCTTCCCTCTGATGCTCCTAGTCTAAGGGTTGCAGCATGCTTCTCCCAGCATCTCCCCCAGGTCTCATCGTCCAGGCAAGGGGGCCCAGGGACAGGGATGTACCAAGAGAATAACCCAAATAACCCAAGTGATGCAGGGAATTTGTAGGGAAGCATAAAAATGAACATACAGATTATGGTCATAGCCAAGGATAAGCTTAATCCTTCCTTTTTGGACAGTTTTTAGCACAACAGGAAAAAGAGGATAATGTTTTCTATCCCCACTCCTCCTTTATTTGACTTGTATTTTTAGTCTGAGGCTCTCTAAGAAGGAAAAGAATTGCAGGCACTGCTAAGCCTGAGACAGACACAAACCACTACCACTGCAAACAGAAAATCAACCACCTTGAATACTGATCAGCGCTAGAATATTGTGTGTACCACATCAATAATACTTGAACAGGCTTCTTGTGGTTGCTGGTACCAGAATGATTGGATATCTGCTAAGACCACACATGTGCATCTTGGAGTAAGCAGTTTTGCTGTAAATCATGGCTTGTTTGAGATTCATGCTTTGTCCAGTCTCACTGGCTCTGCAAACACAAGTGTCACCATCAGAGCCCCTCACATCTCAATTTGTGCTGGCCTGAGCCCTGAAAACAACACCCTGGAAGAGATCTGCAGGGCCCCTGCATGTTGGCATGGGCAGAGCAAGGGCCTAAAACCCTGGTAATTCTCTGCAGAACATTTTTCCTTGCTGTTCCACCAGCAAATTTTAATAGAGCTTTGCATTAATTAACCAAGCCTGAGGCTGGATCTCTCCACAGTGCACTGTCCCCTCAACAAGAATGACTTCATGAGCTGTGCCCTCTGCCCTCCCTGCACCCGCAACGGCTGAGGAGTGGCCTGTGGGAGGCCTTGGCTCAGGCAGTGTTTGTGCTGGAGAGGGTGTGTGGGACTTGTCCCCGAGGCCGTGGGTCCCCTTGGTGGCACAGCTCTGTGTGCCACCACGCCTGGCTGCCCTAATTGCTGCTGTTCCGGACACGCTGGATGTCCAGCCATGTAAACAGTGTGATGCTCCCACAGCCATTCCTGCCTACTGACCTGTGCAAAAGCCTATTTTTGGCAACTGCTCCAGGCCACTGTGGGGGCTGTAAAGCACACAAGGCCGTGCCCATGGTTTGAGCCTTATCTTCAGCTGATCCAGGCATGCACAACACAATTAGATCAGACTGATACCACTGAAAAGGGTCTTTTTTTTATTGCGTCCAACTCTGCTTGGATACTGCAGTTGAAGAGGAAGCAACAGAAAAAAAACAGGTTGGAAAAAATGATGTGTATTTCACAACAAACCAGCTAAGTCTTATTTCTTTTGTAGCTGTGGCTTTTGAACCTTTTCTCCACCTGGTTAAAGATCAACTGAGTATCAAAACCCCTGTAAGGCAGTTTGCTGAGGACAGTAGGCCAGCCTCCCTCCATGAAATCCAACAAACTGGTCTCTCCAGTTTCCCATTGTGATTCACACCAACTGTTCCAAATGGGCAAACCCTGAGCAAAGCGACCTCCCCAGCATCAGCCTGTGAATTCCTCAGGCCTGATGAAACTGGTTCTGTTCATACCCACGGTGAGAGACATTTGTTGCCAGCAGTGATACAGACACACTGAGTCACTCCCTGGGCTGCAGAGCAGCTCCTACTCAAGCTGGTTCTGGCCTCAGCACAATAGAGTGTGAGTGTCAGGAAGGTCCCTCAGAGCACACCACTTGCAGGCCTGAGGTGTACAGGAATGAGCAAACACACACATATCTGAGTCCATTGTCCTGGAAATGAATGGGCAAAACAAGCACAGGGAGCTAGCGAGGAATGGGCAGAGAGGCACGACCTGGCTTCAGGAACAGCCTTTGAAACAAGGGAGATGTGAGTAGCTGTGCTAAGGAAGAAGGGATAAATGAACGTTTGAAAACTGTCATTGAAGGCCTCTGAGCTGGGGACAAGACAAACAAAATGCAGCTAGAGAGCATCCATGAGAACTATTCAACAGCTATCTCCCAAACAAGGATCCTCTTAGGGAATAGGCACAGGAATAGGCACAGGATTTACTTAACACTAGGGCACATTAGGTCATTCTCTGCCTCTGCCCCACTATAAGTCTGTGAGCAAGGAAGCAAGAAAGTGTATAAATTCAGAGCTTCATGTCTCTCCTCCTGTAAGTTCCTCCCTGGGGACAGCAGGACATTTGCACAGGAGTGAGAGGCAGACTATGGTCCTCATGTACTAAATACTCTGGTGCTGGTCACTTAATTTAAACCATTGATATTTATTAATATTAAATATCCTTGTGAGACAGCTGATTTTTATCTTTATTTATTTTAGACTTTTAGCCTTTCCTCTCGCCCTGATTTTTCCCTGATTTTTCCTTCACAATCCCTTTATTAAAACTATTGCCACTTTTTCCCTCCATTACACTGATCAGTCAAACTTGAGCTGATGAAGACTGATGGTGACACATGAGTTCTGGCATTCCGAGGGAAATACCACATCATTGCATCAGCCTGGCTGCAGACCTGCAAGGTGTTGTAACATCTATTTTTGCTTAGTAACACATGGAGAGGCTCACCCTTTCAGTACTAAAGGCTTACCTTTGTCCTGAAATAAAAACCAAGATTAAGTAGCAATCTGAGTATGCTCTGTGGACTATGACAAAATATGTCTGATTTAAAAAATGTGTGCTTTCTGTCTGGTGTGATGGTTGGTGTCACCACCACACCATTACAGAGAACTTCTGAAGTTTTCATTGGAAAAACAACTAAGTCTTCAAAAACATGCTGACCTGGAATATGCTCTGCAAAGGACCAAAACCACATACACCAAGCAGAGTTTGCTGTTGTTTGTATATGACTTTTAAGGAGTAAAGTCCGTGTCTGTGGGAGTTTGTGTCGCTCGACAGGGAAGAGTTTCTGTGAAGACTGAACACACTGACCAAAAATTCAGGTCACAAATGACAGGCATCATCAGGAAGTTTTCAGACTGCTGGTACTTGCAGCAAGCAACCCTAATCCATTTAAACTCAATTCAATCATTATGGCAAATTTACAAAAATCAGCATCACGAGCATTCCAAAAATAATTTATTTTCAGATGATGTAGTACTGCAAAGCATCATCTTGTCCCACCAACCAAACCCGACCCCAGGTGGGAAGGAGGTTAGTGCTGCCTTTACCAGGCTTAATGGATAAACTCATTCTGTCTGGGGTCAGGGTAATCTGCACCTCTTTCCTCTTGTCTCACCATTCTCCTCTGGAATCCTTATTTTATCCCTTCCTACGCTCTAGAACTGGAGACAAAATCTTTTCTTCTACCCTGGCCAGTGTGCTGAGTCTGGCCATCTCTGGTGATGGAGAGAATTCAGAGAAACTTGTGCCCCACTGCCCACAGAGCAGTCAGGACCTCACATTTTTTGTTTTTTGCTGCCTTCATGCCAGCATTGCAGGGTCAACTTGGACTGGGTCAAATTACCTGAAGGCTGGGCTCTTAGCTCTTAATTGCAATTTCCCAGTTCTAAGTGTATGGATTATCACTGAGCTTTAAATGTGCATGAAGGACTCAAAGTACCTTGGCAAGGGGATGGTATGTGAATGTAATACCTCTAGTGGTGTACGTGCTTGATCCTTCTAATGGTGATGAAATGAAGCCATGAAAGACTCCCAACCAATGTTTCTTTATGTTCACTATAGTAATCCAAACCAAAAAAACATCAAAACCCCTTGAATACTCATTAAAGAGAAAAAAAAAGGTGAAAAGGTCTTGGGAATGTAAAAAAATGCAGAGAAACTATTACATTACAAAACAAACAGGTTCTATTTTCCACAGTTTTCCTAAGTTAGTTTGAATTAAACATTTTGTTCAGTCAGTACAGCTGGATTACCATCTACATGGGCCTAAAGTAAAAACTACGTATTTTTGGAAACCACTCAAATTGCAACAAACTCATTTTGCAAATCCTCTCCCAGTGGGTGCCATATAACAGTTCTGGATATGAATATTCAGAATTTGCTGTAAGGTCACCTAAAGATGCTTTAGTTAAACAACAAAATAGAGTCAGCGAAAGCAACAGCCCAGAGAGCAGGAGGGTGTCTGAGCTGGTCATACCTGCCCAGCTCACACATCACCACTCGGATGTTACTCAGTTGTTCCAATTTACTGACCCAAAATGACACCTTTTGTTTGACTAATGACAGCTCCCCAGCTGTGCTGATCTTTACCTGGATTCCTTTTTGGCTAAGTGTGGAAATGGAGGACAGAGCACCCCATAAAGTGATACCAGCTATCACTTAACCAGCACAGAAAGGAACTGGACATGGCCACAGCAAAAGACACAGAGGTAGCATTTCTACTGAGGTTTTAAAAAACCAAGCAACACAAATTCCAGGCACGAACATCTCTGATTCAAGATCCTCTATCACTCACCTGCAGAACACCAAACAGCTCCAAATCTTGCTGAGGCTAGTGGAAATCTTCCTGCCGTCACAGCAACAGTGACAACATGCAGCAAATGAGGCAAGAGCTATGTACAGAACAGTCACCCTTTCGCAGGGAGCCCCAAGCACTTGGGAGGAAGATGGGACTGCTTGTACACCACTGAACAGGGATCCTGGAGTGTTGTGTGGCAGGGGAGCAGTGCAAGAGAATAGGGTGTTTCACTTGCTTGGACATACCAGTGACAAAGGAGTCCTAAAAATATTGGCTGAAAAGAACAAGCATTTGCCCTTGGGCTCATGTCTGTGTGCTCAAAACAAGGCTTGTGCTAAGATTAGGCCAAGCCATAGGCTTCCAGCTGGAGAAGTGAGGGGAATGGCTGGGTGGCCTGTGGGGCAGGAGGAAGGCAGGGAATGAGTGTGGCTCTTGCCTACCTGCGGACGACAAGCTTCAGCTTCTTGTAGGAGCCTTTCACTAGGGAGATGGCCTCTCTCCTGGAGCTGCTCAGCTCCACCTCGTTGATGTTCACCACTTCATCACCAGCCTGCAGCTTGGAAGGCAGGGAGTCTGCCTTCCCTCCCTCTTCGATCTGCACAGGAGAGAGGGGAGAAGGCAAAGGTGAGCTGTGCCTGGCACGGTTTGGCTTTCACCTGCAGAGCTGAGCATGTGTTTCTGTTGAAGGAATTCATCTACCAGCCCCAAACTCTGCCCATGGATTAAAAAATCCTGGTCTCCCTTTGCCAGCCAGCTCACTCAGAGGTTTGTGCTTGCCACCCCTGTTTCATATAGATGGGAGCTTGGAATCAGTAGCCAGATGAGTTCTGCCAAGAAGCTGTGTTTAGAATAAGCCTGAAAAGTCTTTGGTATTTGGAAGAAGTAAAGGCCAGCAAAACAGCCACGGAATGACTCTTGATAAGAGCACCCAGGCACCAGCCCAAGGGCAAAGCCAGGATTCAAAGAGCTGGGATATGGTTTTCTTTTTGTTCAAGCTCCCCTTCATGATCCAGACGCCTGATGAACAACAGCTTCTTTCTTACTGGCCAGCAGCAAAGCAGGAACACTCTGGTGTAGGTAGTTAATGATGTGCAGCATCTCTGTAGGGTTTTTCAGCTAGGGATATAAAGAAAGTAGACAATTATTTGAATTTTATGAGAAAGTAAGCAGCCTGCTCAAGGCTATGTAGTTGCAAAGCTAGAAGGAGAGTCCTAGGGCACTTTGTACAGCCCACCACGTACACGGTGTAGTGACTCCCCATCTGGGGCCCAGCAGAATCACACCAAGTCTGGAAAGAAGTCAGTGACAAGGCAGAGGACAAGAAAATTTGGCCTAGGATCCCTAAATCGCAGCCTTGTGCACTAATGCACTCTCTCTGCAAAGGCATACACTAGCAGAGCAGATGGCTAGGTTAGGCACTGCAAATCTTGAGTTTCAGGAGACTCGGGAGTGCACCTGGCTCCAAGTGCAACTGATAATTACTTTGATTGCAAAACCTGCCACCACAAAATCTGCTATTCAAAGCCCCCAGCAGTCTCTGCTCAACAGAGGCTGTGACCTGTGTCAGCAGATGTCACGGGACCCACACTTCTGTGTAACATCTCCTGGCATAGCCGAAGTATAACGTGTTCCTTCAGGCACTCACCTTCCCAGACATCCTACTGAGACAAAGAGATGTGTCTGGATTGGGTTCAGCCTCGGATCCAGGCAGGAAGGGCTGCTATTTGCAGGGGTGTGATTTTCGGAGCGGTGAAATTGCACGCATACTTCTGGAAGTTACTTTTATTTCAAGTCACGCCAAGCAGAGTGTAATTGAGCCATGCCCCAGACATGTAACTCAGCACATGCAGACACACTGCCCAGGTTTTTACCAGGGCATTAGTTTCAGTGTTGAATGGTGATTTCTCACGGGCAAAGCCGGTCTGTTCCTCTAAACCAAGGAATTCCAGACCCGGTACCTTCTCAAATGTAAAATCTGACTTCCCCAAACATCAGCCAGTAAATTCTCCTAACCCCCTACAAAGGTAGGTAAAAATCATTGTCATTCATCTTACCAGGAAGTCATTCCACTGATGAATGAGTTTTTTCTTTTCTTCTTAAGAATGGATAAAACCACAGGAATGAGCCTTCCCATAAAGAGCCTTGTATCACAATTACCAGGAAGGGTGAGAGATGAAATATTAGCCCGTGCTGCCAATATAAATAAATAACAAACGAAAAATGCAGTATTGCTGCAGTTTATTGCTGCTGTAAAGCAGAACAGTTGGGTATCATTTCAATGAAATACAATAGTGGGGTACTAGGGGTTAGATTAAGTTGTGATATAGTCAACAGAAGGGATTTTCTGTTTGTTTTTGTTTTATGTCACAGCACGTACAGTGGAGAAAAGTCCTGCTTGGAAAAATATCTCTTGTAACAAACACCAGCTACTTCAAAGGCTGCGATACTCATCACAAGCATTTGTATTAACTTGTGCCTTGATGAACCCTAACCTTAAAAAAACCAACAGAATCATGATCTGTTCTTTATCATCTAATAATTCCAATTGCATTTATATATTTGAGATTTTTCACTTCACAGGAACACTGTTTTAAGGTTCTATTTACAACCATGTGGGCTAGACCTTTCTTTTTCTCCTTTTTCAGTGAAAATGGACATCTGGATTCTTCCATATTCACCTTTATGAATAATGTGAAATCAAACACTTTCAGGGAAGACTAAACCCTGCAATACCTCCGATAAGGCTGATAGCCTTATTAACTGCTCTGAAAGAAATCTGTCTTTAAATCCTGATGCATTCCAGCTTATCCCTACACCAAGGGCTCTTAAACTGCAGCCTGTGAGGCCAAGCAGCCAGCCACAGGACCAGAGTAAAGGATGCCTTTAAGGAAAGTTTGTTAGCATGAGTAGAGTCATCTGCAAGTAACTCCAGAGGCTGAAAGTGAATTGCTTTGCTCCTGTGTACTTAAACTGCCCACGAGCAAGACCTAAAACCAGACCCACACTTTGCCTTTGGAAACTTTTGATGGCAGCATCAAAAGACATAGAGAGAATATAAATGGAGATGTGGACTTGTATTTTATTGTTGACACAGTTCTCTCATCTATTACTAACCTGTTAGCCTTCTCATCTGTCATCTATCCAGCTGGGGTTACCTGGATACAAACTTCTGAAAGTTCCTGGAAGAAAACATTCACAACAGGCCTGTGACCTGGTACTATTGCTCAGAGAAGCAAATAAAGCAAAAAGACTCATAAGGTTCCATCAAAAGTCCAGAAACAAGGCCTTGTCTCCCAAAGCAAGGCTCAGATGCTCCATGTCCATTCTTCCACTTTGTATGCCTCTCAAAATATTTGTGTTTAAGGAGTGGTGATATTTCATGGGAAGGATTGAGTGATTCAAACAAAACAAGCTGCACTAAAAACACAAAGCTCTATCACAGTGCAACAATTATCAACAAAGCAAACAAACCTCAACATGCAGGTAACCTATTTAAATGAACACCTGCTTCGCTGTACGAGGGTGCACAGAGTCCAGGATGGGATCTGCTGGAGGCACGGAGTCAAGGATGGGAGATGTGTACACACCACGTGGGCCACAGCAGCCAAATAACACCAGGTGGGGACCACTTCTGCCTGTGGTTCTGTGCTCTGAATAGCCTGACTCACCCTGTCTACCAGATCCCGAGTGAGAGGAAATGGGAAGGCGAGTTTTCCACTGTTCCCTAAACTCCCAGTGGATCTCACTGCTGTCAGTCAGCCAGGGCAGAGCCAGTCATGCAGTCCGTTTTTTTCAGTGTGCAAGTGGAGTAGTTAGAGCAGCCACAGCATTACCAAAATCACCCTCAATAATCACGTGTGACAAAAATGTGATGGCCATAAGCTGCAAGACCCAGTGCAAAGGGTCAATCAATAGCCAGGAAGACCTCTTACGGTTTATTTAAGCTGAGAAAAACAAGGTGAAACGCAGGCAGCAAACCTTGTGGGTGTAATGATTATCACTCACCCATCAGGAGCAGGAGGAACCAAGAGGAGCCAGGCAGGGACTGAAGTTTTTTTCCTTTTGGCTGGATTAGGCCAACTGCTCTGCCAAGTCAAGTTATGAGAGGTGACTCTGGCAAGCAGGAGTGGAGGAATACCTGAAAATCAGTCTGGCTTTGAACCTTTGGGGCTGGATTCCATGGCTGGTTTTACTGCAGGTGCTGTGAACAGAGCCCAGGCAGTGGCAGGAGGGGAGAATAACCCCTCTCCTTGAAATCAGCAGGAGCATCTGTACAGCAAAGCATGTCAATAGCATAAAGACTCTTGTTTTCCATGCCTCAGTTTCCCACCTGGAAATGGACACAATTGTTCTACCATGCTCTGTCTTGTCTAAGTAATGCATGATCACTCTGTGGGTGGTGACAATCCAAATCTTGGCTCTGGTTCCAGGACATGTCTCTCCAAATCCCTAGCTAACAGGCCCTGACCCTGGGGAGAGTCCATGCCAGTTAGAACCATGCAACAGCAAAGTATCCCATTCCAGAGGATGTTCTACCACCCATCAACTGGATGGTTCCTACTTGTTGTGAAATCCCATCAAACCTCCATGATTCCAGCATCTCCCGCACACCTCTTTCTTTCTCCTGTTTGCCACAAACTCAGCTGGCCCATTCTGTCAGGTTCCTTTGGAAGGAGAGGACAAGGAGCTCCCTGCCAAGCTGGCCTCTCCTGAAATATACCCACTTCAAAAGGCCCCCACAGTCTCCTCGGGCTGACGCAAACTCCAGTCCTTCTGTTGTCTTTTCTGCAGTAAAGCCTTCCATGCCCACTGCCCTTTGCGGAAAATCCCAAAGGCCACCCCTGGTCCTGCTTTGCATGAACATTCCAGACCATTTTCTTGCATTAGAGGAGGCTTCTTGTCACTCAATAGATCCTGCAGGAGACTTCAAACCCATGTGTTCCCCCTTTTTTTGGCTTACTGTAAAAGCAAGAAGTTGCTTAAGCAGATCACCAAGGATACATAAGACTTACTACCACTGCCTTTTGTTTGGCTCACTATGGTTACTGTAGGTTCAGAGAACACTGGCTAACTGAGAGCCTTTCTTGACAATTTTAAAGAAGTTTTCTTCATTTATTCCTCTCTTCCCTTTCTTCTAGGAGCTTTTGTAACAACAAATTCTCTGCAGCTCTTAAGATGGATTATTCCATCTTTGTGTCCTTTCTATGATGAATGGTACGTGTGATTCCTACGCTGCAAACTTATTTGCTCAAGTTTCTCAACAAAAAAGAGGAGCAATCAAGCAAAGATGTGCACACACTGTATGCAGTTGCACAAGTGAGAGCAGAGCCACACAGCAGGTTAGGACAATTCCTGGGGGACACCTGGAGATGCCCTGGAAAAAACAGCAAGCCAGCATAGCAGGGTGTTGACAGAAGCAGAAGCAATTGCAATGACAAACTACTGCCCTTTTCGTGTCAGATATTATAATGATGGGAAGAGAAGCATCACAAATGAACTGCTGGAGGTGGCTGTTCAGAATTCCTGAGCTGCTGAAAAAGATTTTATAGGAAACGACAGGTTGAAAGAGGAAGAAATTTTGCCCCATGAAGGAATAGAGAGGGAGCTTTCGCTGATGCAAGGAGTCCCTGACTTTCCCAGGAGCAGCATTACAGAAAAATGTTCTCTGCTTTAGATCTCTTGTTTTCAAATATTTTACTGGAACCATTTCCATTCTTTCCAGTGGAAAGATGCATTTCCATTGAATCTGAGGTTCATCTCTTCACAAGGTCATCAGCACCAGTGCAATGTGAGGGAAAGGGTTAAACCAGAAAATCTGACTGTATCCATTGCAAATTCAACAGCCATGGTTTTAATCACTTTTCACTGCCCAGATTGGAACTTCAAATGTTCCATTTACCTGCCCACTATGAGGTGTAGCACAGCCACACCAGACCAGTCATGCATTGCACCCAGTACAGAGCAGGGCATACGTATTCTGGCTTGTTCGGAAAACTCGTTGAGTTGCTGAATTGATGTGGGCTTTGTGTTGGAGCTTTTTAATCCCCTGTGGAGTTCAGAGATGGTTCTCAAACCTGAAAACAAAGTTGCAGAGCTGCTGAATGTCTCCAGAGAATATGCTGCTCCCCTGGTTCAACCTTAATGCCATGTCACAATTTGGGGGCAGTGACATGCAGCAGACAGAAATTCCTCCCCATTGTCCCCAGCCTCTGTGTCAGCGTGACAGAGCAGTTAAGACAATTCAATCAAGAAATAGTTAAGTCAAAGGTCTCCCCCTGGAGCCATGTCTCTGCTGGATTTCCCCGTGCCTGGTGCATACATGCATCTCGAGAGAATTCAGCTATTGACATTTACTCCAAGCTAAGGAAAGAGTTTCCAAATTAGTTATTGTTTTATGCTGCAGGGAAGCAAGGAAGGCATTTTTTCTCATAGTGTTCTGCATCGTTCTACAGTAACATTTCTGCTCCCAAGTACAAAGCAGAGTAGTGGACAGACTAATTTATTCCAGGTAATCATACAAGGTTCATATTGAAAGACCTCACCTTGAGAGGCTGAACTTCATACAGTGGAAGAACATTAAACTCCACAGTTTTGAAGGGTTAGCAGTGCTCTGAAACCTTTCCAATACTTTAAAGTAAATCTGTTCTTTAACACAGGCAAAACAAGGCATTTTCTCCCACACCCAGCCTGAACATGTTAACGACCATCCAGGATGTGAGTGAAAGTGGTGCGGATGGTCCAGTGACTGCGGGCACCAAAGCCGCAATCCAGCTGCAGATATGCCAGTGGGATCCATGCCGGAGGGATGCAAGTTACTGACAAGTGGCAAGGATTCAAGGTCATTCCTAGGACTACCCTGCAGGCTGCAACACTTCCACACCTTTCCATTTCCTGCGCGATTGTTTCCTGTCCTGGGAGCAAGGTTAATCTCAGCAGCCAGCCCCTCAGCAAAAAGTGGCAAGAAGTGAATGGAAAACAGATTGCTGGCTTCGGCTCCAAGAGATAAGGAGACATGCCTGGATGAGTTTGCGTCCGACTCCTCTTGGTCACTCTAAATTCCTAAGCCAGGGGAGGAAAGAAGGCTTAGCTCTTAAGATAATTTTCCACCTTCTTAAGCACAAAACTGTTAGGCTCCCACAGAGATTTTTACATTTAAAAGAGGAAGGGGCAGGGAAAATCAAGTCTTCTTTCAACTAATGCACAAAGAAAGACAGGCCTATGATGCAGCTTTGATTCAGGCCTTCAAGAAGCCTCCAGGATCTTTTCTGTAATAAGAGGCAAAACTAACAATAAATTTTCTCCACCCCTCCTCATATATACAAGACAAAGAACTAATCTGTGTTTGCTGTGGGTAACGCCTTGAGCCGTATCAGGTCCTGCTTTTAGAGGGATGGTACAAACACCTCATCATGGACAATTCCTGCCCCAAGCCATCCAGGATCAACGGGCAAGTTTGACAAACAGAGGGATGGGAAACAGATGTGGAAAAGCTGTGATGAGCAAGCAGAGAGACAGCATCAAAATCGACTCTCAGCTACACATTGGCAACATATGGACTGAACCTCCGGGCAGGGAAAAGAGCAGCTGCAGGGCAGGGCAAAACCAGCTGGTTCTCAGCCAGCATAAATCCATCACCAGTGCCTCTTCCTGCCTTTCCCTCCTGTTGCTCACAGCCCACAGCAACCAGGCAAGGCAAGGAAGGCACGAGGTGCACCCGGGTCAGCTACAGAACAGCGATGCCAGTGCAGAGCAGTGCTTGCCCTTTGAGGGACCACTTTGTCCTGTTCGTCCTCTGCTTCCTGCTTCCAGCTCCAATCCCAGCCTGCAGAACACACCCTGCCCGTGCTCCTGGGAATCAGAGAGCCCTACTTCTCTGCTCACTGTTTGGTTTTTGCAAACAATCCATTCCAAGCATGCCACAGAGGGTATAGCACCAGGTGACACAAATATTGGGGCCTGGAGCACGTTAACTTGATCCTGTTTGGTCTGCGGTGATTATCGGCCGATATCAGCTCAAGGGGCTACAAGAACTCATGCCCTGTTCCTCTGTTGTAGCTGGTACAGCTCGCCCCTCTCCAGAGCACACAAAGCCAGTGGTTGCACATGGCTGAGAGTTAATATTTGCTTTGCAAAGGGAGAGTTAAAAATAGCTGTTTGCCAAAGAGTCTGCTGGAAAGGTCTTCTGCTCTGCCCCAAACACACCCAAGGACTCCTTTTTTTCACCCTCCTTTGCCATCCTGCTCCCAACCTGACAGTCCTTCCTCACATTTCTCACAAGGTTTCAGTAATTAAAAACCCAGTTTCTACGACAGTAAGCCCATTAAAGTCTAGGTAAGGGGTTTCAAACATGTGGCCACCCAGCATAGGAGAGAGCACTGCCTCACAGCTATGGAGTCAGTGGCACTCAGTATTCCTCATCCAGTGCCACGCATCCCTCAAAAATGGAGACGGGCCTGTGGAAACAGCTGTAATTACTAAAACTGAGGTAAGGTGCTGCTCAGGGACAGCATGAACCCTACAAACCTCAGGATATACAGTCAGTGGCATTAGCTGTTCCCTAGTCCTTCCCACAGGCACCTGTACAGAGCCCACACACCATCTCCAAACAGCCCTTCCTGGTAGTTGCAGTGTATCCCTCAAACTGTGGGATGTTATGGACCCGCATTCACATTTACAAAAAGGTCAAAGGTGCAAGAATTGGCCCACCTCAAAAATGCCACCTTTGGCACTGAGTGCAAATGGATCAGTGTAGGAACGTTATTGTATTTTGCTGTTGGCAGATTCTTTTGCTGTGCGCTGCATGACCTTCTGTGCCTTCCACCCCCTCCCTCTGCCCGTCCTTGCCATCTAGGAAAGCAGACCAGTTGGAGATGTGTCTGCAAAATTGTATTTGTTCCCTACTCCAAGGATAACTTTGCAAAACTGGGGAATGCCAACCCTAGCATCACAGGAACAGCTATAGAAGGAAATCCAGTCATTGCGTTAATCTCCTGGCTGTTCTAAAATCAAGGCGCAAATGGCAATGTGCCCTTCTCTACAGGATGTTTATCAAGTGTTTCCAGACTTTTGTATTACTTTTTTATACTTGCTTTTATGACCTATATTGCCATAACCCCCTGAGGCTTGACAGGGTGACCAACTGCCAGGAGACTTTCTTTGGATTGTTTCATTTTGGGGCAACTGCAAAATATTCCCAGGTAAGAAAATATGGCTGAGACGAACACAGCTGGGATCAGTTTGGAGGAGAAAGGAGACAATCAGCTCTCAAAGTACAGTTGTAGAGGGTTTTTTTCAGCACATGATTAGGCAGTGAACTTCCTGCCTTGGCATATTGCTCACATGAATTCAAAGGAGAAATGTCAAGAAAATCCACCCTGCAATCAGTTAATTCCATAAATTATGTGAATCTAAAGCTATGGGATTTTCTGGCTACTGGAACAGGTAGTAATTATCTTTCCTGCAGACAGATCCTTGGCCCCAGCATGGCCAGTTACTGCTTTTGATGTTTGCCACTTCTCTTTCCCTTATTTCCCTTCCCCAGTACTAACACTTCCATTATACCTATTATAAACAGCAATAATAATAGTAATGAAAACAGCAGTAATCATCCTCAAGAACTTTCCTTCCATTAGCTAATTTGACCTTTCAGCACCATGGGGAGACAGCAGGAAGTATTGTTCCTAAATTAGAGAGGAATAAAAACAGGAGCCATGTTTGTGTAACTTTTCCAGGGTCACAGAAAGCATCACAGAGCAGCGCTGGAGCCGCACTCCCTGCTCTGACTGAGGTCACACTGCACCGATGCCAAACCAGACTCCCTACCTTTAATATTTCACCCATGTCCCCAGCACTGGGGCATTTTCACTCACAGCAATGTTCCCTTTCCTACAGCAATGAGGAACTGCCCTTGGATGTCCTTCCGCATTATTTCTGGTTTCCCACTTGTCTCCACAGCTTTAATTCTCCTCTGTTTGCTGCAGTTGTCCTCTCCCTCATGATGCCATCACTTCCCTTTCTACCTTTCGCCCTTCTTTATCATGCTCTCCTTCCTCCCTGAGCCCAGTAATACAAACAATTAACCACTTAACAGTCCATATCTGAGAGAAAATAAAACCAGATGATGCAGCAGAGCCAGGCTTGATGAACCAGCTGGAGCTCTTGCCAGGACTCAATAGCTGCTGAAGGGATTTAGGTATGCATTTCTCTCTCATTTTAATGAGAATCAGAGATCAAAATTTTTAGGCACTCTTTGAAGATCAAAGCCTAGAGCAGCGAACAGCAAATAAAACTCAGTTGAACATTCAGAGAGGTGTCCTTCAGGGCAGGAGAGCACTGCTGGCATGCCTAGGGATGAGAAGGAAAAGCTAACGGACTTTCCAGAAGGAGCTGGGCCGGCTCACCCCGGCATCTTGACTCAGTGCCAGGTCACACACCCTGCACAATGCCACAGCCAGAGCTCCCCTCGGACCAGAGAATGGATGGCAACAGCGCACAGCTCAGAGCAAGCGGTGCCGCGACAAAAGAGGAATTTCACGGTCCAAGCCATTGTCATCACATCACTCTTGGCAAACCCTTTCTTTATTCCCCCAGCCTTCTGTAATTATTAAAAAGTCTTCTCAAGTGAATTTAGTGCCCTTGAATGATGCCAGGCTCACAGCCCGGGAGATTCTTTTTCCTTGCCTAGGGATCAGCTCATCACCCCTCCTCCCTGCCGCCTTCTTCCCAGTTTCTTTTGTCTCCAAGAAAGACTCTTCCTCTATGATCTTCAGGGATGGTCAGCTCCAGAGATCCAAGTGCAGCAGCTAGTTTTATAAAATGGGCATTTCTGGGTACCAGGCTATCCAAATGGAAATGAGCACGGGAACTGAAGCGCCTGTTCTTGGTCTGGCCGTGTGGATGTCTTGAAGTGCTTCCCAGTCTTCCGGGAGAGATGGAGCAACAAACCCTACGAGGGAGATTCCCAGGCCTGGTCGGTTGTCCCTGCAGTCACTATCCCTGTCCTCTGCTGCCACCCCGCGGCTGCTCAACATTCAGGGGACAATTTCCTTTCATGGAACTCATTTTTCAATGAAAATAATTTTTCAATTATTACTGGTGCTGTGAAAATAGAGCAGCGCTGCACTTAAGCCACAGAAATTATCTAAAAGGTTCAAAGGCAGATGCTTGAATAAATTTTACTATGTGGGAAAGCAAGCATACGCTGTTTAATTTTCCTTACTCCTCAATTTAAATACTGAAAATGCAATTTAAATACTGAAAAGGCTCATCAGGAAATGCTGCAGTCCTCTGTCTTAAGTACAAAATGAGAGGAAAGGCGTCCTGACCCTTTCAGTTTGTCTGGCTGATATCTTTCAATGCTTCCCACTATGCCAGACATGATCTCTGAGGTTTCTTTTTCCTGATAGTATCCTTTACCTGGTGGTTCAGAGCACATTCCCTATGATTTTGTCCTGAAAGTACCTTATGCTGCTGAAAATTATTTAACACTCATGTTAATAAGCACTGAATTAATTTGTTCATGCTCCGTGTCAATTCTTTAACTACTGCCCACGAGGCCGAAATTCCCTGCCCACGTGTCAGCCAAAAATGTCTTCAACCTGCATGGCAGGGTTTTTCACCAGCTCAAGAGAATGCTGGAGCAATTTGGAAACTAAGATGATAAGAGCAGGCTTAGCTAGTGATTAACAAGGCATTTCATAGCATTCTGGGAACTTTCTTGCTAATTTTGTACTGCAGATACAGACACTAATAGTGCAAAAACTGCCAGAGTGTGACAGGAAAGACATTTGTTCTCTTCTGCCCTAAAAAAACCCCTTCAGATGCTGGTGACAGGGAAAGGTGCTCCCTAAAGCCACTCTCACAGTCACACACAGCATCTATTCCTCTCCTTGCCTGAATCCCCTGCAGTAGCCACATCCTGCTTGGAACTGTCTTATCCAGACATTTTAGGGAGGGGAATTAATACCCACATTTCCAGGCTTATTCATTTACCAAGCCAAACACTTTTTGGCCAAACTAATTTTAGCTGCAGTAGACACACAAATGAATTCAGCTGCAGTTCAGGCTGGGGCAGGTCCAAGTTTCCAGAGCTGTCAGGTGCCACGGAGATGGATGAGGTAAACATACCTGTAAAAACACCAGGCACGTTGCCCGCTGTCTACCTCCTTCCTGTGTGTTTTGGATTTACACCTTGCCCTGCATCTCCAGGATGACATGTAAATGCCTTTCTAGAGGAAGTTTTCAAATTGTTGTTTTACCGTATTGTGCCAGTGACAAGTCCCACACAAGCACTGCAAACACAAACTGAACACATGCATTCCCTTTCTGCCTTGTCCTCCACTTGGTCCCATTTCCTGGTTTCTCACAGTTCTCTCAATTCTTTTTTAAATTTTTTTCTTTTTTTTTTGCTGCTCCTCTGTTTCCAAAAATGTCATTGAAAATAAACTGACAGGACAAACAACTCCAAGATTTCCACTAACAAGGTCAATGTGGAATGACAGGTTCAGCTCTTGGCAGCGAAAGGCCCTTGATCTCAGGGAAGAATTGGATTATAGAGATTCCATATTCCAGTTTAAAATCTGAACTAGAGCAGGACACAAAATGAGCCCTAACTCCTGCATCTTGAGAGGGCCATTTGGCTCGCTGGTCTCCTCTCTTCTTGCATGTAGTGCCAGGTTCTGGAGGTATTGATACAGACACAAGGTGATGATGAATCTGGGTACAAGGAGCCCTTCATATCCAAATACTGCACGACCTTTTCTGTTTTCTTAGTTTCAGTCTTAAGCACTGAAAAATCATATTCCTGCTTCACGCTGTTTACACAATGCCCTGGAAATTCTACCCTTGCATCCTGAGGTGGGAGGAGGAAGCAGAGGAGCAGGAACAACTAGAAAGGAAGGGAACATGCCTGCTAAACCAGACACGACACAGAGGCTAAACGGCATTTCTTTAATGGCCATAGCTCCAGGGGATAAGGCAGCAGGCACATGTTTTTATAAGCTGAATTATACATTAATGAAAATCCCAGGACATTCCTGTAAGAGCAGAGGCATTAGTGGAAGGCACAGTGGGATGTTGGCCAAATTCCAGTGAAGGTAACTACACTGCTTCCCTATGGTGTCCCTGCCACTTCAGTGAATGTGGTCAATTGTTTCAGCTCCAAGTCGCTCCGCAGCATCCCTGGGATGTACAGGTCTCTGGGATAACATTCTCAATTAAGGAATCTTGGCAGAATTTAAAAATAGCTCCCGTGAATGATGACAATATCCTTTCTGGCAAACAATTTTGCAACAACAGCTTTGAGACAAACAAGCTGCAGAAAACTTGAAGATTGCGTAGCAGTTCCAAGTAGAAAGAACAAAAAGTACACTGGAAGCCTCAAAGCAGAAATACTGTGGCAGACACTGCTCTGTTTGGAATTAGTTTAATTAATATCCTTTCAGGGTCTTGACCACGCATTGCTAAATTCAGAATATGCCTTTTCCATTTCATGGGGTTTGGATGAAGGCGATACAGAAGGATTTTTCAGGGAAAAAAATCCCTCTGGAAGAAGGCTTGGAATGGGTATTTCCTTTGCTATGGCTACAAATGGGCAGTAGCAATGCTTCCTCCAGGCTTCCAAAATTTCAAAGATACTGTTTCTCTCCAAGGAAGTGTCTTTGAGTTGGTGAAAACCAGGCACTGCCTTGTCTGTATCAAAGCAGACTGTGCTGAAATTGTGAAAAGCTTGGATGAGCTTTGAAGACCAGCTCATGTTCAAAGGGCCTGGCAGGAGAAGAGCAAAACCACAGGGAAACGGGACAACAAACCTTAAGGCTGCAAGAGTGAGTTTCCAGCTGTCCCAGCAGAGACTTTTGGGAACACTAATACTGAACTGCTGCTGTTTGCTCTCACTCTTGCCAACATAATAATTAAAAATGTACAGTGCTGGCCCTTTGAAAAGCTGCACAAAGCAGCATTTCCAGTAAAATCCCAGCATCTGCTCCTCAAGCTGAATTAGGAGCAGAGACAGCTGACTCTTTTAGTTGAATCGCCCTTCTGCTGACAGGATAGAACCCCAGATTTGAACAAAGCCTGAGCAGTTTGATTCTCTCTTGCATTCTGGCCCTTACCGAGGTCAGGATTAATGCCTTCATTGCATGGAGAGCCAAAATACAGAGTATGAAAACGGCACGGTGGTCGTGGTGGCCTCTTGACTGTTCCTGTTGGATCCTAGAGATCCCTGTGAAAATTGCGGCTGTAACTGTGTCCTGGTGTTTGTCTTCAGAGCTAAACAGTGCGCAACTCAGGGATGGAGTCTCTCCTCTGTACTTGCCACCAGTATTGTCACCATTTGTCCCAAGAACTGCCTTCAGTCAGGATGTCCATCTGCAGGGAAGCTGGTTTCAATTACTGCTAAAATATATAAACCCCAGAAGCCAGCCGTGCCTTTCAGAGGAGCCCAGGTGACTGTGGCCAGTGCATGATCTCAGCGATGTTTTCCACTCAGCCATCCCTGTCCTGACTGATTAACTGAGTGGGGGCTGAAGGAGCAGCATGCAGTACTTAGCTAATTACACTGCCCGAGGTCTTTTGTCCTGCTGCCGCTGGATCGCCTCAATTGATTCTTTCAGTCCCTAAACAGCTTTGTGGGCTGCATGCCTGGGCAGAATAAGGTCTTTTGTCATATTTTAATGAACGAAAATGTTTTAAATCCTCTCCTTCTCCCTCCACTCCAAGTAGCAGCAAGGGTAACCCTGGTGCAAGGACAGCTGTACGTGGCTGATGAGTGTCTGTAACCGTGAACATTCTCCTCCTCCAAGGCTGTGGGAGTTTACAAGCTTCCCAGCATCAGCTATTCCGTCTATCCAAGGTATCTACTGCCACCTCCATCTTCACGGACTACAGGGCATTTAAGTCTTGGAAGACTTCTAGAATACAGCTAAAAATGTGTTAAATGTGTGAACATTCAGCATCATAACACAGGTTAGTGAGTAATTAATTCCTGCATAAACCAATCTGAAACTTTTCTTTTGGGGAAAAAAGAATTAAAAACAAAAATCCCACCTTCAGTTCAATCTTTTCCCTGCAGCATCTGACTACTGGTGATGTATGTTTTGTAGTTAAACTGAAAAAACTTAATATTCCATATAAAACATGAGATTGGCACCACCCCAGTGAAGATCTCCACAAAATGTCTCCTAGTCAGTTAATCTAATAAACTTCCGCATATAATGAACAATTTCTCAGCATTGTCCAGAGTCATTAATCCTGGCACTGCCTCCCAAAGTACAAGTAGTAAAACACGGATGTCACGACCGAACTATGAGCTGACCGTGTTGTCCTCTACGTGCCCATTCTCCAGAGCTGGTTATTTTTCAGCTGGCTGAGTTTTAGATGTGAATTAAAGTGATTAATAAATGAAAAGGCTCTTATCATCCATTCCTGTGCCCACAGTCCCTGAACAATTTTGCCCTGCCACTTGCCAACGAAGCTGTAATAGCTCACAGCATATGCTTCATCACTTCATGGTCAAAACTCTTAATCTGAGTAATAAGGGCAAACCCCATTCCTTTTTCTGAAGGAATGGATGTGGGGAAGGAGAGAACACCTTGGGACTAACAAGCAGTCGTTAACCCACCGTGATCAGAAAATAAAGGCGTGCTGCTCTTTTGAGACTGCTGTTTACACTGAATGGGCTCCACGTCAGATTTGTTCCCTTGGAGTTCAAGTAAGTTGGTTCCAGTGCCAGCTTGGCATGTCTGAAACGCTAATTGTCTTGTTTCCATTTCACACATCATCATCACAGTAACATTTCTGGAACTGGGACACAAATGCCAGTTTGACTGGAAGGCAGACTGAAACACAGCCAGAGAACCTGCAGGTTTAGTGCAACTCCAAATACAGCTTTTCCCTGGCCCAATAAAAAAGTAAGATGCTGGCAAAACTGCAGCCCTATGCTTTGGTTTGAAAACTATTGTTTAAAACAAGGGCTTTTGCTGAAATGCTCACAATATGTTTAGGTATCTGCTTGTACCTCATAGTCTCATAAAAGCTTCTTTCATTCAGGAAGTACAGAGAAGAAATCAATGTATGAAGGCCCAGGTCCCCAAACGCACACAGGTGAAATCCTTTTGGAGTTAAGCACCGAAGCATGACGTGTAAATACAAATCTTTGCAGATTTTAAAATACTGTAGGAACAGAATTAAAACCAGAATTTGACTATTTGATTGACAATGAAAAATAAATGCATACAGATAACTTAATGCGATAGGAAAATACATTAGACCAGTTTACACAACATTTCCCTTCTCAGTCCAAAAACACAGACCAAGTTTTAATATCTAGTGGTCCGGCACCGTCTAGCTCCATTACTTCAGCAGAAGGTTTAGAAGTTGGGCACAGGATTCACTGAATGCACATGGTTCACTGGGTGCAGGGGACAAAAGCCATGAAACATGTAGAGTCAAGCTCCCCAAAATGTTCTTGTCTAATACCCTTCACTATGCAGATTTTTGTATTGTGGAAATACATCCACAGTGGAGTTTAAGAAACTTCCAGTTTTGAAACAATTTTTCCAACATTGCAAGTACCCACCCTGCTACTAACTTGGACTCTTCTGTGATCCCTTCCCATCTTCACAAGCAAACATGGACGTGGCTGGTCTTGAAGCACATGTCAGCCAACAGTATTTCTTCTTTCTCTTTTGGGAGGATAATGAGAAGTGTTCCTCATGCTTTCCCGAGGAAAGAGCATGCTCTCAACAAAACCTGTGTGGCTCGCTATTTGTGCAGCACAAGAACTGAATAACCTGATGCATTTTTAAAGTTTTTCTGCACTTTTTCCTCGTCTCTTCCTCTTTGAAGGGTCAGTTCAGAGGTTCAATGTCCGGCTGAAGCAGTACATGAAATTCTGTTCCAAGATGCTGAACACTGTGCCTGAGCTTTATACCCAACACTGCCTACCTGCATTCCTGAGTCTTTTCCTTGTGACATAGCAATATGCCTAAGTAATTGGTTTTGTACCTTAGGGACACATTATTCACTCCAGTGAAAGAAAAACACAGGGCAATTTCTCAGCTGAGATCCCGGTGTTGTTCCAGTATGACGAATGTGTTTATTTACATCAGACAAAGCACTGGCCTCTGGAAATCATTGCTCCATGCATTATATCTGGTGATTTTGATGAATCAGGGAGCTTTCTTGGGAATGATGGAGAAGGCAATATTAAACCAGGATCTAAGAAAAAGGTCCCATGGCTATTCAACAAATTTTTTTCAGAACTCAAAGGAAAAAGGCCATCATAATTTATTTCCTAAGGCCTGGCCACTCCGCCCTATGAAAGGTCCCCTCTCCATAGCTCAGGCACAGCACTCACTTCTCTTTCTCCCATCAACAGCTAATTCCAAGTCCAGTTGTGGCCTGGAAAAAGCAGGGGAGGTGTGAAGCAAAGGAGTATCAGGCAGGAGAGAGGTTATTTCCCCTGCTGCTGGGAGACAAGCAGCCCAGATAAAAAATATTGTTCTTTGATGCCTTAGAGCAGATTTGGGATATTGGCCAACTCCCAAGGGCCGTCCTTGGATGACTTTGCTGTCCTGTCTCCATTTCTCCAGGCAGATAATAATGCTCACCCATCACACTTAAATAGCCAGAACCAAAATCTGCTTCAGTTACGTCAGGGTGCAGCAGAAAAAACACTGCTGACATCTCACTCACTCTTTCCAGGTTTACCACAGGACAATTCCAAGAGCAGATTCCCGCCCAGACAGTTCATCACACCCCTCACAGAGGCACTCAAGGGTATTTCTTTGAAGCCCTTGTTGTGCAACACCCCAAAAAGCCCTCTGCATCCATGTTAGTCTCATGGCCCATCATCTACAACTAAGACTGTGTTATGTGTCTGCTCGTCTTGCATCTCCTGTGTGACACGACACAGCAGGAAGACCTCAAATGGCCCCAACACAGAAGTTAGGTAAAAGAGGGCACAAGTGAGGGCCCGAGGTAGAACTGGATTTTAAGCAGCAACTCCTTGGTCCTGCTGCAGGGCCCCTTCTCTTGAACCACACTGCTTTCCTCACTGTCCAGGAATTAAACTGCCCAAAGCCCCAGTGCAGAAAGGATCAGGCCTATAAGCTGGTTTCACTTTTATTATTTGTTCCTAACCTCCCATCAGTTCCCACGCAGGTTCTGAAGTATCAATCACCCCACAGCAAAAGCTCCAATGAACAATGGATCTGTGGTTAATGAGTCCTAGGAACTTCTCTCACCTCGCTCGAGCCCTTGGGGTGAGAAAGTTAAGTGCTCCTGTGCAAGCTCAAGTGACTGCTCACCATTTCCTTAATATTCCATCTCTTTGTGTTTTGCAGTTTGCCTTCTGCTGAGCTAATGTTTATTTTTCCAGAGAGCAGCTATTGTGGTAAACTGATATCAGACCAGCAGTGTGGGAAATAAGACTTCATCTCCTGTACTTCAACACTTCATCCAGGAAGGCAATGAGAGCCAACCTAAGAGCCTTCTTTGTCTTTAACAAGGATGACACCTTGTTGCTACTGCAGTGGTGATGCCTGTCACTCCCTGATGCTTACTGGGTCTCTCTCACCAGTGATTTTCCATGATTTAGATTCTGTGGTTTTTTCTAATGGAGAAGATATCACACTCCTCCCGTTTCGTTTCCGTGTGAAAATCCCTTGGGCACGTCAGCATCTGCTGCTGTTGTCTGGGTATTGGGACACCAAGACCTCTAGGAACACGATTCTTTCCTGTTTACTCATCATATTCACACCCTTGAGCATGTTTTACTTTAGCCACATAGGTAATATTAGAGAAAATAATGGGATTTCTGAGCTGAGAACGGACTAGGCCCCATCTGTGTGTTTGTAGACCTCTCCTATCCAAAACTGGGGAAGAAAAAATGTCCTTTTACTTTTGCAGTTGTGGAGAGCAGGTGATTCTTTATGGTTAATATAACTCTCTAAGAATGTTTTCTATTCTAATCTTGCTGACTAATCTTTCTTCTTCTAAAGTTTTAATCTTGCTTAAGGAATAAATGCGTGATATTGTGCTAGAAAAGCCAATCAACTGCTCAGGCTCTAGCTGGGAAGCAATGTGAGCTCCCCTTTGTACAAGCTCTTCTCAAATGTGATTGTTTCCCCAGTGTCAAATTCCATGGATTTTAGCAGCTGAATGGGTACAAAACTTGACATGGTCAGAAACGTGTGCTTATAAAAACTTATTACCGTTGAATAGCTGGTGCATTCTTGGTGCACTCATGTGCAAAGCGCCCTTGGAGAGGGCTGGCTGGCAGCACCTCTGGGCCTCATTAGCACACACACGCACCCATCCCAGCCTCCCCCAAACACCGTCCTGCCTGTTCCCATGTGCCGTGGGGAGGGGACGCGTGAGGCTGCGCGGAGCCAGCGCCCTCATGCAGCAGCTGTCCTCAGCTAACCCTGGGGCTGCTCCAGGCGGGGCACAGCCACCACGGCTCCTCAGCCAAGGCAAGTCCTGCGAGTGAAGCAGCTCTTGAGGCCAGAGCTCACGTGCTGGGAATTACAGCCAGAGCAACGCTGAACTGAGAACAAGAGTGGGCACAAACACCAAGTCTCGTGACCTTCCAGCTGACATTGCTGCTCGAGGGTTCTGCTGGGCACTAGCACACAGGTGGCTCCCATCTCCATAGCATGCTCCACCAGGCCAGTAAAGTCCAGCAAGGTGTGATGAGCTACAGGCACATTTGGATGCCTGGGTCACTGTAACCCAATCCTATGGCACCAATGCAAATGGAGCCCCACAGGGCTGTATCTTAGAATCACCAAGTGGTTTGGATTGAAAGGACCATAAAGACCATATAGTTCCAAACCCTGCCATAGGCAGGGACACTTTCCACTATCCCAGGTTGCTCCAAACCCCGTCCAGCCCGGCCTTGGACACTTCCAGGATGCACAAAGCCAATGGCTCACATAGCACACAAGTACTGGATAGGTGTGTATATACCAGCTTTAAGAAAAGCTGCTTCACTCTCAGAAGTTGTTCCACTGACAAGGCCTTACACTACCAAAACCTCTTTGCCTGGATTAGTGCTATCCCTAGACTTAGAGACAAATCTCACAAGTTATTTGGGATAGTTGAAATAACAAGGTTTGGGCAGCTGGGGCTGTGTGGGGAGGTTAAGCACAAATGCTGAGTAAATGGGGCCTCCTTCCTGGCCTTATCCAGCTCCGCACAAGCTTCTGCTTAGACCGGAGCTTTTTAGCTCAGGCAGAGGGAACTATGATCCTCCTGACAGACCTGGGGATGATGGTCATCATAGGATCTCTTTCCCTGCCTCTCTGCACTGCAGCATTCACAGGCAAAGGGCCACGGTATCCCTCTGGGTGGAAAGATATCACAGAGCTCTGGGTGTGAGTTAATAAGAGCAGTTGCCAACAGGAAACTTCAGTGAGAAAGCCAGATTTTTCATGAGTATTCAAATAAGGACCAGGGAAACCTCCCTGGACACTGAGTGTTCCTGCAAATTCAGTTCTCATCTACTTTGCTTTAAAGACAGCTCATCGACTTTTCTAATGCCTATGTGACTTAGGTGATTAAATCCAATTGGTGTCATGCTAATAATGGAAACACTTCCCAACACACACTGATTCTGATAAGATATTCATTAAAAAGAAAACAGCCTGAAGGTCACTATTTAAAAAAAAAAAAGCTATAATTTTTCAATTTAAATTAGCATGTCATTATTTGATTTGATTTTAGTAGTTGAAGCTATCTCTGGGAATTGTCAAAACTAAAAATGTTATTGAAACAAACCATCTGGATCAAGTGCAAATATTTTTTTAACATCCAGTGACCTGAAAATCCATTTTTCACTCAGCTACAGTTACCAATAATAATAAAGAAAGCAAAATATCTTTCTCCATTAGAAATATGAAATGCACAGGAATAATATCCAGTGATATCATCACATCCATTCCTTTATGAAAATTCTGCCTTACTACCTAAGTTTTACTAGGAGCTTAAGATATCCCTTGTACTATTAAAAAAAGATCTTAAAGGGGGATTCTGGCAAGGTTCAGCTCCATTTCATCAGAAGACAAAAGGTCAAAATAAGCCCCAAAGATAATAAGGAATGTCATTCACAGGTGGGATGAGGGCTAAATTGCTTCACATTCAAGCAGAGCTTTAGCTTAAAAGACAAGAGCAAGGCATCGTTATTTAGCTATAGTGATTCCAGAGGCAAGAACAAGGCTGCTTCCACATGCAGGTTAAATGCAGCAAGGGGTGTTGATCCCTAAAAGGCAGGAAAGAAGGAATAACTCTGAAGGGTTGAAGCTTTTAACTTTGACATTTTTAAGCAGAATACTTCAGGTTTGGTCTTGGTGATTGTTTTCATTTCACAGTTCACCTGAATTTATTGTACAGAGTCAAACAAAACTTGTCAGTTCAGCACGAGTCTCACATCTCCTCTATTCTTTCCATCTTGCCATGATTTTGTTTCAGGGTCCACAGGGATCTGTCTGTTTATAGAGGCCACCAAACCAAGAATATTACATAGTTCTGTGTTCTTTACACTTTCCATGCATTAAAAAATAGTATTAATGCTATGGTCAACATGCTGTGAGTAAATGAAGACTGTAAATCCAAGTGAACCAAACTCCTGACACTGCCTGCTCCAAATGCACATCTCCTACACTGCCCCCCAAGCCTGTAACACACATATATCCAGATACACAGAAAGAGAAAAGGAATTTCATAAACCCTCACACCAACAAAATTCTTCCTCTGTTTTCCTCCTGACCAGGGTCTTCAAGTTTCCAGCATTTTTCTTCCTGGCCGGTGTTAGTTTTGGCAAGAGCAGTAATACTGCTAAGAAGTTACAGACCCTCTGTTCCATTCCAAAACAAATTTAGCTAACTTAAACCGGCAAAAAAACCCCACACACCTTCTTATCAGCTGGAATTTCCACTAGTGCCTGAAGCACAGAGGAAATCAGAAAGCACACTACAACCCAGCAGGAAATATTTCTGACCATGATTAATGCTTCCTTTAGCAGTGGAACAGAATCTTTGCAGATCTTTGGGGATCCTTGGAAGAATTCCATTTACTACTCTCCAGGCCATATTTTGCTGTGAAAACCTTATTACACAACAGAAGCATTAATGGATTCAGAATAAAATAAGAAAAGATGTATTATCCTAAAGATTTGGAGAACAGGGAAAGAAAAAGTAAGAAAGGCACACTGGGTTTTCCTTTCACTCCATGTGATTATATTGTGATAATGCCCGCTACAGACCTGTCCATCACTCATGGACTCAGGTCAGAGAAGCTCTCTGACCCGACCAGCTGGGTGACATAAGCCAAACAATGACAAATTCAGCTTCAGTTGCTCTTGCCAGAGGGATCTCAGGGTTGCCTGTTGAGCAGCTATGAGACAACCACTTTCCTTTTATCCATCTTCTTTTTTTTTTTTTCTCTTTCTTTTTTTTGGCTAGGGAATTTGCAGGGATAGCTACAGAGCTTGGAAAGGCCCATTCTCTCCTCTCTCCTGTGCAGAAAGGTATCTTTCTAACTTTGGTTTCCTTACCCACATTCCCAACTTTTAGCAGATACAGAGGTGATTGCCTTGAACTACCTTGATAGGAAGTACTTCAAAGCCATACTCTGGCACAATAAACTCACCTTGCAGATTTCTAGGTATTGCTGTGAAGCTGGCCAGTGACATCCCACAGGGATGCAGGGAGCCTACTTGGATCCAATTGCTGCTGGACTGATTTGCTCCCTTCCAGTCATTGGGGAATTCACGGCCACAGGCATAATGGAAGATAATGCTTTTATTGGAAATGGCAGGATACTACCCCCTTTTTCATATTACCCTAAAGAGAAGCAGACTCACTCTGGAGTGCTGAAGAGTCAGCAGCTAACCAAAGACATTTGACTGAGGACTGTGCTTGGTCTACAACTGGTCACCAAAAGTACAGGGGCAGACTACCACCCCCTGTGAATTACAAAGAGGGCTTAATGTGACTCAGGAAAAATCAAGATGATAATGCTGTTGTTGGCATGTGATTTATCCTGGACAGAATTTAGCTTGTGGCATCACATTTTTTCCCTAGTACAATATGCCACCGCCTGAGCTCCCATAATATCTCATCACCAAAGGCAGAAGGTCTCACAGAGCAGCGCTATCACACCCTCTCCCCGCAAACCCCAAGGGGTCAGTGATTCAGCACTGACCCAGCGGGAGCAGGACCACAGACTGAACCACTTCATGTCATTTCTCTTTGCCTTGCAAAGTCCCCCATCCAAGGGGTGACACAGTCCAACCTGTTAAGCTAATGAGAGCTGACAAGATCCCAGCCCGAGAAGAATAAAACATACAGAACAATAGATGCTCACCCTGGTTCTCTTCAGCTCCAACCAGCACAGGAACCTTTTGTTTCAGCAGCTGATGAGATACATAACAAGTCCTAGAGACACTGAGTCACTCAAGCGTACTTCCTTTTGTTTCTGCTTATTCCTTCCTCCAAACCTGCAGCTTCTGTTGGTGTGTCCATGGCTCATTCTCCATCAATCTCCCTCAAACACTGATATAAACCATAAAAAGCCCCTGTCCCTGGTGGGCAGGGAAACCTCTAACTGCAGTTCATAATTAATGTCCAACGCTTGGTTAAATAACAGCCAGTCTTAAGGGAAGTGAAGATGAAGGTTGTCCCTTGACATTTTTTTGCACAGCACCAGCTTATTAGAAATCTCGGATGTTCTCTGTACAGGTTTCTCAGCTCAGACTGTACAGAGCACAGTCTCCCCACAGTCTTGCTGCCTTTTCACACAGGAAAAAAGAGACCGAAGCACCTGCAGTTATCGTGCCTGAAGTTTACAGGTTGCTACCCCAAAGGAGTGCACTACATGGAGGGAAGAGTGATTTTTGGAGGTACCCCTTAGTGAATAGGTGAGGACACAGGTGCTGCTGGTGGGTCAACATGTTGCTACATTAGAGACAGACTCAGAAAGAAGCGCAAGGACTTCTTTTCCCAAAGTAGAAGGAACTGTTAATAAATTGGAAACCCAGAATTTTTCCAGCTGTGGAGGTGTATGGCTGAGAGTGGCCCCTGCAGAATGGCACAGAGGAGTGTGGGGACCCCTGGAACAAACCCAACCACCATTGACTAAAGCAGGAGTGGGATGAGGGCCTCAGGCTGGAAAAAAGGGGCTGCTCTGCACTTATGGGCAAGGATATGCAGGGAGTCCCTCCCCTCCCATGTCCGTGGCTGTGGTTTTGGCCTAACAAAAAGGGTAAGTTGCCCCTGATGAAGCTGTGATGGAAAACTAATCCTCTCCAACAATAGCCCAGTGCTAAGAAACATCCGTGGATCTGGGCAGGAGAGAAAGCAAGGACCTCTTCTAAGGGCATTTGTTTCTCCATCAGTCTTTTGTGGCGTCTTTCCCTCTCACCCACCTCCTTCCCTGCTTGGTTATTCCAGCATTAGTTTGCACGGGCTGTTTGCAGAGACAGAACAACAACAGAGGTCTGCTTGGAAAGCCAGCAGAAACCTCTTAGCTTGAGACCAGAAATGTGCAGAATCCCCAAAGAACAAAAATGCTTGAACTTGCCTCCCCAAAAGTGTTGTATTCATTGACTTGCAAGCAGGGGGAACAGCCATAGTAATTTAACCTAGGGAAGAGTGCCAACAACTTATTTAATTGCAGAGTTTGTGCCAACAACCCCACAATACAACTATTAATACAAGTCTGCAGTACAAGACTAATTCTACTAACCTTTTGCTGTTGCCTTTTAGTCAGGTCAGCGGCTGCATCCCTTCTGTGCTGACACTATTCAACAAACACTGGCAACTGCTTTTAAGCAAACACCAAACGGAGCAGGGCAGGAGGGAGGGAAGAGGGACCATTGAGAAAATGAAGATTCCCCCATGACCCCACCCCTCGCTGTCCAAATGTTTCACATTTCTTTCTCCATTTCAAGCCCCTCTCTTGAAACTGGAAATGTGTCTTGCCATGTATTTGCCCCTGGAAAACAGCCAGATCTTTGGTCTGGATTCCATCGGCTCATTTCCCAGTTTCTATGAGACTGCATTTGAGAAATGTGAGTCTCCCAGTCCACTGGCAAGACTGGTCATCAGTCAATGTATGAAAACATGAGGTCTGACACTGGGGACCAATCCACTTTTCTAAACGATGCATTCCTTTAAAGAACACATATTTTTACAGAAAAATTTTTTTAAAATAGCAATAATGGATCCGGCACTACTGCAAGTTTTCAAAGACACGATTATTCCAGCAATTATGTGCCATTGTAAACATCTTAAAATCCAATATTAAATGATGCATAGATCTCAAGCAACATCATCCTTGTATGATGTAGTAAAACTCCCCGATGATTGGCAGACTCACTCCTGCTTCACTCTTCACCCATCCCCACATTTGGGGTTTCATACTTTGCATCTCATGACTGTATCACAGCTATAAATTCCAACCACCTGGGAGCAGATTTCTTTATTACACTCATAAACAGCATTAAAGGGCTTGTAGCTTTTACCTTTATCCTGCTGCCACTACCATGACAGAGAAAATAAATACTGCTCACAAGCTCAACAGAAAACCAAGGTAAAAACTTCCATATGGCTACAGTGGACGCTCCTTCTCAGGGAGTTTGTTCTCCACAGGTACTGGGAAGTTTTCAGACCCTGCTGATCCTACAGACCAATTCCCCAAAGACTTCAGCTCACAAATGGTACCTCTGCATGTCATGTTTAGAAAACGCCCCGCTCCCGACAGTGGCTGATAAACTCCGGTATCTCTTGGATCTCTGCTGGCCGGGGTTGAAAACATCAGAGCGGCGGATGTGGCCGGGCCAGAGCTGCTTATGGCATCACTGCAGAATGTGTGACTGAACCCTGCTACTACGCCCAGCCACGGCGTTTGTCAGCCAAACTCCTCATTCAGCCGTGCCTCGGAAAATCCCCATTCTTGATGGAGAATGGGGAATGGCTTTCAGGCTGGCAGATTATCTGGTGAGTCTGTGGGAACTGCAAAACACTGCACCTGCCTGAAAAATGGCACCAGCTCAGCACAAGACGTTTCCAGAGGGGAAAGTTAATATATGGGAGGAATGCACATAAATCCTGTTATTTCTTAATGGGATTTGGGAGCTTATTTCTCACCCCATGCTTTGAAATGTATCCCACAGCCTATTCTATTAATGAATTTAAGCACAGTGATTTTCTTATCAGCAGGAATCATTCTCCACTGGGGTTTGATTTTTTTTTTTTNTTTTTTTTTTTTTTTGGTGGGATTTTTTAATGCAAGTGTGAAAAATTAATATTATGCTTGAATAGCAGTTAGGATGTTAACAAGCTGTGTACTGGATAAGCTGCTCTTGTTCTGCTCCTGTTGTTCTTTTCCTAATCTCAGTTGACCAAAAAACCTGGAATCATTTATTTGTTGGTGGTTTTTTTATGATTTAGGCAGTGGTTGGCTAAAAATGGAAAGACAAGAACTCTATTTCCAGTTCAGCTGTGAGAACGAGTGGACACAAACTTTCTCTTACTTAAAACAAACAACATTTGGAAAGTTTTTTCCACCTCTCAGGTGTACTCAGTTGGTACTGATGGGTGCCAACATCTTTCAGGGTTTCCTGGCACAGCCTTGGATGCTCTCGCTGCTGCCACTGGATGGGGATTCACTCCAGGCTTTGGAAGCACACAAATGAGTGACAGAAATTTGCTGCCTTAGCAGTCTATTTTCAAAGGCCTCTGGACATTGTTCCTTTGACTACCAGTGTTTGCTGGAAAGCAAATTACTGTGCACCTCATTTTCACTTTCAAAGATTCCTCCCAATTCTGACTAGTTCACAGAATATCCTGAGTTGGAAGGGACCCATGAGGATCACGAAGTCCAACTGCTGGCTCTGCACAGGACCACTCTAAGAATCCCACCATGTGCCTGAAAGCATTTTCCAAGCACTCCTTATGCTCTGGCAGGCTTGGGGGCCATGACCACTGCCCTGGGAAGCCTGTTCAGTGCCTGACCATCCTCTGGCTGAAGAACCTTTTCCAAATATTCAGCCTACACATCCTCTGACACAGCTCCAGCTGTTCCCTTGAGTCTTGTCACTGGACAAATACTTCCCATGCAACAGACCCATGCTGGATTCATGCTCCACAATTTTGAGCTTCATCAAAAGTTCCTGAAGGCAAGCACCAATGAAATTTGAGATGAGATTAGCTCAGCTCCAGCTCTATTATTGATTATGGGTTTTCTTTCTATGCCTTGGGCTCCCAAGAAGTGTGGGAAAGGTTGAAAGTAGTGGACCCTTTCACAAGCAACATCTATTGTGTACAAACACTGAGTTAAAGAGTGCATTCCCTGGGTCTCATTTCAGGATCAGTGTAAACCTCAACTCTGGCTGTATCTGCTACAGCCAAGTGAACAAGGTTATGTGGCATTTTTCTGTCTAATCTTTCACGTAAGGTAAAGCCAGGGCAGGATTTACAAAGGTTTCAATTCTTGACCCTAAGGACTACATGTTGTGTTTAATCACACAGGATTCCTCTCTGTCCTGAGAAGAAAATATTTCTTCTCTTATACCTTTCTGTGGCTTTGAAGGACATGACACTCCGTAAGTCATGTGGCTGCAATGAGGGGTGGAGACCTGATCTTTCAGAGCAGCTGTCTCTGGGGATTTGGGCCAAAACTTTACAGCTTGGGCTGACCTCTGCTAAGGAGGAAACTCTAAAGCATGACTGGTCAACGGGACACCCACACCTGGCAGACGCCATTCCCACCCCTTCTCAGCACAGAGAGACGATTCTTTTCATCATTTCCTTCCACAGGCACATTTCTAATGGAGTTGTCTGTGCCTCTTGGGATTCATAGCTTGGGACAAGCAAGCTATTTCCCGTAGCCAGGCTCCCTGTGATGCATCACAGTACAGCTGGCACTGCCCCCTCAGCAGTCTGAAGAGCTGCCCCCGACCCTGCTGGAGCAGCAGCACTGCCCACCAGGCCCTGCTCACGTCAGGCACACTGGGTTTGCCTGCGGTTGCTAATTCAGTGCTGTGGAAGTGAACAGAAGTCTTTTTGTGCTGGAGAACGCTCGGCAGCCTAATGGAGGGGCTGACAATAGAAGCCTTTTCATCCAGCAACTCCCTGGCTTTAAGAAAAGGTAGGCGATCCTGTCACTTGTGTTGGCATCAGCAGCCTTTGGAGAGGCCCTAATGCAAACCCTGAGAAACCAGGAAGAGTGGTGAGGGACTGCCTCCTGCTTCCTGAAACAATTACAGCAGCAGTTGCCAGTCTGCAGCATCCAGATTTCCTTGATATCTGGGATCAGGCATCTGCTTTGTGCATGGCTGCAGTCCTGCAACAAGAGTCAGATGTGCTGGCAGATAATTTTGCACCATGAATCCCTTACCATCACCAGCCCACTGGCAGAATGTTGGAAGATAAAGGGTGAGAAGGGGTGGTTTTTTAAACATTAGCACAGACCCCAAGCTATTCTTCAGCAGCAAGGAGAAAAACAGTTCTTGTTCTTGTCCATATAGACAAGAACAAGGGTGGAAATGTCCACAGAAAAAATAAAAATAAATTTTTTTTTAAAAATCACATAAGATGTCACCCTGCCTCTGGCTCAGTTTCATGTCCAAATGCCCGGGCCAACAAGTCTCTCATGACTCTGCCAGCTTCAGAGAAGCCTCCCTAATGTGAGCACTGGACATGGGTTTTGTGCCTGCAGCCCTACAAAAAGGCTAACAGTTCCTAAGCTGCCATTTGTCACACCAAGGGATACAGGGAACAGATGCAAAGAAACTTTGCCTGTCAGTGCGTAAGATAATTTTATTTTGTTTATAGGGACTCTGGGCATTCAAGCGGGGAAAGCTCCTGGTACTGGGATTCCCAGTATTTGGATGAAAGACAGGGATAAGTGTCTGTGGACCAGCTGGGTCCAGAATGGCCTTTTGAGTTTTGTTTCGTCAAGAATGGTGGAACAATTCTCATTGCACATCACTAAGTGCTCTATGAGCTCTCTCAACCAAAAATACCATAGAAGCAGCACAGGCAGGGGAGCCTCGTGAAGGCAGCCGGGTCCAGCTCCTGCAAGCACTGACTGCTGTTCATTGCATCAGAATTTGGATCAGACTCTGGACAAGGCTCCAGACACCTTAAAAGAATTCTGGATTATTTCTCAGGCTCTGTCCCAAACTATTCCCATTATTATTCAACTTTTATTGCTTCCTACATCCCTGCTGAGAGGTAAATCTCAGAGTTTGTGTCATGCTTTTGGCATGAGGTCCCTGCAAACAACCTGCCCTTTTGAGTGAAGGGAACCCATGAACTCCAGCACAGCACGTGAAAAGTGTTCCCACACAGCCACTATCCAAGGGACAATGCTTTGGATGCTTTAATTCCTAGGCAAGAGAAACAACTCCTTTGTTAGTACCATCAACACAGAGCTCCAAATAAAAGGGTGTTTCAGAGGCCTACAACAGCCAGAACTATTCCAAAGGTTTATGTAGCAAGGAGAAACACACCACAGAAATACCTCTCCTGGCTCCAAAATGGTTGAGACTGCTTAACATTAGTTACCTTAGGTTAAAAATTCTTAGAGAAAACTGAGAGGGAATGAACCCTTCTGTTACCAGTTTGCCTTTACTGTCTAGAACAGTCAGGGCTTTCATTTTTACATTTTTGATCTTACAGCTAAGGGTGAGCCAAGAAAGTAATTTGGAAACAGAAATCTGGGTTTACTTCTGGGTATTATCATGATTTTGAGGCCACAGGATATTGGATTCTAATTAAACATTTGGTATCAACTGCAATGACTCTGGCATTTGTCATTGAAGTTCTATTTCCAGATGAAGAAACCCCTTGTTTAATGAAATTTCGACCGTGAGCAAACATCCCCAAATCTGGGTCAAAATCACAGGGTTCTAAATTACTAAAGAGGTATAATAAAAAATCAGAAATTCAACTGTAGGACCCAAGGTCTGGAAAAAAAGGAGTGGAGGTCACTTCAGGAAATCTGACTTCTACTCATTTTGAAGCCTTAGTGACACATTGAGGACACTAAGTTACTTTTTAAGCACAAATGTATTTCAACACTAAGAACAAAACAAGCAACTGTCACATTAAAAAAAAAAAAGGGAAGTAATTAAAAACTTCAGAATCTTCTTGCCAAATGACTATTTGACAACATGTCATTGACATGTTTCATATCACAGAATCAATACAAAAGAGAAAATACACTGTGTCAGTTTGCCTCTTTTTGGGCACTGTCCCACTGCTACCCAGGGACATTCTGGTGCTCCTTTAGGTACTGAGTTTTGGACATTTCCTTGAGGTGCAGCATAAAAGGAACACGCAACTGACTACCTTTTGCCCATCCTTCCTTTCCTTTCCTGCTGGTACAACAGAAACAGATGCCAGGAGGATTTCACAAAGCTTTATTCTGAGGCTTCCCTCAGGGAAAAATGTGAGTCAGATGTAACAAATTTATGGTCTGCTCTCACCTTCAGCAAAATACATGATAAATAGACCTGCCTTGAGGACTTTGAACAGCTGCCATGAAACTGTTTCAGCATAGGGCTGTCTTTCCACAGGAGAAAAAAGAGCAGCATTAGTGTAAAGAATCTGCGCTTTAGTTACGCACATTCATGTTAGCTGCACACCCAACACCTCTGACAAGCTGAGTTAGGCTGGGTTGCATGATGTGCTGAGCACCATGGCTGAGTCAGCAAAGGTTTACTACTGTTTTTAACTGGAAGTTTGCCCATCTGTGCACTCAACCACCTCCCCCCTTCCAAATCGACCTGTCCTGCTGCACAGAGAGCAGCAATAGGTCTGTACAGAAAAGGGAATCTGACTGAAAGGCAGCAAATTCTCATTTGTTCCTACTTTGAAGGCAATACTAAAAAAATACACTAAAAGGATACTAAAGCTCCGGTAGTTGGCTCTCTAAACCAGCACTTTCTATCAGCTGAGAATACAGGTCTGCTTTTTGCACTTCCACTCCCAACTGTTGCTTCCCTCACTTTTGGATAAATTCTTGGCATATTATTGGTGGAGAAACATGTCTTTCCTGCGGGCTGCTCAGGGCTGTGAGAAGTAGTTTTTGTGCATGTGGGCCTTTTGTAAATTCACTCCTCTTGGTTTTGAACTTCCATGACAGCCTTTGGTTTGAGACACACCAGTACTCTGGGCCCCCAGCAGTTCCTGATGGCTATAAAGAGCTATAATGTATTCACACAGATCTGTTACCTCTCATCTCTCTACTATTCCATAACGCTACATCACAGTGCAGCTACATCGGTGTTACTTTATTACATTGCAAGCTGTCATGGGCACCAGCTTAGATATTTGCTGAAATGTCTTATACTTATAAATGGCCTTATTTACTCTAAGGCCATTTAACACCACTCTGTCAGTGCAAATAGACAGGTAAGCAGACATAAATACAATTATTTGCCAACAGAACAGGGAGCCAAAACAGAAATAAAATTTCTTAATTATGAGAAATCAGAAATTAAAAACTGACATCCACATTTTCTGGTATTTACATGTAGTATTATTTAGAACTGTTGTTGGATCATTCCCAGTGCATGCCTGCATCTTTAGTGGTCCCTTTCAACCCAAAACTTTCTATGATTCTCCAAGCTCTCTTGTACAGAATTAAACCTGTAATATAATTCATCATTTCCCCACAGTTCCTCATTACTTCACAGTACAATCAGGTGAGGAATACTGAATTAGCTAAATGACTAATATGCAATTAATTCTGAAGAGCACATAGTGAATTGAAGCACAAGAGGGATTTCTCAGTTGAAACTGGAAACCAGGAAACAGGAGCTGCCTGAATTCCAGAAAGCAGAGCTTTCACATGCAGCCATTCTCTAGCTCTGCATCGCCCATGCATGAGCAAAACACTGAAATGCTGACACTGATAGCACAAACCAAGCAGGGACTACAAGGAGAAAAAAGGGAAAACCCAACCAAAAATAAAACCCAGCACATTTTTGCGGTGTTGTTTCAGGAAAGGCAGGCACAAGTCATACAGCTCCCAGTGGCACTATGCACACTCCAGGCATGTTTGACATTAAGGGGCCTGGTTGTTGTGGAAACCAAATCCCATAGATTAATTAATGTTCAGCAGCCAGAGCCATCTCCCATCCTCTCTGTCTCCCTGCCCCCAATTAAAAAAAAAAAAAAGAAAAAAGGGGGAAAAAAAGGGGAGGGGGTGGTGATTTTTACATCACAGAAGAATGGCGAAGCAAAAAGAAACTCTTTCCTCACAACTGCAGAACACTGCCAGGAACCGTGAACAGCCTATGTTAGTCCCAAATGTTTATAAAAGAAAAACTATAACACCATTTCAGTGAGGCTACTTTTGCTGTCTGTGGCTATGCCAAACTGTCTCCAAGAAGATCCTGCAAGAAAGATGATTGTGCGAAATTTCTAAAACCCCTTTATGATGAAAGGGCTTTTATGGGAGTCCCCCTTTTTTTTACTTTCAACTTGGAAAGTCACTAATCACAACCAGTTTACTTCAGTGACTGACAGTCTTCATGTGAATGTGTTTGCACAGGGCATTGCAGCGGGATTTGAAAATGCAAAGGATTTCAACAACATTGTTTCTGAGTATCAGCATTTTCTTTTAGCTGCTGCTGGTTCTGATCCATTGAATTCCTCACATACATCCCAGTTTGCAGGAGGGAGTATGATTGGACATATATCCCTCTGTGCACATGGTAGCTCGACATACACACTATAAACACAGAGAATGCACCAGACTGACGACACGAGACAAATATGGTTCAGACCCACTGGAGGTAAAATTTCGGAATTACCTATATCCTATTTTCAGAACAGTTTTAGGGCCATAGGTCAAACCTACTTTAGATATTCAGAGATTTAAGGTGATGCTTTTGAAAATCCGTTGTCTTCAGCACCTACATCTTGAGGTACCTGGGTACCTGTAACAGACCGGTTCCGATAAGAATGAGGAATTCCTTCTCCCAGTTTTCCCCTTCAAAATATCCTTCTGAGCTATGCTACTAGTTGCCTGCTGAGCATACCCAGTCATTAAATAATAAAAATCTTGAAGGCGCACCATACTTAACAGATATTTAGTAAGTAAAATGTACACAGGGTGAGCAATCCACTAACACAGCACAACATATACACTTATCAAATAGGTGCAAGTATTTACTGCACTGTTCCACACACACACTTCTAATTAGCCAACATTCCATCGTGTGACTGAAAGCACTCACTGTGTTCTCACCTCAGGAGTGGTGGGGATGGATTACTGACCATGCTCAGATAGGCCACGACTTCATGACACAAGATCACTTCATGAGAGTCCCCTACTCCCTCCCATTCATAGCAGTAAAATAAATACAGCCAGTTTCTGCAAGCCACGATACTTCCTGTGGGACAAAACCTGCACTTGGATAGTTAAACAATGCCGAGAGCTCTCCTGTGTTTCTCAAATACGCAGCTGCTGAGCAAATCTGCTGACTTGAACAGGTGGTCAACACTTAAAACCCAAGCCAAATACAACATCAGTTATAACATTTCAGTGTTACAACTCTTGCCCTTTGAGTCGGGCACCACTCCCAACTTGCTTGCATGGCATAGAAAATGAGAAAAGTACCTTTGAGATGATTAATGGCTCTCCATGCTCCAGCCCGCCCTTCAGCGTGAATCCCCATGGAGCACCTCCGTGCAGCAGTGCCTCCAGGTAGATGTATCTTCCCTTGTGGGTGATGCTGCACTCTGAAGGTGATATGCTCGTGTTGATGTTGTCTAACATCCTCATCTGTCCTAATCACATACTCAGGCAAACACAAAACCCACGCAGGCAGTCACAGAGCGACCGGGTCGGAAATCAAAGTCCCCAGAAGCCCACCACAAGTCATCCCTGAATATGAGAAACAAGAAGAGCCTGAGGTGGAAAGTTCTTCTTCAGAGCCAGAGTCCACGGTGATGGGTTAAAACCAGCCCCATCAACATTTCACCACGCTGCTTCTCCGTCAGGATTTTACTGGCACAGAACACTCCCCATTCCCAGGTACTCTGGGCATGAAAGCTTGGTAAAGATTTCTCTTCCGGTCTTCGGCAGATCAAAACTGTGCTTTTAAAGATGGGGCCAAAGAAAGGAAAAAAAAAGAAAAGAAAAAGTTTATGGATTTAAAAGCCCCTGGCCAGCAAATTGCCAAAATCCAAACGAATGCTTCATTTGTGATTGATTATCAGTCTTTTCTTCCTTTCTGCATGCGATTTACCATTACAATGGCCATTTTGCCTCAGCCCACTGCACTAAAAGAATGGAAGCGTCTTCTCCCTCTCAGCTCTCAGTTACTCTCTTCGCTTACTTCACAATTTTCTGACTTGTCAAAAAAAGAAAAACAACAAAAAAGGCTGGGGGAGGAGGAGAGAGAAAGTCCATTCCTAAAACCCTTTAGAGGGGTTTAAAATGTGAAATAACTCCATACTTATTGGATTAAAAAGTGAAAAAAAAAAGCTATTGGGAAAACTGGAGACACAGGTGAAATGAATCCTCTGGGAAAAACGTTAAGGCGATAACTGAACTCTTCATTTTCATTGCTCTCTCCGATGAGCTGCCAGAGCTGCAGCAGCTACTGCTGCTCTGAGGGAGGGTGAGGAAGTGAGGGGGGGAGAGAGAGAGAGAGAGAGAGAGAGAGAGNGAGAGAGAGAGAGATGGATTAAGGCAAGTAAGGCAGTGCTGCCCAATTGTGCACATCAAGCATGCAATTATAAAATGCAGTGTGCAAAAGCTGGGGCTCACCCTTTTATTATGCCCCCGGAAACCACCATCTTTCTATTGTCCTTGCCAAGGAATTGTAACAATCCAAACTGCCAGTTGCTGAAAACACAATGGACCTGTTCCAAATCAGCTCAGTGGAGCACTGCTAATAATTCTGCTCTCATAAAGTGCTTTTCCTCTGCGTGGAGCCTACCAGCTTCCCTGGACATATTTCTTTTCCCCATTTACATTGCCAGAAAAGGCCAGTGCTTTCCAAATACATGGAATAAGAAAAAATACCAAAAACTTAGGATACTTTTATTAATGTATGCAGTTGCCTACTGTCGAACATGTGGATGTGGGTGCATGTAGGCTTAGGGACTTGGCTCATCACTTCACATATATGACAGCATGTGTCACTGAAGGTGTGCAAAACCTTTCCTGATTTTTAATTGGATCTCAAACGGGACCATAGCGAGAGGAGACCAGAGACCACTGCCCTTCCTGCTGGCACAGACGAGGCAACACATAGTAGTGTCTCTGCCTCTAAGGCACCCCCAGCTTTTGATCTCACAGTGCCTGGGATGTGCATTATTTCTCCTTTGGGTTCTACAAGCTCTTAGGGTCTTGTGTTAACAAAACCTTAAGGAACCGTGGGGGAAAAGCTTTGCAGCTGGGACTCCAAACCCAGGAATCCATGCATTTGTCCCTGCCACCCCATTCCCATTCCATTCCCTTTAAGATGTTACACGTTCCCAGAGCCTTCTATTTGCCCCACGTGTCCCAGGTCTCATTCCCGACAGCCATGGAGAGAAATGCAGAAAAGAGGCCCCTCACTTTATTTTTCATGGTAGATGATTCCTCAATCCTTGCTTACACTGAGCTTTGCCCCCTCAGCTTCCCTCCCAGGGGCTGAGTTTTCATTAGCCTCACGTCCTGGTCAGGCTCACGGACTGCTATTATCCAGAACTCACCCTTTAGCCTGACTCAAATCAGATTTCTGAGGTTTTACACTCCTAATGTTTCAGTGTAAAAACCCTCATTCCAAGCCACCACAAAGAGCAATTCATTTCCATCCTCTGCACAGCCCTTCCAGGGACAGGAGAAGGCTCTGGGAGGCCTCTTGGGGCCATTCCTCCTCCTATCCATAGCCAGCAGGACTAGTTAAGGCTGTGTAAGGACACAGCAGCCTGTTAACAACCCGAGGCAGTTCTTTGGATTACATTCACCTCCCATACAAAACGTTTGTCACCACACCTGTCTGAGGACACCAGATTTCCAGGGAGAACTGTATTTCTCACGGTGCCTGCTGCATCTGATGATCACAAGTTATCAACATCTTTCTGAGAGACAGTTTTACTTCTCCTCCAGAACTCTGGTTCATTTCAAGTGCAAAATCCAACCTCATTTTTGCCAAAAATTCCATCAGATTTGTCACCACTGCAAGTACTGAATTTTCTCCTCTAATCACCCCCAGATTTGCTATTTTTTCATCCTGATAATCCAGCTCTAAAAAGGTCACATACAGGTGCTTCCATGTATTGGAGACTCACAACCAGCTAAGGAAAAAGGTCTGATCAATCACCTGAAAAGGGCTGCCAAATCCTGTGCTACTTCCTCAGCGGGCTCTTATTCCACACAGGAGTTCCTCTCAGGACAGAGCTGAGATACTCTTTGCTGAGATGCAACAAGAGACCCGGGCTCAGAAAAGTGCTTTCCACACAGAATAATATATTTGAGGTTTTGCAGAGTTTCAGTGTAAGAGAAAATAAATGTGGAACAGTCATGTCAGAACCCTTTCCCTCGTGGAGCACTACACTGCTAAAGCAGGAAAAATTCCCGCTGATTTCACTTTTCAGAGTTCACAATCAAACCCTGTATTTATCATCAATCACGGCAGCTGGCAACTGCTCTGTGTTTTCCTAAATTCCTTCAAATATTCCAAGTTTCTTTTGCAAATGAAGTTCATCGGAGCAACACTGCCCCCGTCTGCTGAAACCAGAAATTGTCACAGTTTAAGCGGATGGATTTAAATCCAAACATTCCCTTAGTTAATAGGCATTTACCATATGCTTTTCCCTTTCAAAAATGAACCAGAATCTTTCCTGAGTATTCACAGTGGCGTTACTGATCCTACCTGGGTCCCTGAGCTGGCAAGTCATTAGGTCAGATTAAAGGTAAACCTAGAAATCAAAGACAGGAAATTGAGCTCCTAAATTTTGTACACATCGGTAACACAACAGTAATCCTGTTACTGCCCTTTTGGCAGGAGAATTAAACACCAGGCTTAGTTTAAATCTACCTGCTGCTTAGCTCTATCCTGTAAGTTCAGAGGAAGCAGATTCACAATTTGTCTCTAAAGAGAAGTTCTGTGAAATAATGTGGGCCCTCCTACCTTTCACAAAGAGGCCCAACGGGTGACTTGCTGATGGCCATACAGAAAGCACGAAAAAGCTGAAAAAGGAAAGAAGTGCTTCTTTTCCCTTGGTCCCTGGTTTTATCGCGAAGAACTTCTCTTTTTCTTCAAGAAGGGGCTCTGTGTAAGCTCAGGAGCATCAGGAATTTTAAATAATAGACATCCTTCAGGCACCAGTGGGCCCAGCTTCTTCCTCTCCCCGGGAGTCCTGAAGCCATTCACCTAAATCCGCAGTAGGATGGAACAAAACACAAATGTCAAAAGACACAACTCTCCTGGATCAGCTCGAGACCCCTTCAGGAATAAATCATTCCCCCTTGGGGTAGCTATTCCCCTGAAGGTTTATTATATAAAAAATCAGGAACAAATAAATTAAATATATGGCTTCCCTACACTTACCCCAAATCAGCTCGGGCTGACTGTAGCATATCCATCTCTGGAAAATGTCAGTCTGGCATCTAGAAGAAGAAATAACAGCAAGGAACACGTGTTGAGGCTCTGCGTGGCATCAAAGGAATTGCAATCATCAACTGATGTTCAAAAGGTGTTTCCAGAGAAAAATTCCTAGGGCTACACAGGGAACCTCCACTCAGATTCCCAGTTGGATTTGAGTTCATCTTCCTTCCAAACCACAGAATAAGCTTGTTTTCTTGGATAGGCCCGAGGTAAAAATGTGAAAAATCAGACAGAGAAAGGGGAAAAAAAGAGATCTGAGAGTGAAAGGGAAGAACAAAGCTGAGAATCAGAAGTAACCTGTGAAATCAATGAATCCACATCCTTTTGGTGTTGGAAGAGGCACTTGTCTTTGAAGTCTGAAAAGAAAGAATTTTCTTTGGAGAACATGAAAGAAACTCTCCATTTAATATTGCCTCCAGCACAGAACTGCTCTGGGTTGCTCAGTTCCTCAGAGCAAACTGAAAAGCAACAAGCCAACGTGAGGAATGGATCCATCCCTCTAAGGAGGGCACAAGTGCTGCCACAACTGAAGGATGTGAATTCAGGGCATTTGAACTCAGAACTGCAGGTTTTCCCTCTGCATCTGAATTTTCATCTACCTGATGTCACCACCCTGTGGAAAACAGAGTTTGAATCAGGAAGCAGGAATCAAAGAGCCATCACAGCAAAACATCACAACCTCACAATGTTCCCACACCTAATAAGACGATTACTAAACAGTTCAAGCCACTATCGGAGCCTTTAACCAACTCTGAAGTGGCTGGTGGGTATGGCCCAGATATTTGAGTAGAGTCTCCACTAGCAGAAATCACTCCAATCCCTTCCTCTGAAGCTCTACTCTCCCTGCACAGCTCACCGTCCTCTCTCTGGGAGGAACGGATTATTTTAATCACGAGCAGTTTATATTTGCATCTTGTTACCTTCTCAGAGGTATTCCCAAATAGGAAAAAAGTTACTCAGGAATTTGATCCTAAGAGAGTTATTCTGTCCCCAGGAAACTGCTGTTTCAGGAATGACAGCAACTGCTGAGTGCTCTAGACCTGGACTGCCAGGAGACAAGGGACTAAAAAAGGCACCTGCAGCCAGGACAGGTGGTGTTCTGTAAAACGCACCTTGCCAGGATCCCGATGGGGAAAAGATATCAAGTTTCCCGCTGAAGCCAAGCTTTGAATGACCTTTAGGAGAGAAACCAAACCCTGGATGCGGCGTTTATTGGCTCTCCCTCATGCACATGATCGGCTTCAGAGGGAGGGGCTTGTTCCCAAGGCTACCGAGGCAGGCAGGGGGGCTGGAGTAAGGGGCAGGTGGCTCGCAGAAAGGCTTGGGAAGTTGGATTGCCAGCCTGCAGCACGGAAAACCCAGGAGCGAATGCGGGGTGATGAGTGTCCCCTTACTTTCCCAGCCTCACAGTCAGGAGCAAAACCTCAGTGCCCTATCCAAAATCCAGGAGAAACAAAGCCCAGAACTGTCTGTCAGAGGTAGGTGCTGGCCCCTTCCCAGGTGAGTTTTCATGCTTTGTTAACACCTGAGACTGTTGGAGGACTAAATCTCCCTTCAGGATATTGTATTTACCTAAACACTTACTTGCCTCTTATCCCTGTGGATAAGAAAAATCTTTTTGCTGCTGTCTCTTTTGGGTGGTGCAATAAAAGTCTTTTCCTCAAGCTGTTTTCCACTTGGGATTGCAGTGCAGCAAGGAGAATGGAGACCTGAGGTTTGTTTTCAGCTGGTTAACTCTTACTTTGCTGTAGTAGGCCACGTAAAATCACTTTTCTACTTTTGTGTGTCTTTCAGCACTAGGAGGATGTTTTTTTCTCTTGTAGATGAAAATGGTGTGGTACCCTTGAGCAGTGGTTATGTGTTTTTCATCTTAGCCAGATATTTAAATAAATCAACGTACCTGTCTGTCTCTTGAGTTTTCTCAGACTTAAATCTCTCCAGCTCTCTGAGGATTTTGTTTTGGGCCCAGTTCATACACCTGTTCCTGGAAACTTGTATCACTGTGGTCTTTTGGATAACCTGAGAAGAGGGATAGCCTATTGACACCTGTGTGTTCATTCCTGAAATCAAGATCCAAAATGGGACAGTCAGACATGTAATTTCCTTTGCCGAAGTGAAATAATTGCCTCTTGACTCTGCACCCTCTCCCTCACCCTGAAAATCCCAGGGAATACAGAAACTTGTCCTCTGTGACGAGATTGGTGTAAAAATAAAAATATTCCAGTTTTTATTACTGAACTGGATTTAGGACAAGCTGCTTTTGAGTCTTTTGCTTTTGACCCTCTGGGCTTTTCTCTGGCGGGAGGAAGTCCCCTCACTCCGACTTCTGCCTTCAGTCAGCTCACGCTCACCCCTCCAAAATGTGCCACCTTACCGGCCAAATATCATATGGAGATGATCCGGGCCCTTCCCTACCCCCGTGCAGGAGGATTTTTGTCTCCAGCCTCAAGCATCGCTAAACCACCTGGGACCCCAGACCACAAAATGGTGCCCACGCCGTGAGGGGGCGGCGGCCATGTTGGGGCTGAGGGGCTCCGCGCCGCAATTCCCGGTGGAGCGAGCGGATCTTGCAGGAGCAGTTGGCGGCTCGGGATGGCTCCTTCCCGCGGGGGAGCAGGCGGGAGGAGCCTGGCGGCTCACCCCAGGGCGGGGTGGGTCGGCAGCAGCGCCCTGCGGAGCGGGAAGGCCCGGGAGCGCGGTGTCATGGAGCGCTGAGGGGACGGAACGCCCCTCGCTGCCCGTGGCGGGAAGCAGAGGGGCGGCGGGAAAGGGACGGGTCCTGGCGGCGCCTCGGACCCTCAGTGCCTGCGACGGAAGAAAGGCTGAGGGGTTTTTCTCCTCGCATTTCTGGCCCCTCAGGGTTTGGCTCTGGGACCAAGGGCTGCGCTTTTCTCCTTAATGTGCTCACAGGAAGCACCCACGGCGAAGCTGTGCCAGGCAGGGGGTTTGTTGAAGGAATTGAGTTATCCAGGTCTGGAAGGTGCTGCTGGAGCTGCCTCTTGGCTTGCGGTGTGGTCACAAGAGCTCCAGAGGACCAGTCACACAGGAAAATCCAAACAACCTAAGTAAGAAACCTATCAATACCATCTGGTTTAAAACTGCTACTGAGTAATAGATTTTTCTCATTTTCTTCTCCTTTTTTTCTCTTTTCTCCTCTTTTAGTGTATGTAATATTTGAAAGTTTCTCCCACAGAAGGGTCATTAATAAGTTTGAAAACTGATGGCAAAAGGAGATTTGATTTACTGATTCACTCAGACTGATGATTCAAACTAACACCACCGCCTCAGGAATGGAGCAAATAATCCATTGCCTGATCAATTCCAATAAAATAAGACAGTGTGAATTGGCTCAGGTTTCCTTCCTTCTGTGCTCACGGTTTTATGTAACCAAACTTTCCTCTTATTCTACAATTTCTCTCAGAAAGGTGGAGATGTGCAGAAGAGGCTGCATGAAGTGAGTTGAAATTTGGGGCAGCTTCTTAAATTTAGATGAGTCCTTAGGTCATGTCATCAGTATTTTGGTTGGTTTCATTTGTTTGTTCATTGGTTTTTCTCCTTTAGACCACTGAGCTGTGTGAGCAACAGGAAATCCATATAAGCCTGAGTGGCAGAGCAAACTGATGAAAATGCAATTGGAAAGAGATGCACTTCAGGACAGCAGATATGAAGGCCAGAACCGATGTATTATGGAGAGTGTCTGTGTGAGCTTTGAGAGGCACAGCAAGCTTCCTCAGGGAGAAGCTTCCCTCCAGGAATAACACTATAGCACTCCTGGTTTAGAAAACAGCTCATTATTTAGTTGTGAAAACCAACAGTTAATCAACTCAAGTATTATACCTGTGAGGGCAAAACTCCATGTGAATCCTGGTCTCTAAATTATTTTATTTTTGTTTCCAAATTCAGACAAAAGGAGTCTCAGAGCCAAGAGAATGTAAAAATACAGTTCAAAAATACTGCTGGAGAGCTGGAAGCTGCCAGCCAGCAGCAGGACAAGGTGCTGAGGGAGGCTGGCAGCCAAAATGAGCACCTGACAAAGGTGGTCCACAACCTTGAGGAATTACTTCTGGAATTACATGGCATCCTAGTGAACTGCAAAGACAGCGTGGGCAGGAAGCTCTGTGAGCATGAGGACACGACCGGCCTGCTCGTCCACAGCCGGAGCACAGCATTTCATGGTGTCTTGCGGGATTCGGACTCGGAGGTGTCACACCTCAAAGAAAAGGTGGTCCTGGTATGTGAACAAAGTCCTAATATTCCTTCCAATGCTCTGTGTTCTGGCTTTTAGGAAATATATTTGAAAACTTCGTGAGCCCCCTTCTAACCTGGCCTAGGGAAAGGGTTATGGCATAGAGAGGTGCAAATGCCACTTCGCAGTGAAGGTGGCAGGTGCTGGCACTCCAGCCTTTTACACTAGTCCCACCTCAGGGCTGGGTTTGCTGCTGGGCTTTACCACACTTCCACAGCTCAAGGTGGAACCAAAAGGGAGGAAATGACACTTCAGAATCTGCTCTTCAGACTGCCTTTTCTTCAGGGGTTTGTACTGTCATCTGTTCACAACAGGCGGAGGAAGAACTTCAGTCGCTGACAAAAGATTCACAGACCCAAAGAGAACTTCTGCTTCAGCAACATCAGATTAGGTACCTGCTCTCTGTTTTTTTGTTCATGAGGCATAACCAGACATTGTTCACGTGTTCCACACAGAATTCCTTTGTGATGATGATGGTATTTGGGGTGGGGTGACTAGGGGGTAGCAAGCAATGTTTTTGAGGACTTCAATAATTGTTCCATGGAGATGTTTATCTGCTCATGACTTTCTGCTGCTTTTTCCTTCCATGCTGACAATTTCCTGGTTTACTTACTGCTGCAAAAGTTCTCTTTAAGAAGAATCTCTGCACCTCACTTTTCTAAGTGTCACTCAAGTGGACATGTGGAATTTGTTGGGACACCAGTTTCACCATTAAAAGAAAAGATTGAAAGTAATTTTGGTGGTTAAATCAGCTTTTTCTTGCTGGTTTCACTAGGAGTTTTGTCCTTCCTTGTTTGAGACGTCCTAATTTTTTCCACGCCATCCACTTGAGTTATACAGTAACCCCTTCAAAATAAAACTATCTATATCTCGATACTTAATAACAGAATATCGGAATGATTACATTTCTGACAAGTGAAAGAAGTTACTGTTTGCCAAAATGAAATTGTAACCAGTGTTTTCCTTTTGGGAAGAAGATTGAGCAGCTAAGAAATGGGCATGAGCAGGAGGTGGCAGCACTGCCTCGTAAAGCTGACAGTGCCTGCAGCTTGGAAGTAGCATCCAAAGCCTGATGGAGAGAGATCATTAAGTCTGGGTTTTGATTATAGTGTAGAAAATGTTAAGAGTAACCTTAATTTGAGAGAAAGCTTGTGCTGCTCCTACCCTCCTCTCTCTGCCCTATTCTTTTGGTTTCTCAGTGCTTTTGTTTAAATGAAGCACTTGTTGCACAGACTGCGAAATGAAGAGAAGAGGGAAAAAAGCCAGTAACCCCACAAAACCACACAATATAGAGGAGAGACAAAACATTCATGTGTTAGGCAGGCTGAGAATGAGGAGGCTGAGGCTGCTTCTCCTTTGATGGCTCTTACAGTTTCTAATTTCTCCACCTCAAACTTTCCATAGAGAACAAGCGAGAACCCCGAATTCAGTGTATCCACATCAAGTCTGTCACCTGGAACCCACAGTTTGTCAGCTCCGTTCCAAGTCAGGAGAAGTGAAGAGGAGGATCTATGAGAACAAGGTGGGTATGGATTTGCCTGTTAGCACTGGTGCCAGTGAAAATGAGTGCGTGAAGATCTGAAATGTTCCAGAGACAGGAGGAAAGTCTTTTGATGAGGGATTGCTTCAGAAAAACTGTGTGGACAGTAAGATAAGTTACATTATCTTAAACTTTTCACATAAGAGTATCTTTATTAAATAGCCTTGTAGACTGGTCCATCATCTCATACACTGGCAGAAGCTGCCTCCTTCTGGAGAAAGTGAACGCCACTTGGTACAAAATGCGTTTCCTGGAGATTTCTGAATGTAGCCATGGTGAAGGAATATTCCTCTCTGAAAAGAGGTCTTTTTTTTTCCCTAAAGTGTTCTTTTACCATTCCAGTCAGCATTTATGGTGTAGGGAGGGACTTCTGAAGAGCTCTGGATTCAAGTGGAAGCCAAATTACTCTCCAGAACCTCAGTTAACTCTGAAATGAAACTGAGCTTAATCACTAAAAGACTGCCAACACAATTATGAGTACACCCAGGGAATAACTCTGCTGCGACGAAAGATAACGTTTGTATTTCTTTCAAGTAAAACCTAGAAGAAAACTAGAAGAAATCCAATGAACTGTTTAAAATAGAATGCTTTAAAGATAATTCTTCATGAGCATTTGCCTTTTTCTAGGTCAAAGACCTTGAGAAGCAGTTGCACCAAGCTCGTTCTGAGACAGCAGGAACTCAGACAGACCAGGCACAACATGGCCAAGAATCTGGAAATCCCAATGATCAGATTCATCAACTGCTGGTAAAAACAAGTGATAGTATTGAAAAAACGCTTGCTTTCTAAAAGCTTCTCCTTTCTGATGGTGTTCAGATTTGCACCTTGCTTGTTTCCCCTTTTAATTAACTTTGAGGATTATTTCTAACTAGAAATTTGAATTAGCTGTGGAAGGCCCAAGGGCCTTTGCCAATAGAAATGAGGGACATTCAGAATTAAAACTTAACTTTGTCATAAATTCAAAGCCACAGAAACCTATGCAAATTATATAAAGATGCTGAGCTACCTCCACTTTAACCTCACAGTTTAGATGCCTTTGTTAAGGAACCTTGGTCCCTTAATACATATTTTGCAAGATTTATCCAATATTCAAGCAGTAAACAACAGCAAAAGCTATGATTAGCAGAAATGCCCTTTGGTAATTCATATTGTTGAAATTAGTAGCTCTGAAATGTGTATGTTAGTGTTTTTAACTTTATTTACATTTTAAATTATCGTTAAGAAAACAAAAAAATCCTGAGTTTATTTAGGAGGGAGATGACTTCAGTTTCTTATAGACTGAACTCCATAAAAAAGAGATAGAACTAAGCCTAGAAAAAGAGCAGAACAAGCAATTTTGGGATCAGAACACGGACAAAAGCATTGCCATGGACCAGCTCAGGAGGCAGCTGGACTACAGAAACATGCACCTTCAGAGCATGGAAAAGGCACTGAAGGAAATGAGGATGGAGTGTCGCAGACAAATGGAATGCCAGGTTGGTGATTTTGACTGTAAACCTCCAACATGACTTTTTGTACATTTCCAGGAAGTTTAATGCTACCAGATCTACCAAACAAGTTGTAGAATGTGGTATTTTCAGCAGTGAGCATGTCTGTAAGAGTGGTTAGTAAATTAAAAGTCTTCATAATGCTTTACTTTATGCAGTGTTTAATGAAAACATAATGAAGTTTGTGTTTATAAACCAGTGAGTGCTGTGGCAGACTTCCTTCTGCCAAAGCAGACACTGCCTTTGCATTCCCCTTTATTCCAAACTTCAACCCCTCAAAAGTGATCTGTAATTAGATAACCTTGTTTGCATTATGAATAAAGATCCAGTTGGTTCCTTTATTTTCTACCAGATCATAGGCTCGAGCTAACTCACACATCGTTCTACATTTTCTCAATCCATTCTTTTTTGTTGAAATTCCTCCCACCAGGAAGTTCACTCTTTTCTTCGGTTTCTACTTTGCACTGTTCCCAGTTTCTGAATCACAGTACTTTGTGCTTTAAATGGTGCATCTTGCTGCTTGCAGGAATTAAATCAGTAATAAATTATTCATGTAATTATTTTTTCGCCAACTTTACAGTGCAGCCAGACGAGTTCTATCACTTAAAATTGTTTAGCCTTAAGTGCTCTGAATTTTGTGCTAACATTGCCAGCTGATAAATATTTTTAACATCGGTATAACATTTGTCATTTCCTGTGTTTACAAAACCAATATTCTACTCAGATATTAAAATGGAGAGAGGAGCCAGAGCATCCTGACTTTCTTTTTCTGTACAACTCTGTTGTTGAAGATGTACTACAGAAAACCAGAAACATGCCAGGACATTCTAGAGGTAGAAATAAACAAACCTGTTGGTTGATCCTTGTATTGCTGTTCTTCAGATGGCTGCAATTGAGGAAAAAAATGAAAGCATTGGAAGAATCTCCTCTTTGAGTATGCAGCTGGAGATGACCGAGGAAGCACTCGGTAAGGTCACGGAAGATCTTGCAGCCAAACGGAGGGATTTGGAGGCTGCTGAGCAAACAGTGTCAGATCTGATAGCCCGTCTGCAGGAGAAGGAGAGAGCCCTTGGGGCTACCAGCCAGGAAATCGGGGAGCTACGTTCCCAGCTTGGCAGCAGGATGCAGGAGCTCCAGCATGTGAAGAGTGAAGAGGGCTGCTTACACAAGGCGCAGTTGGAGTGTGAGACGCTGAAACTGCGTGTGTTGGAGAAGGAAAGGATCATTGAAATCTTCCAAAAGCAAATTGATAACATGACCCAGGTCGTGGGCCAGCACGGTCGAACTGCTGGAGCAATGGAACTGGAGAAATCCCAGCTGAAAAAAGAAATACATGACTGGAAACTCAAAGCAGAAGACCTTAAGGTGTGCAAACTATGCTGTATTTATGTCTCTTTGTGACAATAAATGTTCTCTGGTTTTAAATTTCTGCCTTAATGTGCTGATACTGTGGTTTTGAAGAAGGTCAGGCAATGCCGCTGGAATTCTAACAGCACTCAGTTAGTGGGCAGAGGAGGATAACATTATAACACTACCACAAAAAATGAATAATTCTCTGGTGAGAAGCAGCTGCCAGAAGGCTGGTGCAAGCTGGAATGACCTCGGTGAGATGAGGGTGCACGCCAGAACAGAACCAGAAATACAAAGTGTTACTGAGGAGCAGCAGACAGGCGGCACTCAGAATTCCAAGCTGAGGACAGTGGTTATTTCTCAGACAAGAAATACAGGGTATGGGAACCTTCTGCAGGTCAGCATCTTCAGAAGAAAAATCAGACAGGGAGTTTCATTCTCTGTTGTGAGAAGGCATTTGAATGCACAGGGGGGGCTGCTACAAGAGGATGGAAATCGTGTTCATATCCTACACCTGGTAAGGGTAATTATTCTTTAAAGCCTTCAGATCCAATTCTGCTGCACCCTCTTTGCCTGGATTAGCAATTTTCACACAAGTAATTGGTCTGTTTTACTCTGGTTTTCTTTCTTGCCCCAAAGTGAGATTTTAAGTAGTGGTGTCCACATATCTTTGTGCTTATTTTATATAATGATGTATATTACACATAATTGTTTTTTATGTAAGCAGAGTGCAAAGGATGAGAAAGAAGCCAGAATACGTGAAATGGAGGCCAGGCTGAGCGAGCTGGAGCTGGAAAAGGTTCAGCTGGTTAACACATGCACCGAGAGGCTCCAGGCCCTGAATGATGCAAAACTGGAAAAAGATGAGCTCCGGCATGAACTCCAGGCTGGCCAGAGGGAGCTAGCTGGCCTTGCAGGTAGGGAGTCTCAGCTCAGCTCCCACAGCTGCTAATTTGGGCTCATGTTAAAAATAAAAGAGCAGCTTGCTGGCTGAATCCAAATATGGCTGCTGGTACAGCACGAGGTTCCTGCCAGCGCAGGATGGTCAGATTGTTCCAGGGAGCTGTGTCATGGCATGGGATTCTGGCACTGAAGGGGGGAACACAATCTTTACGGCCCGTCTCACTGTGAGCAAAAATATTTAAAACTGCCCCTGAGTCAGGAGATGAGAAAAGCAGATCTAGCAAATCACACAATAGCAACTTGATCCTTTTTTTCAAGAGTGGTATGTAAGAGCAGTAGTGGATCCCATTAACCATCTATGGTCAAATTAGAGTGAAACTTCATTTTGTTGTGAATTTGCTGCAATGTTTTTAGAAGCTGATGATTCGACTTTGATGTTTTCACAAGTAACGTGTGGGAAACCCCATCAAGACATATTATTAAAATATATACAGATATATAACATTTAAAAATCTTTTAAATAGATATAAATATGAATATATTACTTAAAATTTACAAAAAGCAGGATCTGGATCCAAAGCAAACACCGAAGTTCAAGGATATTCTCAGTTAAATCTGCACAGCAGCTGGCCAGATGCTGCTAGTCACATGCTTTGCTCTCTGCACACCCCTGTACCCTCAGAAAGCACCCCTTGGGAGCACTTCCTTTATCACAAATTGGTAGTAGGTCAGTAATCTCAGTCTAGAACAATGAAATGTTTGGCACTCTAAATTCAATCTTTACTTACTCTCACCAGAGGCGTTTGAAGATTTGAAGAGGAATTACGGGGGCAAAATCAAGGAGATGGAAAATACTACAAACAGACTGAAGATGCAGTTGAAGTCGGCCCAAGCTGAACTGCAACAGGCCAGGACTGCTCTGAAGACTATGGAGGGATCTGATGGCAGTGGTAACTATGGATTGAACTTCCCAAAAATCCCACACATTTGTCTTACCAACAAGAGAATTTTTGTAAGTATTGCAGTCATAATCCTTGTTGTTCATTGCGAATTTACCTTGTGTTTTCCAGCTCTGGAAGCTGCAGTGAGAATGCAGAAGCAGATCACAGCCAAGAGAGGACAGATAGATGCACTACAGAGCAAGATTAAATTCTTGGAAGAGGGAATGGCAAACGCAGCTAAGGTCACAAGAGCTCCATGTAAAAGTATTTCACTGCATTTAGAGAGATTTGTCTTGGGAGAAATGCATGGGCAAAAGCACAGTCAGCCCATGAAGGACCAAAAATAGTTTCACTTGGTGTCCATGGAAATCAGCCTTCTGCAGAGACAGGTGTTAATTTATGTTTGTTCTTCTTGAAAGAACAAAAGTAGTTGCAATGAGAATCAGGCTCTTATATATCAGTTCTTCCTAAAAATGTCAACTAAGACATTCTATATCCCTCTGACCCTGGTCCATGGTGCTTCCCAACTGGATTCTGAGGCGGTTCTGGATGTAAACTCTCTCTGTCAGGGTCTATCTGTCACAATGAGTCCTTTTTCACTTTCAGTGACAGATCACTCCATTACCAACAGCTGTATTTTGCTGAACAATCATTTATGTCTGTTCAGTATAACCTGTCCTACTTCTTCACTGGCTTTGGATCCAGTGGATGCTGAAGCTTAAAATTCCCGTTTCAAAATGGATCAAAAATCTGAGATGTTGTTTCACTGAGAGCAGTCCTTTTGCACTTTTCCTTGTAAGACCTTTCTTCTTGTTAGTAAACCTCATCTTTGTGCAAGGTGCAATATCTATGCTTCTCAAAGGGTTAGTTCAGATATTTCAAAGACTAAAAAAAAATTACAGAAGACAGATGTCTATAATTTATAAATTTTTGACTAATACGATGTCCTCATCTTAAATTCAGGAGGAGCATTACCTCAGAGAAGAAAATAGTAAACTAAGTCAAAAATTGAGCTGTATTAGAGTAGAAAATATCAGGCTTGCTGGAGACCTGGAGATCCTGAGATCACAAGACAAATGGCTGAAAGAAAAACTATCTAAGATGGAGACAGCCCTTGATAAGGTAATTTAAGGAAACATTCAGTTCCTCTACAGTCACCTGGGAAGAGAAGGGTTGTAATTAGTATCTTCTTTGCACATGTACTCTAAGGTCCTCACCTGAAGAGATTTTTAATGGTAAAAGGCTTCTATTTTCTTTAAGAGAATTCTTGATTTACTCCTTGCCAGCTCAGGGAAATCTAAACCCCAGGGAGTTTAAAGTAAATGTGTTGTACAGACTGTAGAACCTTCCCCTGACTCTGGGCACAGCTGCTTTCTCTATTCTTCCATGTGAGGGAATTTTTGAAGAGCATGGTGTTGTTTCATTTGCCTTTTAGTTTTTTTAGGTGAGGTTTCTGATGCTGGCATACCTGACCCCTAAGGTTAGGTCTGGTCTGACTGGCACAGAAATCCCAGGTGCCCTGCAGGTAAGCTGCTGCTCTTCCAGAAGGAGGAGTCCTTTCAGGATTCTAACTCTGCAGGATGTAAATTTCTATGCAAGGTGTCATTCTCAAATTCATTTTAAAAAAATGACAAAAGAATTGTGATACCTCCTGCCAAGTGTAGCATTTCTGACTTTAAATGCTTGTCACTGGAAGTTTATTTTTCTTATAGTGTGTAGATATTCCCGCCCCTTTTCAGAGTAAATTTTGTAAGGAAGAAAAAGTATAGTTTTGCCTCATTAGCACAGTTGAATTTTCTAATCCCAGAGGCGTACAGTAGGTCTGGGACTGGCTCTGACAGGATCAGCTACCTTCTGGGACATTCTGGTGTGTGCATGTTGTGGCTGTCAGGGTCGTATAACCAGCTGCTTTTGTAAGCCTGTCAGCAAAGGCATCCTGCAGTATTTCTGTGCTGACAGCAGGAGATAAACACAGCATTCCTGTGTGCACCTTGTTTCTTTATCAGAGAGAGGACGGGAAAGAGTGTGATCCACAGAAAGCTAGCACAACTCAGGGATGCCCCTTCTGTGCTCTATTGCAGGCATCCCTGCAGTTTGCCGAGTGCCAGTGCATCATCCAGTGCCAGGAGCAGGAAGCCATGCGCTGCAGGCTGCAGCACACCTTGGATGTGAGAGTGAGTACTTTCCTGAGAAGCGTGGGCCCAACCTTAGGTGCATTTGCTTTGGGGCCTGACTTTAGGTTTAACACTCTTTAGTGAAAAAAACCTCTTGAAAGTCTGTTTTCTGAAACCCTTTTCTGTGTGGAATTCCTCAGTGTTGCACATGTCCATAATTCCAGGTTTTTGAAGTGCTATTTACAGTAAGGTCAACAAATTAATAGATTGAGTCCAATCTCTATCTTTATTATTGAGATGAATGTAGGATGTTTTTCACTTTTGCCTTATTTATAACCATGGACTATTCAGGCTGCAGTGAGGCTGCTGCTCTAAATGAATGGTACCTTGGGTTTTTATCATAAGAAATTGTCATTTATTTTAGTGACCGACCCCAGTTGCTGGCTTTGAAAGAGGAACAAATTGCTGTATTCAAAATACAGCTCTACATAAACAGTACAAAAAGTGGTTCAGAGGAAGAATGACCAAGGTGGGGAACTTTGACTGTTTTTCCTCAGGAGCTGCAGGGCCCAGGCTACTCCTCAGCTTCTGCTTCAGGGAAGCTGCAGCACCTTGTGCCTCTGTCCCGCCTGCACTCAGCTGTCCGGCCACCTGCCCTGCACCTGCCCAACTCTGCCCCTCAGGTGAGTGCCTGCCTCAGCATGGGAAACCAGCATGTCCCAAATAGTAAAAATAACGTGGAGTTCCTACATGGGAGAGCATCTGCTCAGAGTGTCCAAGAGCGAATCCGTAACACCAAAGATGAAATTATTTTCTGGAGCTTCACATGTGCTGTGGCCTTTCAGATCTTTTTTTTTTTTTTTTTTTTTTTTTTGGTGGTTTAAAAAACAAGGGGACAA